>MU825398.1:3520037-4026731 GCA_029204205.1 Desmophyllum pertusum
GAAGCTAGCTGCAGAGAAACTGGGCTTGAGGCCGTACGAGATTCGTTACCTTGACAACAGGACTATGAATCCATGCATAGAGGCGCTGGTTCACAGTCGAAATCAACGTTTTATAAACGTGGATACACTTTACAATGTGCTAGTCGAATGTGGGTTTCCAGTGTGGGCCGACTTGCTGTAAACTGAGAAGAAACATGGAACGTATGGAACGAGCGTAGAGCCCCGAGGTCCGTTCTGTAAAAACTGTAAGCTCATAAGCCTGTAGTGGTAATGATTTCTGACAGTATGTGACATTTGTGATCCTATGGGTCTTTTTTTGAGAAAGATGATTTTTATTTTGACAAGTTTTTTTTATCACATGGTTTTGGCTTCTGTACTTCTTAACAAGTGTTTCCATGTGATGTATTTTTACGCTTTATTAAAAGGCAAAACAAATAGTAGTAGAAGTTGTAGAACAGTTCAAGTGAAACGACTCGGCGAAATTTGGCAGCTGGAGGAGTCGGTTCTCTTTTACAAAAAAGAAGAAACTAGAAAATTAGAGGACTTGTATATTTTCGTCCGCCATTTTGGTATACAATGCCGCGCGGCCATTAACACTACGCCAGAAGTTCTAGAAATATTGCAAGCTTCGCTTATAAATTTTGATTCAGATTGAAGACTTTGCAAGGTATAAATAAAATAGGTTGATATAATGTAAATATTGTTTTGCTTGGCCATTTTCAGTCGGTGGAAACAAGTGCCGGTTTGGCAAATTTTCGTTGAAGCACTCGAAGACTGAGTTTCCGAATAATTTTATCCAATCAAAAACTAGCGCGAGCACTCACGAGTACTCCGAAAGCAATCGCGCCAGCAAATACGTCATGTTGCTTAGCAACTTGTTGAAGAACACCGCAGGCTCAGTCCCGTCTCGGCTGGTACTTGTTCTCCCGACTGTTTTATGGAAATGATCTGCTGAGAGTTCAAAAGTTTCAAAACATTAGTATTTTTATAGCTTCTTATTATAATTAGTATAGTATTTTTTAATCTTCTTAAATTTTAATATAATGTATTTTGTAGACGCAGGGCCCCTATGGATACCAGCCTAGAGCTGAATGGGCCACCCTGCTTAAATAAAGATTTACTCTACTCTACTCTAACATTGTAACCCCAAAGCGGAGCATAGAACTTTGCATTTTTTGGTTACTAACGTTGCTGCTATAATATGTTAAAGAAACGGCTTTGAAGATTTAGCGGCTTAACATTTTAATAACTTCATGTGAAAATATTGCTTATTTTTGCTTGCCTTGATTCTCCGAATTTTGATTGTTAAAATACGTCGCTGCCGTGAAACATGAGTTTGAATTCCGTGCGGGCTATTTTCTGCCCCCACCCTACCAGTCCAATCAAATATTATGATATGCTTGTGAAAGTCAATAAGTATGATACTAAATGGTTTATTTTTAATAATAAGTGTTTTTTTTAATTCAGTGTATCTGGACTAATCCTGTAAACTTGAGCAATAGACCACGCATTTCTATGGTTTATCGGCTTATAAACTACACAGGAGTAGAATCACGAGTCTGATACATGTATACAAAATCTCAAGTAGTTTATTACCATAGAAGTACCGGGGATTCAGTAGCACATGAAGCTGAATCAATCTGTTGGCCAACAACCCATTTCATATAGCCTGCGTGGCAGGCGTAGAAAGGGGAGGGAAGAGGGGAGTTCGGGCGCGAGAGAGCCCCTCTTCCCGCCGATCGCGTTCCGCGCGCTCTCCTCGCGCTTCGCGCTCACGCCCGAACTCCAAATCGGGGGCTCACCGTGCTTGTTAAAGTGCCTATAACCCCAAAACTTTTATTCGCTTAAATAAATTTACATGTAATTCGAAGTATTTCTGCGAAGAAATTTTTGGATTTGGTTGAATCCTCGATTTTCTGTGCCCGGCAAAGTCACCAAAAACGTCTCCATTTTTGTTCACGACCGCGTTTTTGACTGGGGATGAGTCTAGCGGCTAGTGACGTAAACCCAGTATCCTTGGATCCTTCCCGTCCACTCATTTCCTTCAGGAAGATGTGATACACATTCGAAAAATGTGTAGAAATGCCTTCCAGGTGCGTTGTTGGCCGTTGCAGCAACACCCCAGATTTAGAGAAAGGTATACCATTTTATAGAGATCGTCGAGAATATACGAAAAGACGGTGGATTTTGTAAACTCAAACGAGCAAAGTAAAGTGGGACTGCGAGAGCCATTGATCAATAACTCTGTAATTTGTCCGTGCACTTCTAGCAAGCCGACTTCCAAAGGCTATTTAACCCGGTCGAAGCAAACTAGCAATTCGACCAAATTTTACCGAGAACCTATCTCTACCATCGCTATTAAAAGATAGCCAGAAATGTCAGCCCATGAAATTCAGTAGCTCGAGTGGAATCCGAGCGTTCATGTATCGCACATCTGTATCTCCCTCGTGCGAAGCAATTTCAGGAATTTTGATGAAACTCAGACGAATTTCTTTCGAAGGATAACATAGGAAAAATGACAAAATATTTGAACTCCAAACTTTTTTCTGAGGCCGGGAAATAAGCAGTGCGATAAACCGTATACTCATCGTAACATTAATGCGGACCACCGTGGGAACATACCCACTTAATTTATATAAGCCGCGCGTTAGAGCAAACATAGGTAAACATGCTATCCCCTTTATGGCAATTGATTACTGGCAACAACTTCCAGACTCCTTAAAAAAACTTAATACTTTCTCCTTCTCTATAAAAATTAAACATTATCTACTGACAGAACAGTATAAGTAAATGACTACTGTAATCTTATTATATGACCCTTACTTCTATGTACTTCTTGTTTGTTCTCCCTGTTTTTTTGTTTTTTTTCTCTTCTCTGTTTTTTTTTCTTTTTCTTTTTTCTTTTTAAGTAATGTATAGAACAACTACATAATCGTATTTAACATAAACAGGCTAGAGGTTAACTAGAAAACCCTCCAGTTCATTTAACCTCTAGGCATTTACTATAATTAGCTAATTACTCAAATACTATTACGAACTACTATTAAAATAATTTATCCAAAAAATGTAACCTAATTTTTATAAATGCAAAATAAAAATTGTTGTTGTTGTTGTTGTTGTTCGCTTACCGAGGAAGAAAAAGTCATTTATTTGACGGTTTTTACTTCAAAATTTACTTAGTTCACTATGATGGTTATTTAGAGTAGCAACTACAAATGTTTGAGGAAGTCAAAACTGTAGTGATGTGGTTTGTTTCCTTTCAGCTTGTTTCAGTTTACGGCTTCAATTTCCAGGCCCGAGCAAGCCGCGCAGAGCAAGCCGATTTTCAATCGATCGACTACATGTATTTCTTGACTGCGTCTCAAGCAACTGTCAATACACTTCTCTATAAACTATCGATATACGAACTTTAAGCATGGACCAAGAACTGAGCCAAAACAGGCTTGTAAATTGTAACCTCGCTAAACAGCAGTTTATATTGAGACATCTGCGTCAGAAAAAGCGAGAAAACTGCGACAGTTACTTGGCTGTTGTAAAACTAAAAACCCTCTAAATAATGAAAAGCTGATATTTAAACAGAATAACCATTGCTTTACAAAACACATACTCATTTAAAGCAAAAATATAAATGATTATACGCTCGCGTATGGGAGTATTAATTATTATTATTATTAGGTGACAAGAATTGCTTACCATTGACTGACTTCTTCAGTGCTATCAAAGCGCTAGCGGTCCTTTGAGCTTTCTTTTCAGCTCTTCGTTCGCTTTGACCTCCTCATGGCAAAGAATGAGGGACATTTGAGCCCGCGCAGCGGTACGCGGCTCCCTCCATAATAACAAAGAAAAACCAATATGGCGCGCGGCGACTATGGCGGCCAAAAGTGTGCATTTTCTCAGGCCGGCAAGCTATTCACAGCTTAATTATTTTTCGTCTGTCGTTTACAATATCATTTGACTGATATAATTTGTTATTTATAGTGAAAATGACTACACGAACTCCGTAACTCGATCGTACGGACTATCCCGAAATAAGTATTTCGTATTTCCCGCAGAATTTTCCTTTCATTCTCAGTCTTACTCGGAAAACTTTATTCAAAAAGTCCTGGGATAAGAAGGGAGGTTACCAAGTGAAATGAGATCAACATGGCGAATGTTTTTCACGAAACCTACAGATGTGAGAGAAAAGACTTACACTTAAGGTGACAAAAAACGCCTTTCTCCACGCTTGTTCTTAGGACATGGAAACTGGAAAAAAGCCAAACTTCAAAGCAATTTACCGTGGTGGATCCAACATTTCATGGAAAATCGTTTTACTCAACGTGGAGGACATTGTTTACTAGTAATACTTTCGATTGATAAGGGTGAATTTTCAAGCGCTGTGGATTACTGCGATCCATTTTGCGAAGATGATTTCAGTGATTTGACCGGAATTTCTATTCTTTCATACTGTTGGTAGTCAGCAAAAGATCGATTACTTCAAACGCATTTACCGTGGAGAATAAGCCTTCAAAAATGGTGATTTTTGTGTCAGAAACGGTCATTGTGTCAACTGCCAGAATCCGATTGATAAGAATTGAAAAGAAGGAAGCATAAAGAGGTAAGTCAAAATATTTATTTAATTTCATACAAGCTTCTCTATTCAGTCCGACATGTTTTTTTACCGTTTTTTTACAATCTAGTTCCCAGAGCCCGCGCGTGCGTGTCCCTCATTCTTTGCCATGTTTCGCATTTAGTTGTCCATTCCAGGCCACCAGGCAGTTCATTCGAGAAGATATCTTACTCATTGCTGCTTGAAGTATTGATTGCGGTATGCCATACCATATGTAAACACACGTTCTTGATTGCTGTTCGATTTCTACTTCAGGAATAAAGTTTATTTCGGAGTAATCCGAATCGAACATTAACGTTGACTTAACTTAACGTTTGACTCCAATAGATGAGAACGCACAATTTCGAAACAAAACTCTTCATAGACATAGAAATGATATTTTTATGTTCAATTATCCAGATAAATGCAGAGAAATGACAGAGGCGTTACATTGTGCGATTACTGGGTCGACGTCATTCGGCACCAGACTCCCTATACGCGGTCTTGGAAACAGACAAGCTTGACTTCAACAGAGCATATAAAATCGAGGATTCAACCAAATCCAAAAAAAAACTTTTCGCAGAAATACTTCGAATTACATGTAAATTTATTTAAGCGAATAAAAATTTTGGGGTTATAGGCACTTTAAGTAAAATGGACAACTCTAGATAAGATGGATGTGTTGATTTCAACGCAAATAGGCCTTTTGCAGCTGATGTCATTCCTATGAAAAGAACAACAGGGGTTACCGGGCATCCACAGACTCGTACCCAGTCGCTATTTATATGTTTTGGGGGCGAGAGAAGATTGGATACGAGAGTGGATTGAGGCGCGCGTTGGCGGGACTGGGTACGAGTCTGGGGGATGTCTGGGCTCATCCCCCCCCCCCCCCCCCCCCCCCCCCCACCCCTGAGACTTAAGTTTAGGACCAAAGTCGCTTTCTTTGTAATGCAAAGTCATAGCCCTTCTGGCCTCTCTGTACAACCTACCAATGAAACTGTTCAACCCTTTTTCACAATCTATCACAGATTTGACCATGTTTTCTTTAACGATCGTTCTCCGCTGACCTAAAACATACAGGCTCCAGGTTACGATATTGTCACGTCTCATCCCGGGCGAGCCAAAGTGTTTATATGGGAAAACGTTGTCCCGGCCTGCCAGGGTTACTCTGTACCCTACCTGCCGAGGTGAGACAACTCGTCCCCGTCCCCCCCCCCCCCCCCCGGGTTAGTTGAATTTGTCAAATAAATAAGTGAAAAGTTAGCTCGCCCAGGGTAACTCGAGAGGAGGGTTGTCTCGGGCACCCGGGACAACTTTTCTCCATATAATTACAGGGACTAAAAAACGGCTGCGAAGAAGTAGACCGTCTAGGAACACATCAGGTCCATCAGAACACATCAACACATTTTTAAGCGGCCGATGCATCATGGGCATCGAGCCGCTTCAAGAAATGCACTTTTTTTTTCATGTCGCTAGCCTTAGTCCTCTTCACGGTTGACATGATGTTATCGCATCTCGATCTAAAATTAGCCAGTAGAGAATTTATCTTCCACATTCTTTCTGTAGTGTCGTGTAAGTGCGTAGATGTATTTAGTTTATTACAGTAATCGCATTGGAAAAAGCAAAGACAAATGTCCCACAGCAGCGAACAGCAGTGTTGTTGCAAAATGTGCTAAATTTTGTTGTGTGACCTTTTCTCGTTATTCGATCCCACGGTTGACATGACGCAATCTCTGGTCATGTAAAGATGATGCAATAGAGGTATTGTGCTATGAGCATGAAGCAATCCGCATTGGGATTTCTCTTCCTGATCGCAGTTACGATACCCCGTGGTATATGTTTTTGTAAACGTGATTAGTGTCCTTGGATTAGTGGTATTAAGATAAATTAAGGTATGTTTTCAAATGACTATTTGTCATTAGTTGATGGCATTTAGATATATATTTCAGTTTCTACACAGTAATCTTAAAGTTAACCTATGAAGTCTGGAATAAGCTTATTAATCGTTTGTCGTGAAAGGTTTTAACATTCGCACTCTTCCTACAAGAGATGAATAATTCAAATACTTTCTGTCTAGAAATCAAAAATGTGTGCATAAGAACAGTGATTCTTTTTAATACTAATCTGTGAAGCTGATCATGTATGTGCTGATGCAGAGTTTCAGAATGTAGTTGGATAAAAACAAAAAGTCGTCTTTCTTACTTCAGCAGAAATGAAACTTGATGACTTGAAATGACACAGGGAGCTGAGGAGTCGAATTGCGTTACTGCGTTATTCGATCTTGTTATTGTTTTCTCTTTGTCGTCCCAGCGGGTACTTAATGATCGAATAATGTAGTAACGCAATACACCGCGTATAAAGCCGAATAGATCGACTCACAAAGGTCATCGTATAAAGCATATAAATCGAAACTCGAAAAAGTCCAATTTTGATCCTCTACTGCCTGTGGAAAATATTGAAAATGTTTACATACGGTAGCTTCCTGATCTCAGTCTTTACATATGGATGGAAACGAATTCAAAAAAGCTCCACACACGACATAAACTTTGTTGAATCATAGAAATCAAGATTACAATTTAATCAGTAGTAGTGGACCAAGTCATCTTGAAAATGGACTACTTAAACACAGGATTATCTGTCTGTGATCTTTCTTGAGCTTGTCACAAAGTTCCCTTTTGTTGTTTGAATCGGAAGTGAGCTATCAAAATAATCATTGATAAAAACAACTGTTTTATCAAACTGCCACGTATTTGAGTTGTATTTTAACTAATCAATCATTTTTTGTTCAATTTATTAAGCGGCCGATGCCCTATATGGGCATCGAGCCGCTTCAAGAAATGGACGGGGTTTTTTTCATGTCGCTAGCCCTACCTCATTAAACGAAACGATAAAACTCGGTCCCAAAAACATAACAGTTTTTCTTTACACAATTCCACAGCATATATGTCATTCACAATTTATTTTCACGTTGAGCGAAAACACATCTGTGCCCTTGTTGATTATGATGCAATTGACAATAGCTAAAGTTTTCTACACAGTAAACTTGACCTAAGCTCAAACTTACGCTAGCCAAAATATTGCATCACCCAGTCACGTTTTTCGTCACGCAGGTTCGAAGTTGACTCTTAGATTTGGCGGGAGAACCTCAGAGTAAACTGACCGAGGGGGTGGAGGGGTGCATTGTTCTTTCTCCCCTCAAGGTGAAATTGGCCCGGGGGGGTTCTCCCAAAAAATTTGGGTGGGGGTGTGCCGCTGGGCTATAACAACCCTAATTTTGCGAACCTGTTCCAGACTAAGGGCCTGTTTACATGGAGGGAGGGTGACCCGGGTTCCCGGGTCACCCTCCCTCCATGTAAACAGGCCCTAAATGTTGAAAAAAGATACCCTATTCCGGACGATTCTTAACGATTTTCTTTCTAACCCAAAAGGCTAAACTACTAAGCAGCACTGCGAGTTGTAGTTGTGAAGCTTTTTTAACACTCCTACGCGTTTCTTTTCGTCTGACTACTTCATCTACCCTATGCCAGAGTATCAATTACCGATCTTCATGCCAACTCCTGGGAAACTGATACCCTGATACCCAAAAATGCCTTTTGGTATACCCTGTTCCAGACCAAAATGCTCAAAAACCATACCCTGTCCAGCTGCACGTTCCTATATAGCGAAAATAAGGGAGTGCCCCCCCCCCCCCCCCCCCCGGGAAATCGGCCGCTTGTAATCCCTTCAGGGGTTCTTGTTTCATTGCAATCAATCTTGTTTAACGGTTTGTCTTGTTTTTAGACAGAGGAATCGGAGTCAAATCCCAAGCAACGGCTAGTTGGCGGAAATCGGACACAATCTTCATACTCTTCTGCAGCGCCTCAAAACATTCTCGACCATCACACAAAGGAGTCATATCCGGACGACTCACTGGAAGCAAGTTCAACTAGTATCTATTACACGCCTTCCAGTAGCGTTACCGTGGCATCGAATATGGACAGACCTGTCACGCCAGTTGTACAAGAATCAAACGCGATTCCTTGCTGAGGGCAATTTTATGTTCTGTGTAGGTGTTTTTAAAGAAATTGGAATTGGAACTATTAGTTGCCCGACGCTGAAAGCAGCTGAAAGCAAGTTGGACTTGGAGATCGACTACTTGTTCTATAAAATGACTGTCTATTCTACTGCATACAAAATATTTTTCCAGCTATACTGTTAACTTCCAGGGAGCTTGTAACCATGGAGTTTATACCAGGGGGATTTTTGCTAGAATGTTTTTTTTTTTAGTGCACGATGCATGTTTGGTACTTCGATATCCATGGTTACTGCCTTGGAACCACGCCAGGATCACGCTACGCCCGATTGCTGTCTCTAACACGTGACAGGAAAAAGAAATAAGTAAATGTACAACACTTTCGCTTCCAAATGAAATAATTTTCGCAGTTTTACTTGACATGTTGAAAACCAGTTCACTGTGATCTCAGTACTGTTATCAGATGTTTAGTTATCCTGTGAAAAAAATTGAAAAGCGGAGGGCAAAAGGTTATAGACTCGTGAAAGACACACCCCCTCGCGTGGTTCTTGTCTTTTCACACTTGCGTCAGGTTTCTTCTCGGTCATATCGAGTTCAGCGTCGTCTCAAAGGTCAGTTGTCAGTTGCGGTCTCTCCTCGCTAGTTTTATTGCGTGCGTTATTATTGTGTTTACTAATTTACTCATATTACCATACTGAATGCCACGAGGAGAAAATTCGATTGAGTTATTGCCATCCTCTTGAGATTGAGCCAAGAGAGCTACGTTCAGCTGGTCGGTCATCTTGAGTACGGCGCACGTAGGCTATAGAGTGAAAAATTTGAAAAGATTTCCGAATGGGAGCGTCTGAATTCTATTGAAGGTAAGCCTATTATATTTCATCTGCACATTTCCGAAGGAAGTGCGATCACTTTTGCCAGTTTGTTTAACCGTGTCCTGTTGCTCGTCTTCTCGGAATTTTAACTGATAACTTCAAAACTAATGGTCGGGTTTACATTCACTTTTTGAGCAAGAAACGAGAGCAGAGTTGACGTACCGATCACAAGAAAGCAGAAAAGTGTGTTGATAATCATGGATTTCGATCACAATCGAACGATCGATAAAATTTGTTTAAATTTTAGCGAACCCAATCGAAGTCAATCGCGTGATTGGGTTCTTTACCGAAACACAATCGAGTAGTCAACGAAGTCCGTCTGCGACGCTGTTGTCGTTGTTGAATGCCGCTCACGCGCGTGGGTGGAATACGCGCTAGACATATCTTGCGTACTTCTCTTATCGCGCGTTTGTTCTCGCGTTTGTTCACGCTTTATATTTACTCTGCAAGCCAAAAAACTGCTGTTGCTGTTTTACGATCTAAGACTTTTGCCCGTTGCGACAGATTGAACAAAACTCGGTAATATAAACAGGAACGTTTTTGGTTGACAATTTAGCATGTTTAGGTAAATTTATTGTATTAAATCGACCAGGTTTAAAATTAAATTAATTCTTCGCAAAGCGAAGCTTTACTCATGATGAAATCTCTCCACAGCGGTCACCTCTCGATAACTGCCGGTTAATTCTGCCCTCGGGTGGCCGTTGTAGAGAGTTTCAACTGTACATTCATTCAGACAATCAATTGAAAGCCGCTCTATCTGTAGCCTGCGAGAGCAGACGTAATTTCCGGCTCGAGTTTCCACGCCGAAAATTAGCTAATTTTCGGCGTGGAAACTCGAGCCGGAAATTACGTCTGCTCTCGCAGGCTACTCTATCTGTAATGCAGACCTTGATGATGTTACGATCTTCAATCATGCAGTCACCGTTTTACACTGAACAAGTATAAATAGGCCATTTCTAGTTGGGTTTTGCCTCTGTTTCGCCGTGACTAGGCCTGATGCAAAACCGGCCGGTACAAAACCTTTCATATAACAATGTTTTTGCATGAAAATGAACCCGTAAAATAAGAAACGGAAAATTGAAATTTGGCCATTTCCGAGTTGCCTTTTCATCTGTTTCAAACGAGTCCTGGTGCACAACCTTTCATATGAAAATGAGTTTTACCTGCACGCTCATTGTCTAGCAAATCAAACTCATTTCCAGAACTCGTCGGTTTTGAAACAGAGGTAAACGGCAACTCGGAAATGGCCTGTTATTATAGAAGCTTTGGTTAATAAATAAAGAAGCCAAAGCCACGACGTTGTGACTTTTTAAAGTGGGATAAATAACAAACGATAATACTATGTTTACGCTTTGGCCTGTATGAAAGAAACCCCATGGGGTGGGGAGGAATACGTCGCTTCAAAATCTTGAAGGAAGTGAAACAAATCGCAGCATCGGTTTTCCACGACACTTGTCTACTCGCGTGTATCGCGCGCGATGCATGTTTGGTACTGCGATATCCATGGTTACTGCCTTGGAACCACGCCAGAATCACGCTACGCCCGATTGCCGTCTCTAACACGTGACAGGAAAAAGAAATAAGTAAATGTACAACACTTTCGCTTCCAAATGAAATTATTTTCGCAGTTTTACTTGACATGTTGAAAACCAGTTCACTGTGATCTCAGTACTGTTATCAGATGTTTAGTTATCATGTGAGTCATTTATAAGCATTATTAAATATAAATGACAAAAATTGAAAGCGGGGGGCAAAAGCGGTTAGACTCGTGAAAGCGAAAGCGAAATATATTATTACTCGTATAGCCTGCGAGCAGGCTCTCATAAGCGCGATGAGCGCGGAGCGCGATGAGCGCGGAGCGCGATCGTGATCCTTAGTATTGCGTGACGTTCGAGCGCGGAGCGCGAGGGCGTGGGACGAGATTGAGATCTCGTCCCACGCCCTCGCGCTCCGCGCTCGAACGTCACGCAATACTAAGGATCACGATCGCGCTCCGCGCTTATGAGAGCCTGCTCGCAGGCTATTACTCATATTACGGACCTTCAGATTGGGGTACGAGAACGAGTACGACTTTTTAAACCTATTGCTCATCCTCAAGATCATCACGTGTCACGCCAATCTCCGGCCAGAACCTACACTTCTACTGGTCAGTCACAGGGAAAAGCGAGGGCTCTGGAAACAATATTGTTTTGAAAGTAGAAAGTCGTACTCGTACTCGTTCTCGTACTCGTACCCCAATCTGAAGGTCCGTATTACCATACTGAATGCCACGAATGAATATTTCTCTAACTAATTCATATCTAAACGATTGATTTATTGCCATCCCCTTGAGATTGAGCGCAAGAGAGCTACGTTCAGCTGGTCGGTCATCTTGAGTACGGCGCACGTAGGCTATGGAGTGAAAAATTTGAAAAGATTTCCGAATGGGAGCGTCTGAATGCCATTGAAGGTATGATTGTATTTCATCTTGAGTAAACTTTCACATTTCTGAAAGGAGCGCGATCACTTTTGTTTTGTTTAACCGTGTCCTGGTCCTCGTCTTCTCGAAATTTTAGTGACTTCAAAATAATGGTCGGTTTTACATTCACCTTGAGCAAGAAGCGAGAGAAAGTGTCTTGGAAATCAAAATCAGAGCGCTCCTGATAGTAATGGATTTCGAGCACAATATTTGAGCGATCGATTAAATTTGTTCAAATCCCAATCGAAGTCATTTTATTGAACCCTGCTCTTATAAGGAAATACCTCCAGCGACGTCTAGATCGACGGGCAACTGAGAGAGAGTATGCCTCTTTTAACATAAATAGTGTTGAATAAGACTGTAAAAATTAATTATAGTAAAACTTCGAAAGAATCATTCTTGGTCATTCGGAATGATCAAGAATGATTCTTTCGAATTTTTACTCAAAACAGAAAAAGGAATACATATATGGTACCACGTAGTTTTAGCTACAAAGATCTGTACAGCTCCGCAAATGATCCCGGGACCGCAAATGATCCCCGACCGCAAATGATCCCCAAATTGGACCGCAAATGATCCCCGACCGCAAATGATCCCCAGAATGGACCGCAAATGATCCCGCTAAAAATCGAGGAATGGTGTGGACGGTGGACGCGATTTTTTTCCGATTTTGAATATTTTTCCCAATAACTGAATCTGTGCACGCTAGACATTTTTATGACGGAAGTGATATATATTGTTTCATTACTGAAGGCATTGATGCAGATTTTAGAAAAAAAAAATAAACTCAAAATCACTGAACGAGAATACCAGATATATTCTAAAAATAGTTAATTCGAGAAGGTGTTATTTTTGGTTTTCGCTGTAAACTTCATCCGCGTCTAGAATGATTGCAGATTTATATTGCTTTCGCGTCACCAAGATTCATTTATCTATAAATTTCGAGATTAAAGACGGTATTCTGCGCCATGAGACAAGCTATACATGGAAATTGAAACACCCGTTACAGCAAACTACTTCACGAAATCGGCAAATAACATTTCCGGTGAATTATCGTGATTATTTCATGCTGTTTTGGTGGCATCGACTGCATTTAACACCCGGCCCGCTTTGATGAAGTGTGAAACTGTGAATTTTTTTTCAGGCTAAACTGACTCTCAATCAACAACACGATTTTTTTGAATTCTCCTTTTTATTTGTTAATAATATTATTTCATTTAATCTGTATTTCGAGCAGATTATATATGAAAGCGTTACATATCCTTTCTTTACTATAAAACGTTCATAAGTCCGACGTGACTTATCACACTTTGATATTTCGTGACTGAACATTGTACATTTCAATTATTTCAACAATAACATAACTGACCATATTAAACTGGCAACTTCAACGGCAACAACGAAATGTTTTACCACTAAGTCTTTTAATTTAATTAGTTTCCGTCCAGGTTTCACAATTTTGCTCGATGAATGCCGTCCACACTGTTTAACTGATTTCATGTAACACGCACACATCACAGAAAACGTTGTCGTCTGAATAGACCTGTAAAGCTCCACCACTCTCAAAAACTCCTTGGGTATAGCACTGGAACCTCTTTCCACAATTAGGACAAATTTCCTCTGTGACTTTTCCCTCGCCGTATTTGTTTTTCAATTCCTTCGCAACGGACAATAAAAAGGAGAATTCAAAAAATTCGTGTTGTTGATTGAGAGTGAGTTTAGCCTGAAAAAAAATTCACAGTTTTCACACTTCATCAAAGCGGGCCGGGTGTTAAATAATCACGATAATTCACCGGAAATGTTATTTGCCGATTTCGTGAAGTAGTTTGCTGTAACGGGTGTTTCAACTTCCATGTATAGCTTGTCTCATGGCGCAGAATACCGTCTTTAATCTCGAAATTTATAGATAAATGAATCTTGTAGACGCGAAAGCAATATAAATCTGCAATCATTCTAGACGCGGATGGAGTATACAGCGAAAACCAAAAATAACACCTTCTCGAATTAACTATTTTTAGAATATATCTGGTATTCTCGTTCAGTGATTTTGAGTTTATTTTTTTTTCTAAAATCTGCATCAATGCCTTAAGTAATGAAACAATATATATCACTTCCGTCATAAAAATGTCTAGCGTGCACAGATTCAGTTATTGGGGAAAATATTCAAAATCGGAAAAAAATCGCGTCCACCGTCCACGCCATTCCTCAATTTTTAGCGGGATCATTTGCGGTCCATTCTGGGGATCATTTGCGGTCGGGGATCATTTGCGGTCCAATTTGGGGATCATTTGCGGTCGGGGATCATTTGCGGTCCCGGGATCATTTGCGGAGCTGTACATGCGGTCCCGGGATCATTTGCGGAGCTGTACAGATCACGTCGCGGCTCGCCCGTGATTCTCGCGGCTTTCGACGCTGCAACCCACTGAAAGTAGCGACCCCCGAAAGTAGCAACTGAACCCCCAGAGAAGCCATTGACACTTCAGTTGTGGGATAGGGTAGTGTAGCAACTCATGTAAGGCTACTATAATTTCATTGGCTCTTGTGTAGCAGCTCTATTGTTGTTAGGGCTGTATGGGCTGGTTGATATTCTATGTCCTATAAATTGTTCGGGAAATCTCTAACGTTTTGGGCAAAAATTCAGCATTGTAGACAGGATAAGTTGGATGTACATAGTCTACATCTTGTTCACATCAGGACTAAATTTCTTTTTGGTGTTTGTGAGTTGTTTGATAGTTTCAGTGCTGCCTCCTTGTAACGTACATTAAAATGCGCTATACAGTCAAAGGATGAAGATTAAGACTAACATATAGTCTAGCTGTAGCAGCTATATTTTATTTACAATAATCCCTTTCACTTTTTCTGACACATTACAAAGTCCTCTTCCAAATTTTCACCTGTACTAATTTAATAAAGAGAGTCTGCTATACATGGCCCGTGGGAAAAGCATAATCCTTAGTAAACCCCGGGAGTAAACTGATAATTGCACAATTTTCTTCAGCTTATTTGACCTCTTCGTTGTTTGAAGTCACTGACTTCCTTCACATTGTTTACTTCGCTTGTAGGGACATCTCTAACAGGTCCAGCTCGTTACAATGGCAGAGCCTGAAAGTAACAGGGGTAGCACTTCAAAGGGTGACGATGATGACCCACCTCCTCTCAGTATTAAACTTCCAAAGAGGAGCGATCTTCCAAGGAAGCTTAAGCCTTGGAGTGATGTCAAGCTCCCAGTTGACATTCTGCTACTGACTGTGGATGATTGTGAGTTCTTGGCATGTTATTATTACTTGAGGAATAATTGTTTTAAAAGTTATCACCGTTTCCTGGGCTATGTGTACTTTGGAAACATGGGTGATGAGGTTGGGTTACAGGTTGCTTTAGTGAAGTGTTCGTCAGGCTCTCGAACTGTTGTTAGAAACGCTGTGACCCATCTGAGGCCCAAGGCCACTTTTTTTGTTGGCTTCTGCAATGGTTTGAATCACAAGAAAACCAAGCTAGGAGATGTAGTTGTACCCTCTAAGCTTGTAACAGATGCCTACCGAACCCTAGTGAGCAGAGATATTAGTTACCTTGTCATGCATACAGCTGATGGCTGGAAGCCACCATTAGAAAGCCAGAAGTACGAGAAGTCTCTGTACACTGTAATGGCATGATTTTGAGTTGTGCAGATCGTGTTACTGCAGAACATCAACATAAATTGCACCCTGAGGCGATTGCAGTTGAAATTGGAAAAGGTAAGATTTATTAGCCTGTTCAGCTAGAGTTCAAAAGCTATAAAGTTTTGGGCAAGAAAAATTCAACATGGTAGACAGGATAAATTAATTGAATATTATATTATATCAATAATAACTTCTTGCTAACATCAGGACTAAATTTCCATTTGGTGTTTTTTGTGTTTTGTTTGATAGTTTCATTACTGCAGTTGCTATGCAGTCAAAGGATGAAGATTAAGACTTAAGGCTAATTTACACGCTACGATTTGTCGGCCCGATTTGCTTAAGAAAATGACTGAGCGGACGAAAATCGGCCCGATTTAAGTCTTGTCCAAAATCCCTACAGCAGGTTTATGTTCCCCAAAAAAGCACGCGGGTTTGTATGAAGACATTGTAAGATCACCATACCTACATGTGAACAGTAAACATTGTGCAGGATATTTCCTTGTTTACCAGTTTACCTGAACATACCTCCCGGGGGGGGGGGGGGGGGGGGGGGGATACTCCCTATAATGGACTATACGGGGAGGCTCCGCCCGAAAGGGGTACCTTTTCAGACTGGTGGAGTATAGAAAAGGGTAGGGAAAACTGTCATTTAGGTATGAGGTGGACTGCAGGTTTGAAGTTCTTATCCATCGTAAAACAGCTTCCTTCCACTTCCTTCTGGGGATATATATTGTTCATTAAGTTCATTCCAAGGGCATAGAAAAGGGATGCAGTGTTTCTACTGTAGGTATGTGAAAGGGGTACTATTTTCATAATTTCTATGGAAGGTATATGAAAGGGGTACCATTTTCCATGGAAGGTATATGAAAGGGGTACCTTTTCTGTCAAAAATATAATAAGGGTAAGGGGTTGGACCTCTGGGCGGAGCCTTTTCGTATAAAACGTTTTTGAGTACCCCCCCCCCCCCCCATTCCCCCCCCCCCCCCCATCCTCCCGGGGGCACATACAGTGCTTACATTCATTCGTTGTTTTTTCTTAGGCATTTTGGAAGTAACCTATGACATGAAATTGGAGCTGGCTGTTGTCAAGGGTGTCTCTGATTTTGCCTTTTCCAGTAGATCTACACATGAGTCATGGAAAACCTTTGCTTCTGTGATGGCAGCTTCCCTTGTTTCCAACATGTTGAGTGATCCTTACATTTTTAAGCAGTGGCCTCACTATGAAGGTATGTTAAAGAGCCTCAGTGCTGGTTGTTTAAAGCTGTTTATTTCGTAGTTACTACATTTTTGTATCTGGTGGGAATGGAATTGAATAGGTTTGACAAATAGTATCTAGCTCGAAACAGTGATTAAATATGAAATAATGAAATTTCTCAGTTACCAAATGAATGAAAGTTGAGACTAAATTATGACAAAACCTGAGTTTATTTTTTACATTCTTTAATTGAATTTTGGATTGTTCAAACTTTTGTAACATACAAAGTAAGTGTCCTGTATCCAATTACCTACCCTCTCTCTGTTTTCCCTTACAAGTATGCTGTCCTAATCTTAATATATTCCTGTTAGTGTTATTGGTTACATTTGTATGAGTAAGAGTGTCTACATTTGTTAAATGAACAAAATAGTTTTGAGGAGTAAACATAGGTTTGTATACCAGGGTGTGTTCTTACTAGAACCAATTACGTTTAGAATAGTGGTTTTCTCGAACAATTCCAAATGGTTCCACCGTTTCATAGTTTCACCGTTTCATCACCAGTGGTAAAGCTCTGTGACATTGCACTCCAGATCGCTGTGTTTAATATCAGTGAGGGCAGACGTTTTGTCTGAGGAAATCGTCTTCTGACGATTTGAAACCTCAAATCTTACATGTAGCTGGCTTAACAAAACCTGCTTGGCTGAACTATGTTTGTTAAAAGCAGCATCGGGCGGTTGAACAAATGTATTTGCTTTTTTGGCAATAATGTGATTGTGATATTTATAACACCGACAAAAATCAACCTGGAAAGCCAAACGCAAATTGAAAAGTATTTTATAAAATAAACAATATATTATTAAATTATACTACGCGTGCTCTGATTGGCTCAAAATCATTTACCATAACTCCAGCATTTCTCGTTCTCCCAAACTTCACTCGTGTTACGATAACTCTATGGAAACACGGGAAACGTTTTCTATTTGGTATATTTAGTACAGTCTGGACCAATAGCAATCAAGCATCAAATGAAGGCTGGTTTTACTGAATCAGTTAACTGTGACAGTTAGCCTTTAGCCATTTATAATTGTTTAGTTGACAGTTATCTGGAACAAATCACAACCAGCTGAAAGATCTAGAGTGTGTCTTGAACCAATGAAAAGTCAACCTGTTCGCGCCACTTTCCCGCAAGCCGTTTACGAATTCCTACTTTAATGTAGCAAGAAAATAATTTGCATTTTTTTTCGCGTTCGCCGTTGAAAATTTCTATCCGATAACGATATAAAAAGAATTTGAATGTAACTCACCGTTTTCCGTCCGTTCTTTCACATAATCCAGCAATCACTGTATTAGCCTGCGAGCAAGCTCTCTTGGAGAGAGAGGAGGGGAGAGAGAAAGAGAAAAAGAGAGAAAGAGCTTGTTCGCAGGCTAGCACTGTACTGAAGTTAATTGTCGATCACAAACAGTGGCGCGGCGGCCGACCGAGTCACATTGACTGTCGTCGGACTTCGAACATCATCTATTCTTGATTTTCTGAATTTTCCCAACAACGCTACAGCTAACTGTAACAAGCATTCCAAGCGACGCGAAGGGAATTTTAGCGCCGTAGATGACATAAATTGTCCGTATACATGTAAACAAACACTCGCGAGTTTCATGTTTACCGTACTGTTGACAAACTGCAATGTTAAGTCTTAAACGATCGCTGTCATTGGACGGATTTGCTCTTGCCGATGAATAACTTCATGCTTCGCGAACAACTGATGTTTTTCGTACTCTATGTTAGCATTTTTTCTTTTGTAAATACTACATTAATTTTTTGTACTTTCTCACACTGGAGAGTAAATTCGTGTAATCTTCAACGAAAGAAATGCAAAAGAAACCTGCTATTGTTACCACTATCGCCTGAGATTGTACCACGTGATCAGTAACCAATAACAACTGGAAAAAGTTAGTGGTAAACTATATGGTTTGACAGAAGTCACCTACATACCTAATGATATTGCGAAATTGTCGATAGTCGGCCACTAGTTTATACTAAAGCATCATAGTCAGAGCCTCTCGACCAATCACAACATTGGAATGTCCATGGTTAACTCTGAAATCATACCAAAACAAACATGGTATATATTTGATGGTAAAGGAGACCAAGTCATTCCTGGACGTTCGTATTAGCCATTAACAATTGTTGAACGTTAGAAAAAAGATACCTTCACATTATTACTTGCGTAATGTGTCTGATTTTGTACTAATTACAGGTGGCGTCATGACCCCTCGAGACATTCTCGCTCGTGGTCCCTTGGCTGTGCAAATCTATAACAAAGCTCTTAAGGAGGGAAAGACAAATGTAAGGAGGTTGCCAATCATGTTGATTGGACAAGCTCGCACGGGAAAGACCAGTTTAAAAAAGTCACTGAAAGGAGATCTGTTTGATGCTGAGGAGAAGAGTACCATAGGGGTAGAGTTGGATCCTTCCTACTTTGAAATGACAACTGAAATTTGGAGGCCAGGAAAACTGGATGAAACGACGTATTCCGATTCATCCATTTCGTTTGAACATCAAGCAGCACGACTAATTAAGAGTGAAGGATTGAAGGATATAGAAGAAACATTTCAGGCTACATCAAAGGAGCCTACTCAAACTACAGATACTTCACAGCAACACCATGAACCGTCTACAAGTCGTGACACTCATGTGACTACACGCGAGGTTACCAATACAAAACAAGAACAGCCGTTAATTGAGCTTGACATGGCAAATGAAGAACAAGAACAGCCGTTAATTGAGCATGACATGCCAGATGACGTAGCAAATTTAATCCTCACAAAGTCGACTTTTGAAGATATCAAGATAGACGAAGTAGAGCAGATTTATTCGATTGTGTGGGATTTTGGTGGACAATCTGTCTACTATGTCACTCACCCTCTCTTTCTCACGACACGGGCCATCTATATGTTGGTTTATGACCTAAGCCGGTGTCCCAATGACCCTGCCATTCCTGTTCGGAAGCAAGGGCTGTACGGGACATTAGAAGACAGCTATAGTGTGAAGACTAACTTGGATTGCCTGGATTCTTGGATGTCGTCTGTGGCTTCCCTGGTCAGTGATGATGATGGTGATGATGATGAAGTTCCAGCAAGTCATCAAACTGAGAAGCTACCAAGCAAACTTCCACCAGTTTTCTTAGTGTGTACCCATGCTGATAAACCGTATTGTGGTCGAGATTCTGCCACACTAGCTGCTGAGATATTTAATTCTCTACAGAGAAAGCCATACAGTTCCCACTTGATTGACGGGGTTTTTGCCGTGGACAACAGCAAGTCAGGTAGCGAGCCCAAGTGTCCAGGGGTTGTACATTTGAGGAACGAAATTCGCACTGTTGCTGAAGAGCTGCCATTTATGAAAGAAGAGATTCCATTAAAGTGGCTTAAGTTTGAAAAGGAACTTCAAGTCAAGATTAAAGAGGGTTACAAGTGGATCTCACTTGAAAATGCAAAGCAGGTTGCATTTGAAATGTGCCACATTTCTGAAGAAGAAGAGTTCACGACATTGATGACATTTTTACACGACCAACGGATTGTAATTCATTTTGACGAAACTCCAATCCTGAACAAAATGGTAGTCTTGGATATTCAGTGGCTAATTAATGTGTTCAAGAAGGTGATTGCTATTGAGCCGTATGGCGGAGGTGGGAAGCAGTATAAAGCTCAGTGGTTCAAACTAATGAATACCGGTATTCTGGATGAGAAACTCCTTGAACATGTATGGGGTTCCTTGTATGACGACAAGGGAACCTTTGAAAGCCTAATTGAAATCATGGAGAAGTTTAGCCTCTTGTGCATTTGGCGATCTTCAGATGAGAGCAGACAATACCTTGTACCATCCATGTTGAGGTCACATCCTCCTGAAGACATCATCCAACTGGTGGCATCTTCTCAAATCCCTTCTTTGTATCTCACGTTCAATTCCAGTCAAGTGCCCATCGGTTTGTTTCCCCGAATGGTGCTGCAGTTTTATCAGTTGTGCTCCAAAGAATGGCCCAGTCCATGCAAACCTCAACTGTACCACAATTTTGCCAAGTTTTTCGTCTGCCCAGATGGAGGTTGTTCTGTAGTACTACTATGTCATTCTTCTTTCATCAAGATCGTCGCAGTTCATAGGGCAAATGAAGTCTGTGATATCTCTCCCGATGCCCGTGCTGTTCGGAGGCAGGTGGGGTTGATGTTGGAATGTATGCGCAAGGATTTCGTTTGGTTAAAGAACATGAAATGCGAGATGAAGGTCCTCTGCTCGGTGTGTTGCCCTGGAGGTTCTCTTCACTATTGTCGCGACCATGATACCAAAGGTTGCAAACAAGAGGAATGTCTGCACTTCTGGTCAGAAACCAATTTACAATGTGCTCAACCGTTTGTGACTTGTGACAGGTCTGCTGTTAGCAAAGAACCCAGACTAAGCATCAAGCAGTTTGCGGTATGGTTTGCGTTTTTAGATGAACAGGTGAATACATTTACAATTTTGATTTATGACTTTCATAAGTAACAAAATGTAGTTTTAAACGGGCAATTATCTTCCCTTAGTTTTAAGTTTATAACGAAACGTTTCTAACTGCATGATTTTTGGTCTTGAGAGTACCCACAAGTATATTGTATCTGCTGTGACTATCGTGAGAATGGTAGTACTGACAGATCACTATAATAATAAGGAATGGTTACAGTAACCGACTTTCTGCACCTTGAAGAGTGTCAGAGAAGGAGCCATATAAGGAATACAGAGTAGAAGTTAACATGTCTTTTACTTTGTCACTAGAACCAAGCAATTGATGAGTGTGCTGCGAGAGGGTTGCCTTCTATTAAAGGTGAGTATTTTTTATAAAATTCGTTTATACGGTTCTTTTATTATTTCACCACAAACTCTACTAAATATAAAGATGCCACATATAAATTGTAATAATTTCCATTTAAAATTTAATTATTTCGTCATATACACATTTTTGTCCTTTAATGGACCTCTATGCTGATCAATTTTTAGGTTTTTTTTTTAATATATCTCCCGAATGATTTCCATATCTCACATTCTCATTTCTTTTTTTTCTTTCTTTTTTTTATGTAACTGACTGTAATAATAATTTTAGATTAAAATGCTTGCCCCTCTCGTGCATTGTTAATGTATATACAGTAAAAGACGAGAGATATGCTTTGTGCTACTCTAGGCAGTCTCCCGTGTTCCTAAAAATTCCTACATACTTATACAACTCAACAGTGCAACTGGGGCGCATTTACTGGATCCATGGCATTGTAAAGCCTCAACCATTGTTTTAATAATATTTTTCAATAGCATTCAAATCTTAACTGGCTTGCCAAAACCTGCTTGGCTAAGCAATGTTTTTAAAAGTAGCATCGGGGATTGAACAAAATTATTTGCTTTATTAGCTTTTTTTTTGGCAATAATGTGTTATCTATCTTTATGTTTTTATACTTTTTGTATTGGGTAAAAACCCTCAGTGATACCGCTTTCATGTACGGTTCAGTGGAAGTTTAATCAAGGGCAAGAGAGGATAAAGGGTACAGCTTCATTGACGCTTGTTGCACTCTTGTTTGCACTGACACCCATGGATCCTTGCAAACTGTCTTGTATTTGCTAGCTTGAAGAATGTTACCCATAAAAATGTTGAGCAAACATCTCAGTCTGCCAGTCAATCATAGTAGTCGACGTTAAAACCATTGTAGTTTTGGGCTGTTGATGAAAGTGACGACAACAAATTGTATATAATTATATATATTAAATACCAAAAATATACAGGAATGAATAATAAGGAGAAAGAGGAAGAAGGAAGTTTTGTGAAAAAAGTGCAAAACAGTTTAGGTGTATGTTATATCCTTTGTTTAATAGCACAGCACAATTTGATATGTTTTCTCATTGCAGAGGATGATACTTCAACCATTGCATCAATGCGAGGCTTGCCATTATCCCATTCTCGGGATGCTAAAAGAATGAAGCTCGTGAGTTCGGACGTTGCAGGTAATATTTTCATGTGATCAAGGGCAACATGTTTGACATGTTACAGTACAGTTGTAGAGCATTCTGGGAAGTCTTTTCCATATGCTCAGCATCATCATGTTGTAATGCTGTTGATCTTCATAAAAAGATTTTAAACTGTTGTTACGATAAAAAAAAAAACTATATCTACACATGATCTATTGGCCGGTGTCAGATGTTGACATCACTCACTGTAATTTAAAGGCATTTTTATGCAGCTATCATTGTCCCAACCTTCTATATCCTCCACAGATTATGGTGATTACCGACGGTAAAATTAACAACGGACGGTTTTTATGTACTTTTCATAGAAACAGGAAAAACAAAATTATACTAGTGAAATTGACCAAAGCATGGTATGGAATAACCAAGAGATTTTTATCAGCAGCACGCTATAATTCAATTTTCGTCTGTACTGTATGGTGGTACACACAGCGGTATGGAATAACCAAAGTAGATTTCCAATTGCAAATCATTTGACTGATTCATGAAATACGCTTATAACTCGGAGCAAAAGGCCAAGGCTGACAAACCAGTTGAAAACATAGAAATGAGAATTGAGAGGGCTTGTTGCATGACCCATGTGGTCTGAGTAAACGTAGGTTTGTATACCAGGGTGTGTTCTTACTAGAACCACAAGTTTAAAATCATGGCAATTTTACTATGGCACTTGACAACTTGAAAGAGAAGGCTCTTCACGCTCTCTTCGGCCTTACAAAACACACAAATATCAGCAGATTGTACCTATTTGATACGCCGTCTTATTATTTAGACCTTACAAGGAAGTTGAATAAAAGGAAAGCCGTGTTCACACAAAACTAATTATTATTCAACTGAAGCATATATATATATAATTGAGGCTATCATACCCCATTCAATTCTGTTCAATTATGTTCCAGTTATAAAAATATACATATAAATAGGCAGTCAAGGACTCTGATCTCCCACTCTTGTCGCTGGCTACCAGATTTTTGATTCCGTCGCGAAGCGTGTTTAAAAAGTTGTTAATTTTAACACGGAACGTTTCCGCACTTCTTGTGTACCCTCCTTCGGCCATTGTTTGGCCTATTTCTTTCCCCATACGAGTTTTTTTATTGTGCATACCATTGAACTCGTTTTGTACAACCTCTTCAATCCATAAGGTGATGAGAACTTTGGTCTCTTCGTGCCACCACGTGCCCGCCACTTTGTTCATTCACGCACTGTAATTACTTCAAACAACCCCCTGGAGTTTGTTTGAAGTAATTATAATCCAATTATAATTAGGGGTAGTTACGTTGATGTGAACCGTTTCCAAATATAATTCGATTATAATTCGATCATAATTGAGGCCTAATGTGAACACGGCTTTAGTGAAATTTCGAATAGCTAACCACAAAAACTAATGATTGAAATTGGTAAATATTATCAAACCCCAAGGAAAGTAGACTCTGCCCTACATGTACTTGTGGATCTATAATAAAATTGAAGATGATGTCGAAAACGCACAACGATATACGTTTCCTGTTCAAAAATCACCTTTTATTCTCTCGATTTGAAAATTCTGCTCACACACTAAAAAACCCAGACAACAACGCGGAAACATGAGCCACCCGACCACCACACCCCATGAGGACCCGTATAGGACACGTTTTTGCTCGCTATTGGAAACCATCGTTGCTACGAACTCTAACACCCTCGTGCATTTCAATTATTCACATTCTCACATTTTTATTATATAATCAACTGTCAAATCTTGTGACATTTACTTTTAAAAATGATAGCATGGAGTCGTCGAAACGTCAAAGTTACATGTACTCTTTTATAGCTTATTTTTGTTTTAAAATGTTTGTCGAAATCTTAACTCACACATTGCCTCTCTCTACCCAGTAATATAACTGGGTACCAGCCACATAATACTGGGGGGTAACCTGCGATGGACTAGCATCCCATCCAGGGGGAGTATATTACTCCTAGTCGGCTTCATGCTAAGGAAACCGGGATAAGCTCCGGCAGTGTGGGCCAGTTTGGCCCGAGTGCGGCTTTACCTTACCTAAACAACAACAATGTCATAAACATATTTAGCATTGTTTTTCTTTTGCTAGGTACATCAGATAGCAGTTCAGCTTCAACAGAAAATGGGAAAACTTCTAATGAATTTCAAGGTGATTGACTTGCATGTACCTGTTGCTATTATGATCTATACCATAAGAAAGACAGACAATTAGTGAAATTCACAGCTTATTTGTATTTTTGCTTTGTGAATATACAGTAAAAACTCGCATATGAGAACCTATATTTTTCCAAGTTAGTCGGCTAAAAAGGTTCTTATATATCTGATGTCTAGTGAGAAATCAGCAGGTTAAGGTTCTTAAATAGGTTCTTATTTTTTTCATGTGTAAACTGCTTGTTGCTGGTCAGAAAAGTAATTTAATATGGGTGTGGCCCCCTGCTTCTATTTTATTAACATGTATTATGCCTGTTCTGACTTCATTCTTAACAAATACAGTTCATGTTATTAAGGTCCTGTGATTTTATTCTTTGAACCCGTCATGCAGCTCCTTTTTTGTCATTTAAACAGACTTTTTCGAAAAGGAATGTCAGGTTGAAACAGGTTCTTATATATTGGCTGTTTAATTGCCAACAAATTTCAGCCTGAAGGTTCTTAATGCACTAGGTTCTTTAAAAAATAATGTCTTGTTAGGTAACCTCTTTCCTTTCATTCTTATCATTTGTGAGTTTCACATAAGTAATTAAGTCTTACTTCCTATGTCTTTTCACTGTGATATAAAAGTTTAAATAGTACCGGGTGATATCATTCCTGGTTCACTGAGTTAATTGCTGTTGATAATTCAGTTATTGACTATAGAGCGGTTCAATTAAGTGTCGTAAAACCAAAACCAAAGTAATTACAATGGCCAATCACAACAGACGAAATCAAAACAATGAACCAAGGATAACTCGAAGCAAATACACGTATCCAGCGCCAAGAGGGGGAAAACAAGTGAACAAGTCACGATTGGTTTTGGTTTTGAATCTGATTGGTTGAGAAGGTGACGCGAGTTTTTTAAACCAATCATAGAGCGTAGTGAAGCAAAACCAAAGCAATTCCATATCACTTTCGACAATAGGAAATTGAAAACAGCTCTAACAACAAATGTAAACAACAAAACGAACCCGGCAATGAGAACTCTAAGCAAATACACGTAACCGCGCAAAGAGCGGGAAAAAGCGTGTGAAAACGAGGGAGAACAAGTAGTGATTGGTTTTGGTTTTGTATCTGATTGGTTGAGTAGGTGGCGCGAATTTTTAAAACGAATCACAGAGCGTGGTAAAGTAAAACCAAAGCAATTCCGGATTACTATCAACACTCAATTAGAAACCGCTCTATGTGATTATGTTGGTTTCGGTTAGTTATGACAATGTCATTAGAAAACCGCTAGGTTATCTGAAT
The DNA here is from genome assembly GCA_029204205.1 of Desmophyllum pertusum. Taxonomy (NCBI): domain Eukaryota; kingdom Metazoa; phylum Cnidaria; class Anthozoa; order Scleractinia; family Caryophylliidae; genus Desmophyllum; species Desmophyllum pertusum. Next base: position 3,546,285 of record MU825398.1, read on the forward strand.
TGTTCTCTTAAGCCTGGTTTACACAGTACGTACACGCAAGTATAAGAATAAGCATAAGCACAAGAAACGCTTGTGCTTGAGCTTATGCTTGCGTCGCTGCGTCGCTCGTGTAAACCTGGATAACGCAAGCACAATCACATTTAAGCACCCGCATATTGGATGATGCAATGCAGTATTAAAATTTAAAGACACTGCGCATGCGTATGTCACCTTGTGCTTGTGCTTATCGCACGTGTGAACACTCTTGTGCTTATGCTTGCGTCGTACATGTAAACCAGGCTTTACTATGACTTACTCGGGCTAATTATTAGTGACTCTAAATTACTAATTTATTACTTAATCTACTGTTGCTCTTGTGTGGCTAACATGCTGTTCCTCTTTTTAACTGTAGTGAAACAAGGAAAGCCTGATAAAGATGAACTAGAAGGGCTTGCAAGTCAACTTACTGAAGTTTGGAAGGTACTTGGTCGTCGTCTTGAAGTTGATGAAGCACGGCTAGATGCATTTCATAGATCTAGACAAGATGACCAATTTTCTGAAAAGGCATATAAAATGCTGTTGTACTGGAAGCAAAGGGATGGTTCAGCTGCAACATACCAAGTTTTATACGACGCTTTGTGTCATTCATATGTAAACCGAAAAGATTTGGCGGAAAAATATTGTTGCGATCGCTAACAGTGGTTTGTAAAGATTTACCGGTTCATGGCACTCCTATGTTCCAGTCAGGAGGGGGGTGTGGGCATACCCAAGGAAAAGAGAGACGGTGAGGTACGATGAAGTCGTGACTCAACACACACAAAAATACTAATCCCAAAGAAATATTTCAACTTGCCCAGATCAAAGATATTTCTTAGAACACGATTCCCCCCCCCCCCCCCCCCCTAAGAAAATACCAGGGAAAATGTATGACCCAAAAAAAATTGCCAATTTCATATCCCAAAAAATCTATCTCACCTAACCGTCACTGTTATACTTGAATAGCCCAACCCCCCAAGTCCCATGTATTTCTTCATATCTTTTTTAGTTTATAGGACTGTATCCTTCATAGATGCTTATCTCAGGCCCCGTCCACATTAATGCATTTTCTTTCAAAGTGCATACTTTTCGATGCGTTTTCGCCTATCGTCCACACTACAACGATCGAAAACGCTGATCGTTTTCATCGAAAACGCATACATTTGAAAACACTGTCCAGAGTGGAGACATTTGAAAGCGGAGCCCTATCGTATTAGTATGGACGGCGAAAACGGAGGTTTTCGAAAACGCTGACGTCATTCAAATCACAAACACCGCGGGTGCATCTATTTGTCGCATGCGCAGATGCTTGTTGTAGCGCCTACGAGCGTATTCCAGCGTTTCAGTGTGGACGTGGAAAACGCTGCGAAAACGATAATGTGGACACCGAGCGTTTGATGCGTTTTCGGTAAAAACGGAGCGTTTCGAAAATGCATTAATGTAGACGGGGCCTTACAGAATAATCATAAAATAATGATTGTGGCTTTCATCACTCAAGCAACAAGTGAAAGGGAACCGTGTTAAATATTACGCCAAGGAATTTTGATACAACGGTTCTGTATTTTTTGTAAAAAATTTAAAATATTTTTCTATTTTTGGTGATTGCCTACAACGTAAAGACTATTTTTAATGTTCTTTTATAAAACACTCCTACTTTTTGGTGGCAAATGTTTATATCTATTTTTTAAAAGTTACCCTTTTGTATCAAAGTGGTGTCAATAATATTGGTTTTTCGTAGTAAGAGAGCTCCTCAGCAATTAAGGGTAAGAGTACACATTTTTATACGTTTATACTCTTGGTTTTTCCAGTCAGAGTTAACTCAAAGTTAGTTGATTTGAGTCCATGGACGAAACATTGGTTATTGTTTGTCAAAGGGCGTTGCCTTGTAAATAGTACGCCATTCAGTACTCATTGACCAGATTGACCAATCACATTCGTTTACGTAGACATGGCGTGTTTGAAAAACTTCTCTTGGCATGTCTTGGGTACAAGTTATGGACTAATCTGTAGATACCGAACTTGTCCGAAGTTGAATCGAAGTTATTTAAAATTATTGTGACCAGTAGTTAGTTCACGTTTGTAACTGATTAAACTCAAGTTAACTCAATCGTATCAGAGCTGTTGACTTCGCTTGAAGCTGGACTCTACTCAAGCTCCTTGAATATTACCAAGCACTCGAGAAATAAAATCATTTGGTTACCCATAATGTATAGTGTTCTCTTGAAACAAAAGGTTGCCTCTAATCTGCCTTGAGGGAGTCAATGAACTGAAGCGCGGATGATTAACCCTACGTCGTTAATGCAAACTCGTATTCCCAACATCGTAGAAGGAGTGAGGGGAGGGGGGGGGGGGGGGGGAGCTAATGGACCCCCTTTGGGTTTTCTTTGTTTTCAAATGACGTCATTAAATCTGCCATCTTGGATGCGCCATCGATACAAAATTATTCCAAAACAGTAAAGGATGCTAAAATGAACTAATACTTCAAAGTTTCTAAAGAAAACTTGAAAAGATATCATTAGAACGAGGAATCATTTGAAAAATGAAAGTTTGGAAAACATGTATGTCACAATCTCGTGCCCAAAGTCAACGGTCTCCTCAGCCAGCGGTTGCCTTCGCCAGGTTAGGGGGACGACTACCGCTGACTGAGGAGACCGTTGACTCTGGTTACGAGATTGTGCATGTCACAACACGGTTGAAAGAACCGTAGACAAACAGTTGACACATCAAAATGTCCCCGAGAGATGAATAAACAATTCAGTACTGAAAGGTTAAGCACCCCATTTCAAAATTATGAAAAAACTTCATGGAAAGGTGGCATCCACCTCCCTCTTGTACGTCCGAGGGTTAAGGCTCCGTACACACCTTTATGTTTTTTATAAACCAGGCCAGGAGATATTTACAAAATGCACTAAAAGATTACGACTATGACTGTCTATATATTCTACCGCATACAAAATATATTTTCCAGCTATAACGCTAACTCCCATCCTTGGGTTTATGCAACTTCGACGGCAGGGATTCGAAGGGGCTTGTAACCATGAAATTTATACCCGGGGGATTTTAACTAGAATGATTTTGGGGGGTGAAGGGGAATTCGAACACGGGGGAGCTTATAAGCCGGCCGCGGGTAGTTGTGTAAGATGACGTTTTTGAGCCACGGACTGCAACCGGAAGTCGCAAGTTCTCTGTTTAGGCGCGTATTATCGACTTTTCGTCCGTAACGTCAAGTTGTAAATGCTAAAACGAGGGCTTCCCAACTCTTTGGTTGGGATGAAAGCCCGCCAAAACCAAGAACATTCGCCTTCCGGTTGCCGTCTGTGGCTCAAAAACGTCTGTGCTTAAGCTCTCTATATCTAACAGCGTCACCTACCTTGAGGTTACTAGCTATCGAGCGGTTTTCTAATAGACTGCCAAAACCAAAGGCCAATCACAACAAACACGAATAAAGCAATGAACCAATCAGGACGCTAGGCAAAGTCTGCAACCCGCGGCCGTGCCAAGCGCGGGAAAACGCGATCACAATTGGTTTTCGCTTTGCTCCTGATTGGTTGTAAAATCAGCATGTTTGTTCTGATTGGTTAGATCAGAAGCCTATGACACACATTGTATGAGGTTTTCTTCTTTTTTAACCAATTATAGAGCTCAACAAACCCAAAACAACTGAAACACAAGACTGCGAGCAGTCTCTATTTTTCGCTAAAGTCCGTGAGGCGAATGCGCGATTTGCGAGTGGCGCGCGCCGTGAGTAGACTGCTCGCAGTCTACTGAAACACGTGTTTCAGGTCGAACCTCTAACGGCCACTTCTCTACAACGGCCAATATTTCATTCTATCCCCAGGGTGGTCGTTGTAGAGAGGTTCAACTGTACTTTCTTTCAGACAATCAGTGGATTTAAAGCCGCTCTGTCTGTAATGCAGTCCAGTTGGTGTCACGATCGTCCCTCAGTCACCATTTTGCACCGAACAAGTATAAATGTTGGCTTTTGCCTCTGTTTCAAAACGAGGCCTGATTTTAAACCTTTCATATAAAAATTCGTTTGATTTGCATGAAATGAAATGGGGTTAAAACTCAGTTTCATATGAAAGGTTTTGCACTAGAATACAATTGTAGAGAGGCTCAACTGTATTTGTATCCAATTTTTTCGTGCACTTGAACGTTTTTCCAATCAGTTATTTCAACAAATTTTCAGTTTAGACATATTTCCAACAATTTAACGGAAATGTCGCAACATGCTTCCGTTACAATTCTGTGAACAGATTTCCGTTTTTCGTCGAAGTTTATAATTTGTTGTGACTTTTTAAAGTGGGGTAAATAATACCATGCTTTACTTTTTCGATGTTTTTATTTTCATGTTTTTCACCTTTCCAAGACTACTCCTGTTTTCAAATACTTTAGTGGACTGTATGAAAGAAGATCAAAGAAAAAGAGAAAATACAGGAGAATTTTATTGTGAGCCTCTTCAGAAACGGGGGCTGGCGATTATTCGAGGATGGGATTATTAACCGGGCGTGGGTCTGGGGCCCAGCCCGGTTAGTAAAATAGCTTCTGTTTTGTTTTTTTGTCGTGATTCACCTTATACCTCTACTCCGCCAAAGTGCTAGGAGGAGAGCTAGGAGAGAGTATGAAATATATATTTGCCTTATGAAAGTTTTTCTCGGGAGGAACGAAGACCGGACTCGAGAGAGCGGCGGAAATCGAGTCTATGTGAAAGTTGGACTGGTCCAAATAAATAATAATTTAGGACCGCGTAAACACATCGGAGCGGCGTACAGATTTCGCAACGTCGGTGAGTTTGACTCGTCAAAATATTACATCATTGTACTCACTACTGGGTGGACACACTAGGAGCGCCATTGGATAAAAATTTTATATCAAGCATACGTTACATTTCGCAATGGTCATCGTTTGCCTAAATGACATTTTATGAATATTCTGCTGTTTGTTTTGTGTGAAATACATTTCTTTTCCGTAAAGGAAAACAGAAACTTGCTGAGATGAGCATATTTAAAAACAGAAACTTGCTGAGACAAGCAGATTTATAATTGGACTATTACGTCATAGAGTCACGTCGAATCGTGACTTGAAGAGATTTGTGAGTTGCGTACGTACATCTCATACACTAGGAGCGCCATTAGATCACATTTTTTATCAACCTACGTTACATTTCGCCAGGGTCATCGTTTGCCTAAATTACATTTTATGAATATTGTCCTGTTTGTTTTGTGTGAAATACACTTCTTTTCCATAAAGGAAAACAGAAACTTGCTGAGACTGGCAGATTTATAAAAACAGAAACTTGCCGAGACGCGCAGATTTATATTTGGACGATTACGTCATGGGGTCACATAGGTCACGTCTAACCGTGACTTGAAGAGATTTCGCAGCGACTGTGATAAACCAGGAGCGCCATTAGATCAAATTTCATATCAAGCCATTACTTTATTTGGCCCTATTTGAAATATGACGAATACTGTGCTCTTTATTAAGTGTGAAATCCATTTATTTATCGTATCGTTTCAGCTTTTCATTTCGTTACACAGGGAAGATTTATAAATAGCCATTACGTCATTGATGGTGCAACAATTGGTTGCGAAATGTCTACAAGGGATGGTGCAGCAATGTGTAAAAATTGGACTGGTCCAAATAAATAATAATTTAGTAAGCAGAGCGCTCGTAAATCAAATATCGTATAATGGTATTAAGCTACTTTTGACGTTACATTTCGCCAGGATCGTCATTTGCCTAAATAGCATTTTATGAATACTCGACTGCTGTTTGTTTTGTGTGAAATACATTTCTTTTCTGTGTACATTCTAAGAAAAACAGAAACTTGCTGAGATTCGCAGATTTCTACAAAACAAAAACTTGCTGAGACCCGCAGATTTATAAATAAGGACGAGCACGTCATGGGGTCACAAAGGGTCACGTCTAACCGTGACTTGAAGAGATTTCGCAACGTCTGTGATAAACCATGAGCGCCATTAGATCAAATTTCATATCAAGCTATTACTGTTGTTGATTTGACCAGGAGATAATCATTGGCCTATTTGAAATACATTACTTTTTCGTGTTGTTGCTGCATGTCATAACAACCACTATGTCGCTACGTTACAAGATCACATTTTGAGTCATGCAATTTGTCGAACACCGAACAGTGCAACATGGAACGTCTGCCAACGATTCGTACCTATGTTGTCGTGTTTTTCCTCCTATTCAACTCTGGCTTTATATTGTGGAATTATCTTTAATCCATCTTGAAATACTTCTCAGAGACAAGAAAATTGACTGTTAAGGCACTATACGCAAACGTCAGAAACTGGCGTGACTGATAGATTTCAAGCAAGAAAGCAGATAAACTGTAAAAAGCCTGGTTATATTTTCTTCGAAAATTATTGTTTTACTTGATTCACCCCGTACCCCCATTCCTCCAAAGCGCTAGTAGGAGAGCTAGGGGAGAGTATAAATATATATTCGCCTTGTGAAAGATTTTCTCGGGGAAGAACGTAGGATCGATTTCCGCCGCTATCTCGAGTCCGGTCTTGTTTCAGATAATTAAAACATCAAAACGTATTTATTTGTTGTAGTTTTATTTTTAATGCCCTCGCAGCCGCTGGAGCCCATTGCTACTGGTGGCAGGAGCCCATTACCTGCTGGTGGCCGTTATTTGGGTCGTCACGCAACGCTTCAGATGAGCGTTGTGTGACGATCCAAATAATAGCTGCGAAAGACCACCGAAAGACACTATCCTCGAGTCAAATAATACAACTTTTAAGTTACAGGGGAAGGTTAGAGGGGGCAATTATTCGAAGGACGGCTAAACGGAGGACTAAAACCCCACCCCCGGAGCTGAAAACGGAATACCGTAGCCTGCGTGACTCCTGTTTGCACGCCGGATAGGAACCCAGAGTCTCCCTCGGTCATGCGCAAAAGAGAAGAGCTCTGGGGTCGAGACTGAAGGAGTCATCAAGTTCCCGGGTCAAGTTACAAAGACTCTTTCAAATTTGCACAAATATTGATATTGGATTTCAATCTCATGGCATAATTACAAAACAAATGAGCACGCCAGTTGACAACATCCGATTCAGCACTTACTTGCTAGCAGCACCTGAACGCTAGTTAACGTGAAAATCATTTTCGGCGTTTGATCCTCGACAGCTTGCCTTTTCTCTTCTTCTTGCCACAGGAAGCCCATACAAGTACAGTGAAGACTGTGTGACCGTTTGTTGTTTCGAAATTATAAAGGTTGTATGGGAATATCGCAAGGGTCGTATTATTGCGAGTAAACTTTACAAATAAGTTCAAAATAAACGTAATCTTACCTCAGTTGTTGTGCTTTGTCGTCCTTGTGGCTCAAAACGGCGAATTCTAGCGATTTAAAGGGTTTTGCGTTTGCTGTTACTCTTATACAGTGACAGCAAACGCAAAACCCTTCAAATCGCTAGAATTCGCCGTTTTGAGATTACGTTTATTTTGAACTTATTTGTAAAGTTAACAACAAACGGTCACACAGTCTTCACACCGCTTGTATGGGCTCCCTGTTTTCTTGCCTGCATTATGCAAATGATTGCGGAAATAAATGCGATGATGCGATTCTGTAAGCGAATGTTTCACGGTTCGGCGCATGTGTCGGCTTTATCGACTTAGTCACATTTATTTCTCAATACGTCAGTAATCATATACTATAATTAGTCCAAGCAAAACGACAAATGACCAAAATTCACAACAAATTTCAACGGATTACACTGAAAATGTCGACATTGAATACCGGAATAAATTAACCATAATATAGTATTTACCAGAAGGATTTATCGGGTAATTTATTCTGGTATTCAAATGTCGACATTCTCGATGTAATCCGTTGAAATTTTTTGTTAAATTTTAGTCATTCGTCGTTTTTCTTGGACTAATAATTATAGTATGTGATTACTGAAGTATCGAGAAGTACATGTGAGTGGGGTTTTTTTTAGGATAAAGTTGAAAAGCCGGCACATGCGCCGAACCGTGAAACACTCTAAGACGCAATCTCGTCCCCAGAGCCAGCGCGTTTCGGTCAGCGGTGACAGAACGCCCAACGGCTCTGGGCGATTCAATAACCGGAACCAAGGATCCTTGGTTCCGGTCTGCTTGTGCGCGTGCGCGATCTCATTCCCAGCGGCCACGATCCTTTTGGTCAGCATGAATAAATGTGTTCTGAATATGCGTAGAGAGAGTAACCGCTGTAACTGATTGTGGCTCACTTGTTTATAATGGCGGCAGCTTCTGCAGTTGATGTTACATCGATCGGGTATTTAGACCTCAAATCTTTGTCAAGAATCTTTTGTTACGGATTGAGAACTATTAAGACAACAACGCGTTACGTCTACCAAAGCTCGATGAGATATTCAATTTTCTAATTGACTAGAATATGCTGTTTTGCTGTCTTTATACTCGATACAGATCAATTCAATGAATGATATCAGATGATGATGCGTTCGTGTTTGATTTTTCCATACCGAAATGCGAGCCAGCAGAAAGTTCTGGAATAACATCGTGAAAGTTACCAGCCTGCAGGATACCCACGATTTTAGGCGAAAATTAAGTAGATGGGCTTTTAGTTTTGGTTAAATAATTTTCGTCGTGCTTCTGCTTGTTTGTGAAGAGTAAAGAGTTGCATGTACAGTACATGTAAAATTATTTAGAAATCTAAAAGACAAAACTTCTATTAATTGCATTTTTACTGTAATTCTTCGTCAGATATAGTTTATAATTTATTTTATTTATTTTCATTTAATTTTGTAAGTTCATTTGTGTATTGTCACTGCTAAGCATGAAAAAATCATCAAAGAATTGATACGAATTCTAGCCAGTAAATGTGCTAGCAAAATAATTGTTGTTTTAAACCAATTTTCACTAACAATAACTTATTACAAATATATATAATAATTAGTCTTGCCTGACAATAAATATATTTCATTTGAGTCATCAAGTGTGAACTATGTCAGTTTGTATAATATGCAACATGAGTACACAATGTATGTTGTCATATGAAAAATTGTTCGATGAAATCAGAAGTTGACAGCCAAATGGCCGAGTCAAATCAGGTAGTCGCAGAAAAATTTAAATTCACTTGAAGCATGGTTTCTATTTAAACAGATAATAAATTGTGACAGGAGGAAGATAAAATGGACAAAATCTGAGTGTACAGAATGTCGCCAGTTTTATCTTCCTCCTGCCCCAATTATTTGCCCTGGGTTTCCAACTAGGGTTGTCATTGGTAGATCCAGGCTCGCATGCACATACACATCTATATACCATCTTCCTTTCATTATTACATTTACATAGTTGAGTTGCAAATCCTATAAAGGACAGTCCACAAGTCGATATACTTAGGTTATAGTATATGCTTGGTATACAAGGTGGATGCCTCAGACTTTAAAATTATTTGACTGAAAACACTGGTAGAGATAGGTACGTTTGTGACCAAGAACACAACACAAGGACACTTGCCAGACTTGAATCTGGATGTTTGGATCCAAAGATCAAAAACATTTATCACTAGGCACGACTGTGCCTAGCCTTCTGCCATAAAATTATCTATAGTAGATGAAATTCGTGAGAATAATACATGTATCAGTAGCCTCTCTGGCTATAGACCCTCAGGGCTGAGCAGAGAGATATGCTGGGAAAACAGGGTGATTGAATGTAATTTTTGTCTGAGATTGTTCCATGAAATCATTTCAATAATAGTCTTGCTGTATTTTAGTGAGGTGTAGGGTGAGACAAATTACAAATGTAAAGTAAAAATGTACAGCAATTCTACACACTAAAAGAGATTTATTATCCAACATTTTTCAGTTTTTCTTTCTGAAAAACCAGACTTTGAACTGTGTTTTGCATTGTGCAGTCAGGACTGCAACCAACCTGTTTATAATATTGGTTTTCCACAATAAAAATCTTTTTTGGATATTTAACTTGTTTTGTGTAGGACAGGCTCCCATATAAGAGTGACAGGCCAGGGATACTTGTCAGAAATTTTGGGAAATACCCCTGAAAGGTACCATAATCCATTTGTGGGCTCAAGTTTATTTTTACCCCTAAAAGCCAATTTAGACTGTTTTATTGATGAGTGATACAGTCCAACCAAGGGCCACATGCCAGAAAAAAATATATATATAAGAAAATTAATTAATTAAATTAATAATAATAATAATAATTTTCAAGTTCTGTTTATTTGGGGTTTTACTTTGAAAACACACCCTAAGATAATAATATCATAATATGTAACAAAACATGATTTTCAACCCCAGGGTATAAATCTCAATTTTTTTTCTTCTAGGTATACAAACAGTGGTCAGCAATAATTTCTGGTCAGTTTTCCAGCACATTAACATTTGCTCCTGAACCATTACAAGTAACAAGGTCTCTACGAATCTAGATCTAGACATCAGTGTTTCTTGACTATGCGGTGGGGGTCACAAATAAAAGTGATGGGGGTGATCGTCGGAAATTTTGAAAAGAACCCCCTAAAATGTACAAAAATCTTGTTTTGTGGTTGTGACTCAAATTCAATTTCACCACCAAGAGGTGCCATTTCTAAGACAAAAATAGTTTTTGTCATATTTTTTCCCCCGGCTTAACCCTGAAAGGTACCGGAGTAACTATAACGGTAGTAATTTTAGATTTCAACACCCCTAAGTGGTATTAAACCACAAATTTTAACCCCTAAAAGATACAGCGATCACCCCTGTCACTTTTATATGATTAACAATTATTTATATTTCTCATGTAAATTTAGACAGGTAAAAAATCAATTTATCATATATGTTCAAATCATATTTCGTATAACTCAAATTATTTGCATAAGACAATTCTCCATGGATTTAAAGCTTATTAAACATGCAACTAGAGGCGTAAACAAAAGAAAAGACCACCAGAATAAATAGTTTGTAATTTAATTATCCACTCACTTTAACCCCACGCACTGCTGTATAAACTCTGTACAAGGGAAATCCACGTGTAAACTGAAGGGTATTTAAAATACAATCGCAACCACGTATTACGAAAACGCCGGTGCAACATTCATCTGCTGCTAGCTAGTGTGTACATGTACAGTCCTTTCGATATAGCCTGCAGTTTCCGAGTAAATAATCCCGGCGGAACTGCGATCACCAACTAAGATGATTCAGCTGTCGGCAGTATAAGTGTTTACCACAAGCTGTTGACTTGTTTTCTAGTTTTGTGTGATCGACTCACCGGCCGACTCGCCACTGAAAGAGGTCACGGACGTGATTTTCACGCCGGTAACCTTCTTCAAATCTGCAACGGTATATTCTCCAACTGATTTTCCAACCAAAACATCCATCGGATGGTTTTGGATTGCCACATTCTCCTTGTAAATTCCAAAGACGACTTACTGCCTACGTCCGCCATCTTTGATTTTGGGTTCACTTCCGATTCAAATCCATTGTGTTTTCAACAGCCAATCAAAAAAATTCAAAAAAATTCAAGCGCCCAGAAATATTCCAGAGTCCGTGATTCCTTGGTGCTGATCAAAAGGATCGCGGCCTCTGGGAACGAGATTGTCTAAGACGCTCTTTGTGCTCGAATGATGGCGTGACGAGCTCAACGAGCGTAGTGCGTGAGGCTATCGATATCATATCATTATCATACGAAATCGAAAGGGAAAGCGACTACAGCCGATCATGGAGTTTATACAGTCCCATACCGTTTGGTGTATAACGTTCGTTCTTCGGAGAGGAAACATTTCGATTGTGACCATCCATCTGAATCACCCTTCAGGTTTGCAGTTACAGTGAGTGGTTGGAGCTAGATGGGAAAGTAACAGCTCGAAACAGCAAAGGAAAGCCCACAGAACTATACTGTTCGTCAGTAGGATGGGGCATTGTATCTCGAGAAGCATCGATAATAGTGACCGCGACCGTCGACGCCAAGAATTCCTAGAGGTAAATGAAAGACCAGTTAGGCCCTGATTACATGCGACCGGTACGAACTCAGACCGGTACGACTTCAGATCGGTCTCCATACAAATGCTTGTTTCTGTTTTCATGAAGCTGGTCTGAAAAATCATCTCATGCCGGTTTCACTCATTCCGGTTGCTGAACCGACACGAATGACTCGGACCGGTCTGAAGTCGGACCGCCGAACCATGTAAACACGAGCAGAATGAGTCAGACCGGCTTCATGTACTATTTCAAAAACGAGTGCGAGTGTTTCATCCGTAGTTACTAAAACCCGGAACCCCCCACAACGACCCACAACGATCCACAATGACCCACAACGACCCCACAACGACCTAGAAACGATCCACAACGACCTAGAAACGATCCACAACGACCCACAACGATCCATACCGACCTAGAAACGATCCACAACGACCCACAACGATCCACAACGAGCCACAACGATCCACAACGACCTAGAAACGATCCACAACGACCCACAACGATCCATACCGACTAGAAACGATCCACAACGACCCAACGATCCACAACGACCCACAACGATCCACAACGACCTAGAAACGATCCACAACGACCCACAACGATCCACAACGATCCACAACGACCCACAACGATCCACAACGACCTAGAAACGATCCACAACGATCCACAACGACCCAGCTGGAAAACAAGAACTTAATTAAGTTAATGATTAACTGCTGAGTTAATATTTAAAAAAATAGTAACAAATTAAATTTCGAAATATTTTAAAAAAATTAAAATAATAAAACAAAGCAGGATATGTTCCTGGATAAAGTTAATAGCAAACATGGCGACCCACAACCCAGAAAACGATCTAAAAATTACATTTGAATATTTGAAAAAATCACGTGATAACCTCTTCCCCGGCATTTTAAAAGGAAACATTATGACATAATTATTCAAGAACAATTTGTTTTTGGTAAATTTAATTTTTAATTAAAGATGTGACAATAGCTTATGGATTTACAGACAGGGTCATGTGTCTTCGGCCCAGACGTAAACAACAAAAAATTAAGCAATGAACTAGGTATAAGGCAAAGGGAAAAGCCGCGTGACTCCACGTGACGAATTGTTGCGCGCGTGACTCCACGTGACGAAGTGTTTGCGTTACAATTAAATCTGGAAAGAAAACAGATCCGATCAGTGTCATCCCACGTGCATACATGTAGTCAATGATGGCGACCTCGCGGGAAGACCACGAAGGTATGGATACTTTATGTTTGTGTTTCAGATGAAAGCTCTGTAGGCCTGTAGCTGTTTGTCATCTTATTTGTAGCTTTGAGATTAAAAGGGCTTTATTTAAGAAAATAAAATTATACTCCTTTGTTTGCCGATAGACAGCCCTCTTACGGCTTTCTTAATTTTTTACTATTTTTTTAAATATTAACTAAGGCAGTTATAATCATTAACTTAATTAACTGAGTCCAGTCAAAGAGTCCAGTCCTTGTTTTCCAGCTGGGCCCCCCCGGGGAGCCCTGGGGACTAGACAACCACGAAAACAGTTCATCGACTGTCAAATATAGCTCGTTGTGGATCGATCGATCGTAAAACAATGAATTATTTTTTTTCTTTGAAAAATGCCTTCCATGATAATTATTTTAGTTTAAGTCTCAGTCATATAAATGCCGCAGGAATCTTGATATCCAATAAAATTGGATATGAACATCACTAGTGATCCTTCATCTGTCATTTAATTGGATATCAAGAATCATGCACGTGACAAACGTTCCCGCCACATGGTCTTCACCGGGTATCAAACCTCATACACGTGACGAAATGCGTGACTTCTCATAGGTTTAATTAGCTCATGAATTATTAATGAGTTTGAGAAGTAAACAGAAACAAGCATTTGTATGGAGACCGATCTGAAGTCCGTACCGGTCTGAGGTCGTACCGGTTCTCATGTAATCGCTGCATACTTTCAGACCGGTCTCATGTAAACTTAATCGTACCGGTCTGAGTCGTACCGATCAGAGTTCGTACCGGTCTCATGTAACCAGGGCCTTAGTCTCTCACATCACGACGCTGCTTACAGTCTGTTTTCTCTCTCGAAATCACTAGACCGTTTGCAGTCCGTCTTGGGTTTACGCGCATGTTGGATAATTCTCTATTTTCCAATCCCCCCATAATACACTTTGTTTTGCATAAACTATTGTTTTCAAAATGCTCTTGGGAATATGCATTCCTCCCAAGAGCATTTGAAAACAATAGTTTATGCACAGGGAGCAGAGGAGCTAAATTTGACTTGTGCCAGTTTCGATCCAAATGCTTTATACGTACGTGACCTTTGCGAGTTTCGATCTGTTTGCTTTCATACGCGGTGTATTGTGTTACTGCGTTTTATTCGATCTTTTTGTTTTCGTTTTTTCGTCCCAGCGGGAATTCCTTAGGGTCACGTGCCTCGCTCGGAAAGCTTTCGCTTTCCGGTCGTTGCCCTTCGGGCAACGACCGGAAAAACGACCGATTACCCGCTGGGACGAAAAAACGAAAACAAAAAAGATCGAATAACGCAGTAACGCAATACACCGCGTATGAAAGCAAACAGATCGAAACTCGCAAAGGTCACGTATAAAGCATTTAGATCGAAGCTCGCACAAGTCAAATTTAGCTCCTCTGCTCCCTGTGGTTTATGCAAAATTTGGGGGGCAAACAAAGTGTATTATGGGGGATTGGAAAATAGAGAATAGCCTGCGAGCAAGCTCTCTTGGGGTTGTTTGGGGGGTGGGGGGTGGGGTAGCAAGAGAGCTTGCTCGCAGGCTAGTTGGATAAACGCTCGTCGGTTCAACTTAGCCTGCGAGCAGGCTCTCATTCGCGCGGAGCGCGATCGGCCCACTCCCTCGCGCGGAGCGCTCGAACATCACGATCGCGCTACGCGCTCATCGCACGAATGAGAGCCTGCTCGCAGGCTATGTTCAACTGGACAATACGGACTCATATTTTTGCGTGTTTTCTTGACCTTATATGGTGAAATGACGTAATAGTGGAATAATAATACGAACGTATTTTATAGGAGCTAGAAATAGAAAAACAATAAAAACGACTCACCTAACGTCCATTGTATATTCCTTGTGTTTGCGTCGGTGTTTTAGGCCATTTTAGAGCGTTTTTTAGCGAGTTTTAGTTTTCACCATTTCTAGCTTCTAAATACGTTCGTAATCAGTTCCCATACAAACCCTTATACTAGCTTAACGCCATTTCACAATGCGACGCTTGGGATAACGTGGTACGTTGTGGAATTTGTACAGCTCCGCAAATGATCCCGGGACCGCAAATGATCCCGACCGCAAATGATCCTCAAATTGGACCGCAAATGATCCCCAGAGTGGACCGAAAATGATCCCGCTAAAAATCGAGGAATGGCGTGGACGGTGGACCCGATTTTTTGCCATTATGAATCTTTTTCCTGACTGATTCTGGGTTACTGATGACGGAAGTGATCGAACACCGCATGTTATATTGTTTTTTCGCGTCACCAAGATTCATTTATCTATAAATTTCGAGATTAAAGACGGTATTCTTTCGCCTTTCACGGAAAATAAAACGGTCATTTCACGCAAAGTCCAGTTCACGATATTCCACGTAATACGAGCGGTAATAGTTTTCAATTATTAATTCTCATTTCACGAATATCACGGCTATTTAGTTCACCTGTCACGAGAAAATAAACAATATTTTCACATTTACCCCCCAAAATATGGCAATTCACGGCTCACAAAAATAATGCTCTACCACTTTAATTTCTTCATGTGCCAAAGCCGTGTTGTCTCGTAACAAATTTTTATAGCGCTATCCAACCGTTCAAGACTGAGCAAAATCCCGCTTATATTTCATTCTTGTCGTTGTCGGAAATTAAGATAAATGAATCTTGGTGACGCGAAAACAATATAACATGCGGTGTTAACTCTTGTGTAAGTCTGCAATAATTCTAGACGCGGATGAATTTCACCGCGAAAACCAAAAAAAAACACCTCGAATTAACTATTTTTACTGATATCTTGCGTTAGTTCAATGTCTTCAATGATTTTATTTGTTTTACTAAAATCTGCATCAATGCATAAAAAAAAATTCGATCACTTCCGTCATCAGTAACCAGGTAACTAGATAAAAATGTCTAGCGTGCACGGTTTCAGTTCTTGGGAAAAATATTCAAAATGGAAAAAAAATCGGGTCCACCGTCCACGCCATTACTAAATTTTTAGCGGGATCATTTGCGGTCGACTCTGGGGATCATTTGCGGTCCTGGGATCATTTGCGGTCCTGGAATCATTTGCGGAGTTGTACAATACAGTTGAATCCCGATAACTCGAACCTTTTTCGATTTCCCTTCAGGTCGTTTTCTTAATAATTTTACCCTCCCTTAGCTCAACCTCGTTCCCAGGGGCGGGGAAGATGAGAGACCCTGGGAACGAGGTTGCCCTTAGCTTATGTCTGTAAAGAAATACTGCTTTATCCCCAAGTTTTTCGGTCATTTGATGCCATCTCCCGATAACTCGAACCTTTTTCGATTTCCCTTGACGGAAGCTCGAGTTATCGGGATTCAACTCTAGTACAAAGGGGAAGGCAGGATCGTCTCTGTTGGTCAATTTGTATAATATAGCTTCTCTATGCACCTTTTATTGAGTTTTAGGTAGTTGGAATTGTTTTGGAGGGTAAAGTAATCAATACTAATTAATGAACCACCATTGAATGTTTGTTTTTTGTTTGTTTCTATCTACTGAGCTTGCTAGCTAACTACTGTAGCTACATATCTAGATCGAACTGAATCGATTAACCGGCCGCAGACAGCCGAATTGATCTTCTTCATGGAAGTAATATTACTGTTTTACTTCGCTGATTGATTGTAGATATATTCGGCTTCAGAATCAGAGGAGCTGATTCCGCCGGAAAGAGCGGTGAGTTGCAGAGCATCTAAATAAAATACGTTCGTAATATTCCCATACAAACCCTTATATTTTAAAGATATTCAATACGACGCTTAGGATAGAGTGATTTTATTTAACCCGTGAAACAACATCTAACAGTTAGTACTAAATAGTCAAAACTAAACAAAAGAAAACAATGGAATTAGTGTATAATAGTATCTAATAGTGTGGTCATTATTTCACGGGTCGAGTAGCCGATCGTCAGAGCAAGAGAGCGCTATAATGAAGCTTGTCTGTAAAGAAATACTGCTTTATCCCCAATTTTTTCGGTCATTTCATGCCATCTCCCAATAATTCAATTGATGCCATCTCCCAATAATTCAAGGCAGGATCGTCTCTGGTGGTTAATTTGTATAATATATAGCTTCTCTGGTACAGTTTCCAGAGTTTCTATGTTAAATAACCTCACTTGTGAAAATGATGCACCTGTTATTGTTGAGTTTTAGCCGGTAATGTAGTTGGAATTGTTTTGGAGGGTAAAGTAATCAACACTAATCGAACGAATGAACCATGCATTGAATGTGGACATTTCTATGTTTGTTTGTTTTTTTTTGCTTGTTGTTTCTGTCTACTGAGCTTGCAAGCTGCATGTCAATTACTGGACAAAATGTTTTGGGACACTTCTCATTTTGGACTATTTTTGCTTAGTTCGTTCAAATCTAGCGATTATTGGGCTTAAAAAAATAAACTTCCACATTGATTCTCCCTTCCCTCGTTATCTCAGTATCACTCTAGCTGTAACAGTTTGGAGGCGGAAAAGGGGATACAGTTGAATCCCGATAACTCGAAATTCCCGCTAACTCGAACCTTCCGCGCGCTAACTCGAACCTTTTTCGATTTCCCTTCAGGTCATTTTCTTAATAATTTTACCCTCGATAACTCGAACCTTATTTGACGAAGTGTAATGACTTAAAGCATTTCCAGAACACTGAATTTATTTTGAATAAAGTTGAGCAGCATGTGTTCGGGAAGTGACAAACTGACAGTACTGAACAAGTTTATGTACTGCTGTAACTAAAACGATCTTACATTAGAACATCAGTAAAAATGTTTATTAAAACATTTGCGTTTTATGTATTAAAACTGATCTATTTTGTTTTTAAACTGATGTTTTGAGCGTTAGCCATTCGTCAGAGCAAGAGAGCGCTGTAATGAAGCTTATGTCTGTAAAGAAATACTGCTTTATCAGGCCATGTTTCGGTCATTTGATGCCATCTCCCGATAACTCGAACCTTTTTCGATTTCCCTTGATCATGAAGGTTCGAGTTATCGGGATTCAACTGTAGTACAAAGGGGAAGGCAGGATCGTCTCTGGTGGTGAATTTGTATAATATAGTTCTCTGGTACAGTTTCCAGATTTTCTCTGTTAAATAACCTCACTTGTGAAAATGATGCACCTTTTATTGAGTTTTAGGTAGTTGGAATTGTTTTGGAGGGTAAAGTAAATCAATACTAATTAATGAACCAACCATTGAATGTTTGTTTTTTTGTTTCTATCTACTGAGCTTGCTAGGTAACTACTGTAGCTACATATCTAGATCGAACTGAATCGATTAACCGGCCGCAGACAGCCGAATTGATCTTCTTCATGGAAGTAATATTACTGTTTTACTTCGCTGATTTATTGTAGATATATTCTCCTGTATATTCGGCTTCAAAATCAGAGGAGCTGAGGTACAGTAGAATACGAAGTATATCGGAAAGTCGAGAGGTGAGTTGCAAAGCATCTATTAAAGTAAAATACGTGTATTCCCATACAAACCCTTATATTTTAACGATATTCAATACGACGCTTAGGATAGAGTGATTTTATTTAACCCGTGAAACAACATCTAACAGTTAGTGCTAAATAGTCAAAACTGTCAAAAGAAAGCAAATGAATTAAGGACCGTTTACACGACAGAAAAATTGGGTACGTACCCGCAAAAATGTGGTACGGACCGGATAATTTTAGCCGTTTACACGATTGATGTTTTGGCACGGGTCGGATAAAAAGTGGCCTAAGGACCAAGTACGGGAGTTAGTGTTTACACTGCACTTTGGGGGACCGGACCAATTTCTAGTATGATAGGCAATAGGTTTAATTAGTAGTACAATTGCTCTGCACGTGCGTTTTACTCTTTGGTACATTTCTTTGTCGTCCTCTGCAAAACAAAAACGTCAAATGACCAAATTCACGGTATTATGGAGAACGTGAAAACACGACGGTGAATTTTCCTTTCTCTATCTAAACTTGAACTCCGTCCCTACGAATTCTGCTCCTCGACAGTTCAGCCACATTGCACAAATTTTAACGTGTTGGAAAAGGTTTTTATCTTTTCATTTTTTGAACTAGTATCATGTCGAGTATCCTCCAAACCGCGAACCGCCACAATCATCTGATCTTGTTCCCAGAGTCCTCGTTATCCTTGTCCAGCCTGCGGAACGGGCAACAAGTGATCCGCCATGACATGCGCAGTAAGCCGGAAGTCCAACAGAAGGTGACGTACTGCGCATGCGATCAGGAAAGTTATTATGCAGACTGACGTAAAAGTACAGAATGGGTACACACGCCGTATATGATAAATATAGCGTCTACGGACCCGTGTTTTTTTTGGTTAAAACCAAAAAACACGGGTCCGTACCCATCAGAAAAAAACATGGTACGGACCGTTTACACGGGCAAAAATTTGCGGTCCGTGCCACTTTTTTACTTGGGCTCGTCACGCAATCTTGCGTGACGAGCCCAAAGAAAGTCTGCGTAGGAGGCTACTTTTTTACGGGTCCGTACCAAATTTTTCTGTCGTGTAAACGGCCTTTTAGTGTATAATAGCATCTAATAGTGTAGTCACTATTTCACGGGTCAGTGAGTAAAATCACTCAAACGTGGCACGTTGTGGAGTCAAACGCTTAGCCAAAATAAAAACAGTAGTTTTATCAGTAATGGTCGTATACAAAAAGCGAGAGATCGATGGCCAGACCTGACGCTGATATCGTTATCTCAGTATCACTCTAGCTGTAACAGTTTGGAGGCGGGAAATGGGATACAGTTGAATCCCGATAACTCGAACCTTCCGCGCGCTAACTCGAACCTTTTTCGATTTCCATTCAGGTCATTTTCTTAATAATTTTACCCTCGATAACTCGAACCTTATTTGACGAAGTGTAATGACTTAAAGCATTCTCCAGAACACTGAATTTATTTTGAATAAAGTTGAGCAGCGTGTGTTCGGGAAGTGACAAACTGACAGTACTGAACAAGTTTATGTACTGTGTAACTAAAACGATCTTACATTAGAACATCAGTAAAAATGTTTATTAAAACATTTGCGTTTTATGTATTAAAACTGATCTATTTTGTTTTTAAACTGATGTTTTGAGCGTTAGCCATTCGTCAGAGCAAGAGAGCGCTGTAATGAAGCTTATGTCTGTAAAGAAATACTGCTTTATCAGGCCATGTTTTCGGTCATTTGATGCCATCTCCCGATAACTCGAACCTTTTTCGATTTCCCTTGAAGGACGTTCGAGTTATTGGAATTCAACTGTAGTACAAAGGGGAAGGCAGGATCGTCTCTGGTGGTGAATTTGTATAATATAGTTCTCTGGTACAGTTTCCAGATTTTCTCTGTTAAATAACCTCACTTGTGAAAATTATGCACTTTTTATTGAGTTTTAGGTAGTTGGAATTGTTTTGGAGGGTGAAGTAATCAATACTAATTATGAACCAACCATTGAATGTTTGTTTTTTGTTTGTTTCTATCTACTGAGCTTGCTAGCTAACTACTGTAGCTACATATCTAGCTATCTATTGAACTGAATCGATTAACTGGCCGCAGACAGCCGAATTGATCTTCTTCATGGAAGTAATATTACTGTTTTACTTCGCTGATTTATTGTAGAGATATTCGGCTTTAGAGTCGACAGAGATCATCTACCGAGATCTGTCGGGAATTCGAGAGGTGAGTTGCAATGCATCTATTAAAGTAAAATAGGTGTATTCCCATACAAACCCTTATATTTTAACGACATTCAATACGACGCGGCTTGGGATAGAGTGATTTTATTTAACCCGTGAAACAACATCTAACAGTTAGTGCTAAATAGTCAATTCTGACTACACTAGCACGAGCCATTCAATGTGAAATATAGTTTATTTAGGATGAGCCAGTCAGTCATTAACTTTGAATCCTAATACATTCTGATATTCAATACTGAAAGGACATTACAGCTTAAATTCTCATACAGTAGGCCTAGGCCTGTGGTGTACCACGCCAGATGCGAAAACCACTAAACAACCACTCTTTAGATGTGGCCAAAAAATGTGTGGAAACATATTCCCTACCTAATGCAGTGGCACAAACCTCCGGGAAGAGGTACTAAATAATAGCTAACATGAACACAAATTCTAAAATAAAAAGAAAACTATACGAGCAATGAACGCAGGATCCCGGGGGGGGTACTCAAAAAAGTTTTATACGGGGAGGCCTCCGCCCAGAGGTCCAACCCCTTACCCTTTCATATACCATTTTTCACAGAAAAGGTACCCCTTTCATATACCTTCCATAGAAAATGGTACCCCTTTCATATACCTTCCATAGAAATTATGAAATGGTACCCCTTTCACATACCTACAGTAGAAGCACTGCATCCCTTTTCTATACCCTTGTAATGAACTTAATGAACAATATATATTACCAGAAATCATCAAGCATTACCAGTAGAGATGTTAACCAAACAATAATATCATTTACTCGTGAAATCCCTACCCTTTCATATACTTCAACTCGTGAAATCCCTACCCTTTCATATACTTCAACTCGTGAAATCCCTACCCTTTCACATACCTCGAGCCTAAAAAAGGACCCCTTTCGGGCGGAGCCTCCCCGTATAGTCCATTATAGGGAGTATCCCCCCCCCCCCCCCCCCCGGGCGCAGGATAGACTGACGGACATAGAATAATTAATATTTCCCGCTAAAACTCTCAGGCTATAACGTGGCACGTTGTGGAGTCAAACGCTTAGCCAAAATAAAAACAGTAGTTTTATCAGTAATGGTCGTATACAAAAAGCGAGAGATCGATGGCCAGACCTGCCCATACCTTAAAATTCGAATGAAGGAAGAGATGAGGGTAAAGGATAACGCTGAGATCGTAATCTCAGTATCACTGTTGGTGTAATAGTTTGGAGACGGGAATAGAATAGAATAGAATAACTTTATTTAAGTGTCAATGGTATTTAGCTAAAAAAAAACTAAATGGGGATAATGAGGGTAAATGATAACGCTGAGATCGTAATCTCAGTATCACTCTAGGTCAGTGACAGTTTAGAGGCGGGAAAGGGGAGACTGGGGAGAGTACAAAGGGGAAGATAGAATCGTCTCTGGTGGTGAATTTGTATAATATAGCTTCTCTGGTACAGTTTCCAGACTTCCTATGTTAAATAACCTCACTTTTGAAAATGATGCACCTTTTATTGAGTTTAGGTAATGTAGTTGGAATTGTTTTGGAGGGTAAAGTAATCAACACTAATCAATGAACCAACCATTGAATGTTTGTTTTTTTTGTTTCTATCTACTGAGCTTGCTAGCTAACTACGTAGCTACATATCTCGTTCGAAAATCGATTAACCGACAGCCGAATTGATCTTCTTCATGGAAGTAAAATTACTGTTTTACTTCGCTGATTGATTGTAGATATATTCGGCTTCAGAATCAGAGGAGCTGATTCCGCCGGAAAGAGCGGTGAGTTGCAAAGCATCTAAATAAACGTTCGTAATATTCCCATACAAACCCTTATACTTTAACGATATTCATACGACGCGGCTTGGGATAGAGTGATTTTATTTAACCCGTGAAACAACATCTAACAGTTAGTGCTAAATAGTCAAAACTGTCAAAAGAAAGCAAATGAATTAGTGTATAATAGTATCTAATAGTGTAGTCACTATTTCACGGGTCAGTGAGTAAAATCACTCAAACGTGGCACGTTGTGGAGTCAAACGCTTAGCCAAAATAAAAATAGTTTTATCAGTAATGGCAGAGGTCTATAACTAGAGGTTTCCATCTAGCATTGCGCGCGGCCCATCAGATTAGGAATTAGGCTATTTTTAGACACTTTTCGCGCGAAACCAGCAGCCAATCACGCACCATGCCTGACAAATATGGTCATTGAACGCGCTAGCTCGACAATTTTTGTTCAAGACGGTTTGTTCGTCGATTGAAAAGATGGCTAAAATCACTAAGTAAAAAGCCTTGGCCCTTCTAAATCAACAAAAGTTAATTCTACTAAATAATGCACGAAGTTTGGAACGAAATATTTAATGGGAAATGCCTGTAAAATGTACAACTAATGCGACTGAAAGAGCACTAAAGGCAGCCTGAAATTAATTTACGGGAAGACCGCGGACACAATTAATTCGTCAAAGAATGAAAATCTGTTTACAACACAAGTTTAAGCTTAGTCTATTCAGTATTGTTACCTTGTATTTCGACGAGGCTTGTCAATTCCAGCTGAATAAGTTTTAAAATCAGCACAATAAATATCCATGGATCAGTTAAGCCGTTATAAGCTTATAACTTGAGCTTACGGCAGTTCGTCAAGCGTTCGTGACAGTCAATCATTCAAAGATCACTTCACAGTGAAAATTCTCTTTCTTTCCATCCATGTAGACATTGAGGGTTTCTTTGTTCTTTTTACTTCAATGAACTTGATTTCAAGCTCAGTTCGTTAATTCTGTAGTCGCGCAAGTTTCGCCCGCCGTATAAACAAGTGAAACCTTCGGCTGCGTATAGCTGTCCGTTCAACTTGTAAAATGAATATAATGTTCAGCTCCACAATTATTTCGAAACTTCCCATGTTAAGCTAAACCATCTGCACAATTTTCCAGAATATACGAAACTTTGGAGAGATTGAACGAAGATTAATCCGCGGAGAAACCTTTGTCTTTTCATTCAACTTTCGACAACTTGCCAACTGGACACCGCGCCAAGTTTTGCCGCCGAATTCATACAAATCATACTTCATTTAGATTGAACTGAAAAATCACTCAGTCGATTTATAGTTTTACAAAAAGTATACCGAAGTTTGACCTAAATTTAGTGAAGTATTTAAACAATTATTACATTCTGCTGTGACGCTTTTCGCTTTTCCTTGGCCGCAAAGTTTCTGATTTTGCCTTTGCGTACCTAGCGCTCGCATATTAAAATGGTTCAACGTGATTGGCTGCTGGTTTCGCGCGAAAAATGTCTAAAAATAGCCTAATCCCTAATCTGATGGGCCAAGGCCCAATACCAGAGATGGAAAACCTCTAGTTATAGACCTCTGGTAATGGTCGTATACAAAAAGCGAGAGATCGATGGCCAGACCTGCCCATACCTTAAAATTCGATCGAATGAAGGAAGAGATGAGGGTAAAGGATAACGCTGATATCGTTATCTCAGTATCACTCTAGCTGTAACAGTTTGGAGGCGGGAAAGGGGATACAGTTGAATCCCGATAACTCAAAATTCCCGCTAACTCGAACCTTTTTCGATTTCCCTTCAGGTCATTTTCTTAATAATTTTACCCTCGATAACTGGAACCTTATTTGACGAAGTGTAATGACTTAAAGCATTCTCCAGAACACTGAATTTATTTTGAATAAAGTTGAGGCAGCATGTGTTCGGAAGTGACAAACTGACAGTACTGAACAAGTTTATGTACCGCTGTAACTAAAACGATCTTACATTAAAACATCAGTAAAAATGTTTATTAAAACATTTGCGTTTTATGTATTAAAACTGATCTATTTTGTTTTAAACTGATGTTTTGAGCGTTAGCCATTCGTCAGAGCAAGAGAGCGCTGTAATGAAGCTTGTCTGTAAAGAAATACTGCTTTATCAGGCCATGTTTTCGGTCATTTGATGCCATCTCCCGATAACTCGAACCTTTTTCGATTCCCTTGAAGGACGTTCGAGTTATTGGAATTCAACTGTAGTACAAAGGGGAAGGCAGGATCGTCTCTGGTGGTCAATTTGTATAATATAGTTCTCTGGTACAGTTTCCAGATTTTCTATGTTACATAACCTCACAATTATGCTCCTTTTATTGAGTTTTAGGTAGTTTCAAGGAATTGTTTTGGAGGGTAAAGTAATCAACAACAACAACAAGCTTTATTATGTCTTAGATTAAAATACATAGATTTTTCACCTCCCGCAAATTACCAGGGCTATTCTAGGCGGGAGGTGAAAAAAAAAAATTATAATAAGGGTAGCTAACAGTAGTGTTTAGTAAGTAATAAAGTAATTAAGTAAGTAATAAAATATACTGAATAAGGGTAGCTAACAGTATTGATAGTATTGATTAGTATTCAATGAACGAATCGGCATTGAATGTGGACATTATTCATCGCGAAGCGAGGGTCAGGCCGAGCGCGCGAGGATTATAATTTTGTCCGCCAAGGCCGCTTAGGCGGGATCATTCCCGTGTAGAGTTTGGGTCATATTTCTTTCTGACGAAGGCATGTGGCCGTTACTAGGCAACAACAACAAACCCGAGGCTATAAATTATGCCCCCGGCCACATGGAGCGCGCTCGTTGCCCGCTAACATTTAAATCCGAACTTCGGGACTTGGGGCGAGGGTTCGAATCACGCCTGGGTTCTTTTTTTTCCTTTTTTTTTTGGTTAATAACACTGATTCCGACATAATAATGCCGTCAAGATGTAGACAGAAACAGGAACGAATTGTTGTTGTTGTTGTTGTTTGTTTTTTTTTTTAATTGCAACACAAAGGTACTACTTACAATACAAATACGTACTTACAATACAATTCTTACATTACTTGCAATACGATACTTACACTAATTACAATGCGCTACTTACAATACGATATTTAGAATACAATGCTTACACGAGTTGTTGTTTTTTCCACTTACAAATATTACGGTATATAATACGGATAAATCCCGGAAACGTCACAAACATTATTAATTTAGTTTTACTTCCTGCTTTGCTTTATGTGTCTCTATATTTAATTTTTGTTTGAGAAAAACCGAAAAGGCATCCCAAAAGTAATCCTCCTCATTTCTTGAAGCGTTATAAATGTAGTATTTAGCGATCATCATGCAGAGGTTTAAACCAAGTTTCTGAGGAATGGCGTCTATAAAACCATATAAAATTTGGTCTTTATCGAGGGTGACTAGGTTGCCGGCATGCGCATGCCGTTCTTATTATTCCACCAGTGGATAAAGCTGGCCCAAAAGATCTGAACATTAGGGCAGGTAACGAATAGATGAGTAAGCGTTTGCCTGTCGTTGCACAGATGGCAAAGATCATGGTCTTTGAAACCATCTCGAAAGAGAGTCGCATTAGTAGGCAGAAAGTTGTGTGTAATCTTAAATTGAAACACAGACAGTTTGATGTCCTTCGTTACGCTGAATGGTAACTTATAAATTTGCTGTATCTCCTTATCGTTTATATCAGATTTTTTGAACCATTTCTCAGCAGTAGGAGAAATAAACTTTTGTGTAACAAAATAATTTGTAGCAAGTTTACAAGATAACTTATCAAGCGATATTGTATCAGAATCTGAAGGTTCCTTCAAAGGCGCCTGCAGCTTACCTTTTATAACTTTTATCCAGTTTGGGGGAATTGCGTTTGCATAGACCATAATACATTAAGAAATTTGTTTTGAGGTTATACTTGCTACAAAAGTCATTAAACGAAAGGAAAGAGTCACAACAGATGATATCTTTGATTTTAATGACACCCGCATCATCCCACATCTTATAGTAAACAGAATAACCATTAATTTTGATGAAGCGATTATTCCATAGAATCTCTTCAAGTATTTCTTTTTTAGAGCATGGAGTTATGGAATTAATAGTTTGCCAAGCGTCTAAAGCTTCTTTATAGAAAGTAATAGGCATGTTTAATTTAATGAACTTTAGATCGAAATTACACTTAAGGAGAAACAGGCCACCAACATGTGTCAGTAAGGCGACAGGAATGTGACTCCAGCTCACGGAAACCAGTACTATCATTGAGTCTTCTTATCCAAGTTGCTTTAAGCGCATTATTAATGATATCGAAGTCAGGCATACCTAAACCACCTTTTTTCTTTTAGTCCTATCATCGTTTTTTGCTTTACTTTTGGTATTTTTTTGCGCCACACAAAATTCTTGATAACTTGATTCACTGTTTTAGCGAAGGCCGGCGGGAGAGTGAGCACAGACGTATTATAGACGAGTTTTGAAAGAGCCAAAGTTTTTAGAATGACAATGCGACCGTATAGTGTTAGGTCTCCGGCTTTGATACCACATATTTAGTAAGGAATTCATTGAAGACAGTTTTTGTTCAAAATTTTTCTTAACGTTAACCTCTTCATTGTAAGAAAAATGTATACCGAGTGCACATATAGATTCTTTGGGCCAAGAAATGTTCAGATGTTCTACCGTGTTGTTTTTGTTTTGCACCAAGCCACATACCTTCTGTTTTGCTTTTGTTTACCTCAAGGCCTGAGCATTTTTTTAAAGGCGTCGAGTAGTTTAAACAGATTTTGTGCAGAATTTGTGTCAGAAACAAAGACTGTGGTGTCATCTGCATATTGTGATATTTTAAATTCTTTATCGTAAATTTGTATCCCTTTGATACTTTTGTCTGCTCTGATGGCATTGGCCAGAATTTCTGCGCAGAGAACAAAAGAGATCCGGAAAGCGGGCATCCTTGGCGGACACCTCTTTCAAGTTTAAAGAACTCAGAGGCGTAGCCCATTGTTAATTACACAGCTCGAACAGTCAGCATAAAAGGTTTTTATCCACTGTCTTATTTGTGGGCCGAAATTTAATGTGTTTAGTGTTTGAAAAAGGAAGTTCCAATCGAGCGTGTCGAACGCTTTTTTAAAGTCAATGAAAATCGCCATCCCGGGAATATTCTCCAGATCCGTCATCTTCATAATGTCATTTATAAGTCTTATGTTTTGTCCAATGAAACGACCCTTAACATAACCAGTTTGGTCTTCATTGATTAATTTGGGAAGCACCTTAGAAATTCTATGAGCCATTGTTTTGGTGGCAATTTTGTAATCAACATTAAGTAACGTTAATGGTCGCCAGTTTTCAAGGTGCAATTTGTTCTTACTTTTTTTTGGTATTACCTTTATAATGCCTTGTCTTTGGGTTATGTTAAGTTTCCCTTGTTTGTGGGCGTAGTTGAAGCTTTGTATCATTTCTTCGCCCAAGAGACTCCAGAAGTGCAGGTAAAACTCAACTGAGAAACCATCACTACCAGGACATTTGTTTTTGGCACATTGTTTAAGAACATTAAGGCACTCAGCTTTGAGAAGGGGCCGCTCCAGCTCCTTTTGTTCTTTATCGTCTAGTCTAACTAGATTTAGATCTCGGGAAAAAGCTTCATTCTCTTCGTCATTACAAGGAATCTTTGTGTAAAGCTGTTCGTAGAAGTTTCTTTGCATTTGCAAAATCTCATCCGCATCGGTTATTTCACTGCCGTTACTGTCTTTTAATTTGGAAATGTGCGTTTTTAGAAAACTTTCTCTTTTCTAAATTTAAAAAATATTTAGTATTCTTTTCCCCTTCTTCATGCCAACGTATTCTGCTTCTAATCATTGCTCCACGGGTTTTATATTCAGCATCAATCGTAATGAGCTGTGATCTCAAGCGGTATAATTTTGTTGTATTTTCTTTTGATCGATCTGATTGAAGCGTAATCATCAAGTCGTCAATTTGTTTTTGGAGATCGCGTTCTTCATTTCGTTTCAGTCTGTTTCTCCGTTTTGAATACTGAACACAAAAGCCTCTCACTTCCATTTTGAGCATGTCCCAGTAGAGGCCTTTGTCTGCAAGGTAGCTATGTTTGTTTTTAAATTCAGGTATGTTGTTAGCAAGTTCATTTGTGAAATTTTCATCTTTTAACAATGAATTGTTAATTTTCCAAAAACCGGGTCCTCGTTTAGCATAGTCCTTAGATTGTATAGTGAAAGTGATGGCGCTATGGTCGGATATTGTAGTGTTTATAATATTCGTATTTGTAATAGTTGAAAATAAATCTTTTGATGCTAACCAGTAATCCAATCTACATTGAATTTTTAAAGAGCTGTTGCGCCAGGTATATTGTGTCTGATCTGGGTGTTGGCGTCTCCAGATATCTTGTATACGGAATTTTTGGCACAATTGGTTGGTCTCGCTAATTACGCGTTTTTTTTCCTTTGAATACAAGTTCCGCCTGTTTTATCTAGAGGTGATAATGGGCAATTTAAGTCGCCTCCTATTATTATTTGCAGATCTGCATACTGCTCAAGAGTGTTATTTAAATTAGAGAAAAACGTTTTTTGGAGCGTAAATATTACCGAGTAGAAACGTGGACTCAGAAATGTTGGTTTTCAGAAGCAAATATCGTCCGTTTTTGTCAGAAGTGGTGTTTTCTACTTCAAAGTCAAGACTCGGCTTAAATAATATCAACACCCCTTTTGAGTGTTTAGATCCGTGGCTATAGTAAATTTTTTCCACCCCATTCCGCTTTCCAAATTTCTTCAATGCTTTTCGAAGAGTACGTTTCTTGCAGAAAAATAACGTCAAATTTGTTATTATGGAGCCATCTGAAAACCTGCCGCCTTTTTCTCGCTTGGTTTAAACCTCTAACATTTAAAGAACAAAATGAGGCTCTGAAAGGAGCATCTATAAATTCGCTTTGGATATGTAGTTATAATTTCTGGAGGAGATTTTGATAATTTCTGTAATTAATATAGAGAGCTATTTTTATTGAGTCGTGACGGAATCGAGTAAGTAGCATGGGCAAAATAATAAAAACTAACTGTGACGAATAACTAAACGAAAACATGCAAAACAAACAACACGTAATAAGAGCACTAATTGCTCGAAAAGGACCTCTCTCTGTACAAACCTTACTGAGATCCTTAGAAATCTTTAAGCTAAGCGGGCAGACGGCTTCTGTCGGGCATTGACAAGGAGCTAAGTACTCGCACCATGGGCACAACTTCCTAACCTACGTAGAAGCGAGTAAATGAAACGTAGCCATCTTAAACCATGCTAGTGTCTGCAGATGTACCTTGTGTGCTTTGCTTGAATAGCTGTCCGTCAATATAGAGTTTGTCGTAGACAAGCTTTGCTTGGCGTCCACTTTCTTTGCGGCTTTAAGATGAGGCACAAGGGATTTTCTGATGTCAACAACTTGTTTGGGAAAGTCTTAAAAGATTGTTTCTTCTTTGTCCTGAAGAGAACCCTGAGAGGTTGAAAGTTCTTGACAGCCAGCGAACTTTTTAATGCTCCAAACTGTTGTAAAAATATATAAATCTAGAAGAAAATTGTTTCTTCGACTATGACTTTCTAATTTGATCACACGTTCTTTTTCAGAATTTGCATCTCTTGTTAAGTCTTTGACACCTTTCTTCAATTCTTCTATTGCTTTATCTTGAACCTTGTTGTGCTCTTTGAGGTCCTCAATTTCTTGATGTGCGTTTGTGAGGCTTTCTTGTAAACTGTTCGTCTCTTCCTGTAGGTCTTTAACCTTGTTTTTCAAGTCATCAATTTCTGCAAACTTCGACAGGGCTAAATCTAACTTCTGATTGATTTCTTTTAGTGTAGCGGCCATGTTTTGGCAGCTACAGTTAGAGTTTTCATCGTCGTCGGACGGTCTGCGAACCAGCAGTTCTGGTTTTCTTCCTGCTCCTTTTACGTCCCTGTTCCTCATTGGTGTTTTCTTCTTTTTATTCGCTCGGGTTTACCATTTTAAACGGCCCAAGTAACGAGTCTAAAAGTGTTACATTAGTTCGATTTTAACGGAGCGTTGTTGCGTACGTCCGTACTCGGCGAGCGCTAGTCCCAGTTCCAGTCCAATTGTTCCAAGCTTAGCATGTGTTTATCGATCGAATTCGAAGTTTATATAATCCCGGGATATAATACGCGTTGTATCGATCGAATTTATATGGGGTAATTTATATAATACGCGTTGTTCGAGCAGTAGGTTAGCCTCGACAACACTTTCTCCGCATCGTGCGACTTTGTTGGACGTTAGTGTGGGGCATTTGGAGCAAAAACACGGCGGTTGTCGATTCTCAATTCTCCTTCCCTCGTTGAACAGTCGAAAACAAGATCGTGAACAGGAAAGGCGAACAACACAGATGTCAGGTGACTAGCGAACTCCAGTCGATCACTCTCCCCTCACATCTCAAAAATAATTAATCCCCATCCCAGCGCGAGGACCTGCGAGCCACGTATTACTAGTTAGATGTTTGTTTGTTTTTTGTTTGTTTCTATCTACTGAGCTTGCTAGCTAACTACAGCTACATGTATCTAGATCGAAGATCGATTAACCGACAGCCGAATTGATCTTCTCCGATTGATTATAGGATTCGTATTCCAGCTATAGGACTACAAGCAGGATTGAGGTGAGTTGCAAAGCATATATTGTATGTACCCTGTCGAAAAGTAGACGTTTTCATATGTTTACCAATAAGGAGTTTAAGCAAACCACGACGGCGACGGCAACGAGAACGTCGATAAACAAAAGGTTTAATGAGCAGTACAATGGCTCTGCACGTGCGTTTTAAACTTGGTACATTTCTTAGCCGTCCTCTGCAAAACAACAACCTGAAATGACCAAATTCTGAATTTTCGGAGAACGTTAACCGCGCGCAACGGCGACTTTTTCAAGTCTCTCTCTTTGGATTTGAAGGCTGCCTTCACAGTGACCACCTCAGATTGCCGCCTGTAAGACTAGAATTTACAAAAAGGCATTTTATCTGATCATGGCTGTCTAGTTTTTAACCGTAATATATATATTTTTATTATAATGTAGCTCTTTTAAGTGTTTTCTTATCCTAACTTATCTCATTTTCTTCTATATTTTTATTATTATTGTTAAGGGCCTCTAGCCGGATATCAGTTTTTTTTACTTTGTAAATACTGAAAGAGAAACCCTGGTTAAATAAAGGTATCTATCTATCTATTCAGCTGAGGATAGTTCTGACACCGACAGACAAACTGAATGGAACATGAGATTTCTGAGATTCTGAAGTCAAATACAAATTCATGTTTTTTTAATCGACGTTTTCCTCGGCGTTGCCGTTGTGGTTGCTTATTATGGGATAAGGCCGTGAGCCATAACAGTAAACATTTTCCAAGCCGGGATTTTGATGACACATGGGACCCGGATAAAATATTTAGGGTTTATAGGCGGTTTGCGGTGTCTAAAGTAGTTCTTTACTGCGCTCTGTGATTGATTAAATAAAACACGTCACCTACTCAAACAATCAGATGCAAAACCAAAACCAATCGTGACTAGTCACGCGCTTGGAGCCAGTTATTGTTTCAAATTTTCATTGGTTCATTGCACTGTTTACGTTTGTTGTGATTGGCCATTGCAATTGCTTTGGTTTTGGTTTCACGACACTCGATGATTGAAAAGCGCTCTATATGGTAATCACATGATTTCGAGTGCAATTTGGAATACTGTGAACTGCCGCTTAAAGCTCCCCCGTTTATAAGCCCCCCCCCCCCCCCCCCCCCCCCCCTCCTCCTCCATTGTAGGCCCATCTTTCCGCTAACAAGAAAAATATTCCGCTTATAAGCCCGCCCGGATATAAGCCCTCCCGTTTATGAATGAATGAAAAATGATCTTTATTGAGGAAGCCAAGTTAAGCCCACCCAAAACCCTAACGAAGTTGTATAAGCCCAGGGCTTCATATAAGCGGCAGTTTACGGTACATAATAGACTAATTTTTTAAATTGTATATAATTTTAGGTGGGTGTCCCCTATTAGTAGAGGGCTTTCCCTCAACTAAAACACTTCGACACATTAATAAAGCTTTTGATTGATTGATTGATTGATTGATTGATTGATTGATTGATTGATTGATTGATTGATTGATTGATTGATTGATTGATTGATTGATTGATTGATTGATTGATTGATTAGCACGAATTCAAAGACTAACAAAATTGCATGAGTGAAATTTGTAGTCTTTGAACAATTTTCAAGTGCTTAGTTATTCCAAATTAAAGGAGAAAAATCATGTGATTACTAATCTACTTACAATAAATAGATTGTTTAGCCTAGAGGTTTTTGTTCAGTTTTTCACTGTTTGTGTCTAACCTTTTCCCCTAACGCAAATATGCAGGGAAAACTTACAACCTTAACCTTTGAAGGCGCCTATGGCAGCCGCTGTCAGTCTATTTATGATCTCACCCCACCCACCCAACCCATGAATGCATGCGAACAGGCCAAACCACAACACCGGGGACTACGTCCCCTACTTTTTTTCGAGCAGTGATGTGGGTTCTTTAACATCCCCTACTAATTTTAGTATGGGAAGGTGTAGGAGACAAGGTCAACGGCTTAACGTCACCGCCCAATGACACGATCATCTGAACTGAGACAAGGTACAAAGCACAAAACCCAGTACCTGCTGATAGTTTTCAGTACATAGAGAATGAGGATACTCCGAGTATGTTCATTGTGTCAAAATATTTAGACAACAAATGAGAAAACTAAGTTGGAAAAAAGTTATATTTCGGTATGAACTATACCATCATCAGCACAGCTAGCATGATCTTACCAGTTATTTTAAGACCCTGGCCATGGTTTGTGGTCCGGCCGGAATTCAAACCATCAACTGAGCTAACCAGGTGGCGGTAGATAAATATGGAATCATGGTGTCCATTAGTGCGGTGCATGAAAATATACCAATAATGTTGATTGGGGATCAGATTTTATAAGCAGGTGTTATATAAAAATCATCCGACCCACCGCAGGCAATAAATAATGATTAGTTCATGACCTAAATAATGATTTTTGTACAAATAATGATTTTTATACAAAGGGGGAGGGGGGTCATATAATTTTCAACCCTCGATAAGGGGTGGGTCTGGTTAGTATTGAGCCACAGGCGAAAAAACTTGACCGGTTTCCTAGAGTCTGAGCACCGAATCTATGGAAGTCCGGAGACATGTTCCCCCGCATAAGATTTTGGATTTTCACTCTCTAAAATGACGTTAACTGTGATTTTGAGTCATTTGGAAATTTGACCGATTTCCGTAAAATGGTAGAAACCAGTCTGGATCCGCGCCTGAGCCAAGAGGAAGGAGGTGGGTCACATTTTTTCCAGCCGTCACTTTTCCAAATGCTAACAATGCAGAGTAACTTCACGGACTGTGCAATCTTGTAACTGTTCATTCACAAACGTCATTTTTTTACACCGCTTATAAGACCCCCGACCCAAAACCGCTGACGAAGTTGTATACGCACAGGGCTTATAACCGGTCAAGAGACTCTTGAACCGGTATTTTACGCTATTTTAGTGAGGAATTTCAGTGAACGTTGAGCGGCGAGAAAATGCCTCTTATTTCCCGATGCTGGATTGGCATAATCCTGCCAAAAATAGTAACTTCTGTTATGATATGCTTAACAGGATATTGGATACAGGACCATTGAAACTCGATCAGATAACAGACATAACAACAGTGAGGAATTGGAGCAGGAGGAAAGGAGGTCAAGTAAGTTCAGTAGTATGATCGTAAAACCCGAGCTAATTCCCAGAGACGTCGTTCAGTCTAAGCCAGTCCTGATTACCTTATATGATATGGCTGGCTCTATGAGCGGGCAAGATGAAGCAAAGCTTGTGCTATGATTGGCTACCCGCGCGGTCAATATGGAGCCATCTTGACCGCTCGGGATGGCCCGCCGTGTTTCCCCCCAATTTTGCATTTGCATGAAGAAAAATACTTTCTGAATCAATCCAAAGATTTCCAAGCCTCTTTCTATCGATGGAATCCAAAAACAAAGAAATAGAATGTCTTGAAGAGAATAAACAAATCATTGAACTGTCTTTGGCGTCCTTCGCGTCATATGATAAATCCTTTGTTGACCAAGCTTGTTCGGTCACCGATCTCGGTCCATAAACACGCAAAAAAAAGAAATTGGCCAATATCCCGCCATCTTGACCTCACGCTTGGCCAATAACCCATATATATTGTGTAAATATGTGGGAGGTGCGGTGGCCTAATGGTTAGCGCCTTAGACTCCGGATCGAGCGGTCCGCGTTCGTGCGCTGGCCGGGGTCATTGTGCCCAAAAATCCAACGGTTGGGTTTTTGGGCGAGACACTTGTTGGGTTTTTTACAAAGTGCTGCGCCGGCGGCGCAATTAAGGTCCCGGATATGTCGTTGTATTCTGGACGATGTACCTGCGATGGACTAGCATCCCGTCCAGGAGGAGTAGCGATACTCCTAGTCGGCTTCATGCTTTTAAAATGGAAACCGGAGTTAAGCGCCGACCTGATTAGCCTAGCCACTAGTCTTGTAAATAGACTTTGACCCTTAACTTTTTTTATATTGCGTAAATATAGCCATATGTCTCCTTTTTTCAGTATCGTCCCTGGAAGACGTCCAGAATGTTGAACCATCAAGCGTTGTGACCAGTGACGGCGGATCAGTGAGTGTGAACGGAGTCAAACTGACATGTCCTACTGAAGCTGTGGACGATCCTGTGACCATTAAATTTACATCAGAAGAACCTTACACGTACTGTGGTCTGATAGTTCACAATGGACTCGAAAACGATGTCAAATTTGTTGCACCCATAATCAATTGTCAACCAAATGGCCAGAAGTTTAAAAAACATGTCACGTTGACAGTTGCATTAGACAATGAGAAAGAAAAAGCTACTGACGCCTTAATCGTATTACATGGCACACCAACCAACGACGGTAAATTATTTTGGGAAGATATCACTCATAACTCCCAGTTCGATTTAGAAAAGGAGGAGCTACAAGTGGAAATAAATCAATTTTCACTAATCGCAGTGCTGTTGAGATTAACGTGGGTTCAAGCAAAAGAAATTGTAACGAGGTTTAACTTGGTGTCATTCAAATATACATTGTCGGTGCTTTTCAAAAGCAATCACCAACAATCTCCATTCGATGAGCTCGCTCTCGTGTTCATGAGCCAGGACAGTTACCAGGAACGGTTATACAGAGAACACGAAGATTCTGCTTTGATGCAGCTCAAAAGTGATGGCTTTGAAGAACTAGGCTCCAACGTTGGACAGGAAAGTGGTTATATCTACAATCAGGAAAGCCTCACTGTTTCAATTCAACTAGGAGAAGACTACAAACCGGTCAACAACCAGCAAGAACATATGAAATTTACGGTGGAGTCTTCCGTTTGGTGGAGTACTGGGCATGTTATCAGGATACCATTACAGGGTTCTAGTGCTGATGCCAAAATCCTGTGTGGAAAGGTTGCTGTTCACGGCCAGCATGGACATGTTCTAGAGGACTACTTCTGCCAATCGGGTGAGCTTCCTTAATTTTTTAAAATTTTATTATTAATTAACTGGAATTTCGGTTTACGCAATTGGCTTGCCCAAATTATTCATTCTTTTATATGTTGCAATGCCTTTATAATTTTCAAAATAAAGATTTAGCCAAACACTAGGCTATATAAAAATAGGCAGCCTATACTTGATCGAGACACCGTGAGAAAGGAAAAAAACTGCTTTCTTATAAATGCATACATCTTCTATTACAGATCTGTGTTGCTACGTGAGACGCATTTTAGGGACGATGGAGGATGTCATTTTCAACCTTAAACTCGTGGCCCAAAAGCTTGGGTTGCCTGAAGAAACGTTGAATCAAGTTATCGCATGTTGGCAAAGTGAGGCGAAACAACTGGAAATTATTTTGCTACGCTGGCGGGAGACGCAGGGAAACACAGAAGATCCTGCCATGCTCAGAAAAGCCCTTGAAGGTTTAGAACTTGAAGGTATGGAAAATACTTTTCGTAAGAATTTCGTATCTTTAAAGTGATATATTTGGCTGAAACCGTCTCTAAAACTAAACTATATGACATAAGAGTGTGATGGTGTTTTACGAGAAGCCATGCAACATCCCTGTTCCTGCATGGGGGGGGGGGGGGGGGGGGGGGGTTTCTCCCATATGTAAGCTATATAGGTATATAGGTATGTGCCGCGGGATAGGGTATGGTTTTGGAGGTGCTTAGTCCATAAATAGGGTATCCTTTTTGGCATTTTTAATATTTGGTATTGTGATCCTTAGATATGGTTCCTTTAAATTGTATTAGCAAAATTTCAGTACCTAAACGCACAGCTAAACGAAAAATACATGGTCTGTTAAAACTGAACTACCCGTTAAAGTATTAACGAAGCGATTTTAAAACAGAAAAGAATAAAAACGACCTGTTCACACAATTTTGAGTTATCGTTTTTCCCTTAAACAGAGTGTCATTTTTTGGTTTTGGGCTTTAAAAAGGGTATCAATTTTCGATTTTTTACCCTTATTAAATAGGGTCAGGGTTTAAGAACCTCCCGGCACACACCTATCCTAAATTTACGGGAGTCGCCCCACCCCCCCCCCCCCCCCCACCCCCCACCCCCAGGGCCATGTTCTCAGTGTTGCTACGTCTTGCTATGTGTTCTGATCGCTAATTCGATTCAGCCACTATTATGTTGCTACTATTATGTTGTCATTGTCGTTACCGTTGTTGTGCAATAGCTTCCTAAAAGAAACACTTCATAGACAATCGATCTTGTGAATAATGATATTGCAATTCTACATTCCCTAAAGACATCCATTCCATTTCTCGTACTCTCAGAATACACAGTGAAAGAAAGAGGACAAATGCACGTCAAACATTTGAGAGAACTGCAGTTACGATCGTGGGTTTGCAGCACAACGATCCTCACATGATCAAGTACTTGGGCCATGAAATTAAAATGCTCTGCAAGTCAGTTTTGAGAGACTGTTGCATTGAGATGGCAACCTCCAAAATGGATTTCAACTTGGACAACTAAGGAAACTACTCAACTCTTCTTATGATCCACAAACGAATATCCGAAGACGTTTGCCAGGAAATACAGGCAGATAAGAGACTCATCTCCTG
The DNA here is from genome assembly GCA_029204205.1 of Desmophyllum pertusum. Classification (NCBI taxonomy): domain Eukaryota; kingdom Metazoa; phylum Cnidaria; class Anthozoa; order Scleractinia; family Caryophylliidae; genus Desmophyllum; species Desmophyllum pertusum. The sequence continues at coordinate 3,584,091 of MU825398.1, forward strand.
AAGATTCCATTGTAAGAGATATTTACCTCATGATTGTTCCTCAACTTGTTCAAGCCGTCAAAGAAATCTTTCGAGATGAGAAAATTCCACAAACGCAAAGTGGATTGAGAGGAGTGGCCGATGAAGCAACCCTCAACAAAATCGCGTCAGATATTCAAGAGGCTGCACATAGCAAAGCATAGTTACTCTATTTAGGCTTTTGAGTGAAGTGTGCAAGATTCTTGAAAATTTATGTCTCAACAACAATGACAACCGATCCACAGAAGACGAGATACGTGACTGGGGCGGCTCCCTTTCGATTATTATAATGCTGAAGTTCCTAGAGAATTTCTTTCAAAGCTCTGAAGCACAAAGATTATACAGAAGATTGCACGTGTTCTCGGTGTCTATAAGAGATCAAACCCTTTCAAACCCCATCGCTTTTGAAGGAAACTTTCGAGTGCGTGATTTCCAGAACGTTGCATTGAGTCTGTTAAAGTTTTCAAAGTTTGATCCATCACAGCTTGTGAGATTTGAACTGATTGACCCAGCTAATTCATCCAACACTCAAGGTGACTCATCCCTGGCACATAACACTCAAGGTAACGATGTATTAAAGTACGACAAGTCAAATGAAACCTTTTCCAGCTGTTCTGGATCAGCAAAGAGTCTGAAGACGAGTTACAACTCGAAGCAGTTGCACATGTTCATATTAACGGACATATTCGCAGCATTGGAGCTTTTGAAACACTGATCATACTCCCTGCATCTTGCAACGAAGCCATCGACAGAGTTCCAATCGCTTCTCTTTCTGTAGCGGTCAGAAGGGAACACGACAAGTCGGGAAACCTTCGCGTTACTCTTTATGCAATGCAGAAGGAGAACGTCGAAAAGGCTTTGAAATATGTGAAGGAAGAGCTAGATGAAGATGTGGTTGACTTGAAACAAACGGAAGTCACACAATCCCGTCTAAAAGTTCGCAGCTGTGCAGAAGCAGGAACAGTTGTTAGACTACGTCTGATTCACAAATGGGGATCAGAGACAATTGTTCTTGACAGCAACGATTTTGTTACTCTTGCTGATTCGACCGCAGGAGGCGCTTGTGTCCCGGATCGGGAAATAGCAGGTTGGTGAGAAACGATGGTTTTATGAAGATGACATCACTGACAATTGTCAGGACAGGAGTCGTACCTATGATCTTCCGCATATCGGTCGGACGCTCTACCACTAAGCTACATAACAAACAGTATATATAACCTAGTAAGATGGGGATCCCACTAAGAGTCTCCTGTAGCTCAGTGGTAGAGCATCCGATTGGTGTGTGGAAGGTGATAGGTTCGACTCCTGTTGGAAGAGCTCGGAATTCTTTGTCACAGTAGCTTGTGTCACTGACTATCTTGTCACTTCCATATTGTCGTCCTTTCAGCTGAGATGGGTCAACTGGCCATTAGGAATGATACCCAGCTCTACTAACAACAAGCGACTCGACTGTTGGTAATTACAACAGCAGTAGCAGTTTTGTGATGGATCTTCAGATGCGGAATTGATACAGAGACATGTGCAGCAACAGCGCGGGCATGTTGGTGAGAATTATAGGTCTTCCTAGAATGACAAACTTTGGGTTGAAAACGTATTAGGGAACAGCTGTATGCACACACATGACGTGCGCTCTGATTGGTTGAATGTGTAGTCGTTTTTATCATATAACGTGCGCTCTGATTGGTTGTGTAGTCGTTTTGCATGAGGCTATGCGACACGGTTATGACGTGTCATCGTACAAGTTTGTTGGCTTTATCTTATAACATTCGAACATTTATGTCAGTAAACCCTGCTGGCCGAAGGCCTATGGGCTTTACGCTTATATTTACTATATAAAGAAATACTATCTTCTTCCGAATATAACCCCACATCGTATCTACACTTTTGGAGTGTAGAACTTGTTTCGTTATGTTTAGATAGTTTTTGGCATGCAGTATTCTTGTATGCAAATAATAAGCCCCCCCCCCCCCCCCCCCCCATCCCTCCCCTCCCGCCGCCGGATAATCCCAGCTTATATTCTGAATTTTGCGGTATTTCCGAAATATTCGTAAAGAAATGGTCAATATTAATTTTTTTAGAAAATGCATTCAGGTATAACCAAAATTTAATTCGGAGAGGTGATATTTTCGTAAACTAACCATCACTTTTTCAACTTTTGTTTCAGAGATCCACTATCATCAGAGTTTCTTGAAAGGTCACGTGTGTGTGGCGGGAAAGAACACTAGCCTCAACATGCAAATGCCCGCTATTGAACAGCGGTATGTAATGTCGCCTGTGTTTTAAATTACTACGATCGATTAATTGATCAGGGCATCACGTCACCGAAGTAGTTACAAAGTCAAAATAGTACAGATGACAACCCAGTCCTCCTTTTTGGTCGTCAAGCAACCCCATGGGGAGAAGCGTTGCCAGTGAACGGCTGGAAAAAGCTAGCTCTTGCAAACATTGTGGGAGACGCGGTGGCCTAATGATTAGCGCATTGAACTCTGGATCGAGAGATCTGGGTTCGAGCGCTGGCCGGGGTCATTGTGTTGTGTTCTTGGGCAAGACACTGAAGTCTCACAATGCCTCTCTCCACCCAGGAGTATAAATGGGTACCGGCAACAAAATGCTGCGGGGTAACCTGCGATAGACTAGTGTCCCATCCAGGGAGAATAGCAATACTCCTAGTCGGCTTCATGCTACAGAAACCGCGATAAGCGTCTGCAGGGTGGGCTACACTTTGGCCCGAGTGCCGCTTTCTTGCAAAGTAACATTAAATGACCCCAAACAAAAATTTGAAAAGAAGCCTTTTTATTATAATAATGATCAAAAGGGTGAAACTGTTTGACTGTTTTTAGTTTTCTAGAGGCTGGACCAAGTGCTTCCCATCACAGGAGCATAACCGAAGGAACTGGTGCACACGACGTGTGAAACTTTGCCAGTCTGTAGAATGTAGAAGGCAAGTATTTTGACGAGAAGAAGGCCGGTTCGCATCTTGCCATGCATCCGTAAAATGTAAAAAGAAACTTGTTTGACGAGGAGAAGAGAACTCGTCCAATTGCAAATCGCAGTAAAGCAATCAAAGTTTAGAAATTGACGAGTCGTAGTCAAAGCTTAAAAATAGTTTCTAGTTCATACTTGGTATTAAGGATAGAGCGCTTTTCAATTGAGTGTCGAAAGTAATCGCTGAATTGTTTTGGTTTTGTTTTACTACGCTCTATGATTGGTTTAAAAATCTCGCGCCACCTTCTCAACCAATCAGATGCTAAACTAAAACCAATCGCATTTGATTGCACGCGTTTTCCCGCGCTTGGCGCCGGTTACGTGTATTTGCTTCGAGTACTCATTGGTCCATTGTGTTGTTTGGTTTGTTGTGATTGGCCATTGTAATTGCTTTGGTTTTGATTTCACGACACTCAATCGAAAACCTCTCTACATAGCTTGAAATTGGTTTTACGTACCTATCAATGACGAGTTTGGGTGATTTTTGTCAGTTTGCTTTTTAATAGGCAAATTTATCTTTATATTATGTGGGAGGCGTGATGTTCTAATAGTTAGTGCGTCAGCATCGCTTAGAGGCCTGGGATATCGAGCCCTGACCATTGTCTATACCAGCACACTGTTAGGGAAACCTAGTAAAATATTCTGGGGGTTAACCTGCGATGGATTAGCATCCAGAGAAAGTAGCAATACTCCTTTTGTAACTTATGCATATATTATGTATTTTAAATTTTTATTTATTAATAGCAGCAGGACCCCGTTGATAACAGTGCTGTTGTACTGAAGGGTTATCCTGTAAAAATATTCGATTATTATTATTGTTGTAGTAAAGACCAAAAGGTACCAAATTGTTACACGGCTATCCAGGATAGAGCTGCGGACCAAAATTAAGAGGGCCTTATTCTGAAGCCCTAAAACGGGTCCAAAAGGGGGCTCTAAATTAGAAGGGGCTTTATTCTAAGTCCCAACAAGGGGCTCTAGAGTTCCATTTTATCACGTCAGCTTATGGCAAATATTTTTGTATATATATTTGCCAGTTACTGAAGGGCTATATAGGATCTTCATGAAACCCTGGTAACTTCAAGGGTTTTAATTATTATAAGACGATTGTCTATACTTGTCTAAGTAATTTTTACATGGATTTTATACGCTTTTTTAAAGAATGATATATATTATCGTCAATTTTTAATTTAACGTTGATTGTAATTTAGCGTCATCGTTTTAGTTAAATACACTAAAATCGCTGCGGACAGAAGGTCGCGGGGCAACTGATTTTATAACGCAACTAGATTGAATTTATTGTATAAAAACTAATAGCGAAGAAGAAAGCTACAGGGTAAAAACTAGAATCACATTTGAATTCATTTAGTTCATCTAGTTATAAGGAATATATCTTTGAAAGAAATGATGCTGTATGAGCTTTGTAGAAACACAATGATAAAGATGTGACCGAAGCTGCTCATTAAAAAAATAGAATTTTCGAATGCTCCTTGACTGCAAACAATTACCTCGTTTTCGTATAAGTATAGTGGCCAGCTGAGTTGCTTACACAGGTATTTCCCGCCATTTAATTTTGGGCCAATTGCAGGGTCTGCGCATGCTCTACGTGTCTAGATTTGTCCCTAGTGGTTTGCATCTCCCTAGTTGGGAAGGCAACGAGAGCACACCTCACCTTAAAAAGCCAAGAGCGAGTGATCCTCCAACAAGGGTCACCCTGCCCCCCTCCCCAAGGCTACCAGGGACAATTTTTCCCCGTATAACTAGGCTTTATTGTTAAATGTAAAAAATTTACAGCAAGATTGCTGGAAAGAGCTTTATTCAACGCAAAATTATAACAAAATCTTTTTGTACGTATTATTTGATGTTGTTTTGCTTAGCAATATTCCTTAATTTCTTCAGTTCTACACCTTTCTCCGCAGCATTCTTCAACAACATCCGTCGAATCTGTACTCCGCTTTCGTCTTCTGGATGAAAGGAAGTCTTGGGCTTCGTGTTTCGTTTGAACAAACAGATCAGTGCTCGCATCTACCGGGAAAAGAAAAATACGATCATTATTGTAATAGCAACATTCCAAAAGTACTGGCCGGTGGCAAGAATCTATCAATTCCGTGTTATGCGGGAGATTCTTCCCCCGTGGGCACTCCCCTATGAAGTTATATAGGTATGTGCCGCCCCGGCAAAGGGTATGGTTTTTGACCCCTTTTTGGTCTGAAAACGGGTATAGATTTTTGAAATTTGGTCTCAAATTAGGTATGTTTTGCCTGCCTGTCTGAAATAGTGTGTACAGTTTTGCCATTTTGGCTTGAGAAGGGGGAAATTTAAGGGTCAGTTCTGAAATTGGGTACGGGAAATCGCTTATTTTGGCATAATTTGGTCTAAAAATCAAAGGCTTCCATGCTCAGGAATGTAGTTGATATTAATGACTTGCATTGGATGCAGTTGATGGCTCTTCCCTGAGATTGCCATGTGATCTGGGCAGGAGTTATTAAAGGCCGCCTTTTACTACGTCCCTAATGCCTACCAAATATTGCGCCCGCAATATTTTTTGTTATTTCCTAGGCCTTATGGCTTTTTTTTTTTTTTTTTTTTTGGCTTATGCACTGGTCACTGGCCAAGAAAAGGTTACGAACTAACACATTTTCGCCACACTCCCGAAAGCTCACCTACTGCGCATGCGCATTTCTGAGCTAAAAAGGTTTTAAAGAATCGGGTGGCACAATCCCACCACAAATTTCGAGGAGTCACTCCCCCCCCCCCCCATTTACATGGGGGGGGGAGTCACTCCCCCCCCATGTCCCATTTACCTCGTCTGCGCCTGGCCCACATTGAATTACAGATCTTCTCGAAATATATCATGATATTATTGCCGCATAAACGCGGAAGGTCCACGGGGATCGAGGACTCTTCGTTCACTTTACACTTGCGTCCTTTACATTTCCGTCCCAGAATTCCAGGCGGGTCCACCAACAGCATGAGAAGAAACACGGTGAATCCAAGCTTTATGTTCATCCTAGAGGGAATGAAATCAATAATCAAGTCATTGTGTTTACACAGAATGTGGGAGACGTAGTGGCCTAATGGACTGCGGATCGAGCGGCCCGGGTTCGAGCTCTGGCCGGAGTCTTTTTTTTTTTTTTTTTTTGTATTCTGGCCGGAGTCACTGTGTTGTGTTATTGGGCAATACACTTGATTTGCTTCTCACAGTGCCTTTCTCCACCCAGGGGTATAAATGGGTACCGGCGAACTGTTAGGGCAACCTGACAAAATGCTGGGGTGTAACTTACGATGGACTTGCTTCCCATCCAGGGGAGTAGCAATACTTCTAGTAGCTAGTCGGCTTCATGCTGAACTAGGATAAGCTCAGGCAGTTGTGGGTCGCTAGGATTGTGAAGACTCTATCTACATGTTTCATATTTTATATCAGCTGACGCCCACGAATCAAGTTAGTTGTTTGTGAAAAAACCTACATTTTAGTCGATAATGTTCTAAAAACTGAACCAGGATTGACGAAGTTCAAATGCAATTTTGTGCACAAAACATAAACCTTGTTCGATGGTTTAAAATGTAATACGCAGGAATATTTTACGAGCCACTCGGCGCAAAATAAAGGCTTTGTTACTCGACTTCTTTATTGTCCGTGTATTTTAGAACCTTTTTTCCCCAGTCAGTGAGTGTAAAACGTCCACAATTCCCCGCGCGCACACACATCAAATCGCTCCGGTCTAAACCGATCTAAACCGGTCAAACTGGAATACTACAGTGTAATACGCGCGTATATTGGGCGTGTTCTCTTTTCCTAATATGGTGAAATAACGTAATAATAGTAATATAATTGAATATTCTATAAAAATTATTCTGAAATGACGTGATCACCTTCCTCAGTCACAGATGATTTATGACCCTTAATTTGCTCCATTGTTTTCACATCCGTGCGGGAGACCGGTTGTGGAGCATAATGCGCACAGCAAGAGCAAAGGGAAATGTACATTAAACACAACAAGGAATACTCTATTATCCAAGTACAAATAACGCAGCTGATGGCAAAATCCCGACTCCGAGACGGGACTGAGCCCGCGGTTTTCGTCCCCGAACGGTTGCTAAGCAACATGACGTATTTGCTGGTGAGATTGCTTTCGGAGTACTCGTACCGTACTGAAATACCGGACAGGAACTTGCCCGAGATCCACGAAAATTTGCTCCCAGCGGTAAAGTCTGAAATCCAAATTCGCGAAAATTTGTTCCCGCAAAACGCAAAAAATCGGCAATCCGGGAAATTAAACTCCCGCGAAAATTTCATGCCACACGGTATAACGCGGTTGATAGGCGCAAGCTGTGTGAGGTTTTCAAAATTCTCTCGCTCCATTGTAAATGAACTTTATGATACCCTATGCAACCCTATGCATAGAAAACAGATAATTGATATAACTACAAAAGAGTCTCCTGTGGCTGGGTCTGACCAACTTACCTAGCAAACTCGGGCAATTTCCATCCGAAAACAAAACGGGAAAATGCTTGAACTATCAGAGCACCAGAGAGCTGTTCATACTAAACTACACTGAAATCAACTCGCGATGAAATCGTATATATATATACGTAACTAGGAACATCCAAGATGCAATTAATAATTAAAATGCCGGATATTTAGTTAGATTATTGTTCGTATCACACAAAAACGTAACAAGAAAAAAACATTCGGGTGATTCTTGATTGTTTCAACAGGAAATATAAAAAGATCCCCTAATGTGCTTTTATGATTATTTCTAATACAGTTTCCTCATGCAATGGACAATCAAGAACTTTATAAGTCCGCAGTTTCTACTGACATTTTTTATTGTGATCAGTATACCAAGATTAGAGCATGTCGTTTTGGCCCAAGATGGCGCGTGAGAAAAAAATTTCAGCTCCAACAACTTCATTTTCGATCATTAAATTACACATGATTATTACAGAGAAATATATTCATTTAGGAAAAGTAGTGGCTTCCCGAAAAATCCATTTTCGAAGCTATTCAGTTTTTAAAATGAAAAAACAATAACAATAGTTTATAACGATGTCATATTACCGCAGAACGAGTTGAAGCTAAAATAACACAAGTTATTACAAAGAGTTTTTACTTTAATTAACTTTAAAAAGCAAATATTGATAATAATATTCTTCAATGGGCCGGAATCAAACACGAAGTTAGCGTCCTTGACATTCTGCCGAGAACATTAATCATCGAAGCTCAATGTGAATTATCACTGTAGTTACAAACACAACAGCGTCTTTTCGAAAATCAGTGTAGGTTTTGTACATCAAATGTCTTTTTAATCAGACACAACTAGAGAAAATAGCACGGCAGCGCAGGTTAATGAAAATGAGAATTTCACGATGTAAGAATAATAAAAATGTTTTTCCATAATTGTCAGCTCCAGAAGAAGCTTACGCCGTCATAAATGAGAGCTTTTCTTTGTAAATACGGTGTTACTTTTTAAAAAATTACCGGCAAGATAAAAGCAACATTGAGATGATGTAAAAGCATATAAAAATATAATTTTTTTTATTACAAATAAATGCGCGTATATATTAAACCGAACTTGCTTGTTTGTTTCATTCGTCGACTCTCGTGGAAAAAGTGTCAATTTCGACTGTTGGCATCGATTCCAAATTCAGTCCCCTTGATCGGAGTCTGCGTTGAAACCTTTTTTGATGTACGGTAGAACAAATATAGTTTATCTAACCGGGAGGATTTTTCTGGTATGGTATGCGAGAAAACTGATTTCAACTTACATAATTCAATTTAAACCTTTTTCGGTTGAAATAGATTAAGGTAGCTTTTATATATTTTATTATACGGTTTTTCACTCGTTTTATATAGGAAACAAATCAGATTTCAAATGAACGCAACATAATTTAGAATCCGACCCAACTGGCAGGAGGCAGAACAGTTGGCTATTTACATGGCGTGTCCAAGGAGTTGAACTCGGATTACCGAGAACAAAATCCAGTTAGTGGCAGGGTGGATGGCTTGGGACTTCTGGATTACAAGCCCAGCTTGTTCAAACGATTCAAACTTTTCAAATAACTTCGGTGTTTATTGGTCAATTAATTCTACCCAAAATGGCTGTTCTCAGATTTCTATTAGAACACAAGTAAATCTAGCCTGTTCCAGGCGTTCGGATAGTGGGGAACGCGCCCTCTCCCCAACCCCCTCGCGTTTTTTCCTTTCCGCTTCGCGCGTCTTTTCGCGTCGCTCCCCCACTATCCGAACGCCTGGAACAAGCTAAAGTAAATCAAACTAATCTTTCGTCATGTGGTTTCCGTAACAGTCCGAGTTGAACACGATCTAAAAAAGGTCATTTTCTGGACGTCATGTGTACACCAACGCCACTGAAAAGATCAGCTTTTCTAACATTTTTAACCCTCCAGATAACATATTCCAACCGGTGCCTTGAACGTACCGGTATATCACATGACTGCGTGATTTGATACAAGTTGATCACGTGGTACAGACAAACGTACCACGTGACGTATAGTCAAGTCATCACGTCTGTTTTTGAAACTTACGAAGTTTTCAAGTTTTCTCGATATTTTCATATCCTTAAAATAAACAGTCATGTTTACAATAAACACAGGTTTTAACAGAATAATCCTCTCCTTTATTAGATGTTCTTTTCTAATATTATATTTTATGTTTCCACTATTCTACCGTCAGATATGTGTTGCAAGATACCGCATCGGTAAATCATCTTTTCCAGAATTTAGAGCTGCCATGAAACAACTTCTTAGCAAAATTTCACTTCAAGGAAATCTGTTTTTTGGCGAGAACTATAACTATAAATATTTATATGTGTTATATATATCCATCATCCATATTTCATCTTTCATCTTATAAATGGATTATATTATTCGTTTCCAAATTTTTCAAATGCACAGGCCGTTTGTGAATTGTATACAGTTAACGCGACTATACTACTCCTCGCCGATATAGATCAACCTCGTTCCCGGCTCTTGATCAACCTCGTTCCCAGGCTCTCTCTCTCCTGAAAAGGAGAGAGAGCCTGGGAACGAGATTGGGTGTTGATGTGCCTGAAGAACAATTTCGACTTCAGAACTCTTCTCTTTTGCACGCTTGCGTGGTCAAGAAAGCGAAGGTCTCTGGAGTCGAGAATGGCCTGAAGAACTGATATGTTTCAATCCATTCTCGTTCCCAGATCCTCTGTTTCTTTTGGTCACGTGGTTGGCGAAACGGAGGCTCTGGTCTCAGCCGTTACCGGATGTCCGAAAATTCCGGACATCCATTCATTAATTCGTGTTGCGCATTCATTTTTTATCAGCCAATGAAAAATTCGATTTTTTCCTTGCGACCAGGGCTAGTCGTTTCCGGCGCAAAGAAAAAAAACGAGGAGCTCTGGGAACGAGGATGGTTTCAATCAAGAAACTTGATCATGCGCAGTAAGCTTGCAACATGCTTCTAAGGATACGTTATGTATCTTAGCAACATTACTACTGAGTACAACCGTAGTGCGGGCTCAATAATATCTAGTTCCGCCACTGATACTCGGTGAATAAACGTGGATTTATTATTAAAGCTTTTAACTTCTTGTATGATTCAGGAAATATTTACATCTCGTTACCTGATGTTGGGTTCATATCTGAGTAAGTTATTTTTAAAAGTCAGGCTGCATAAATTTTGCGAACCATAAAGCAAACAAAATTAAACTTACGAGTAAAAATAAATTGCTGTACATTAAAACAATATTATATAATTTTATAGGGTATTTATAATGTAGTTTTATATCGTCTACTACGTTGGTCGTCATAACGGAGAAAAAAGCATTTATTTTTATCCCGCAATGCCATTGTACGTCACACAGCGGTCAAACGCAAAAATTGCGCGCAACTTCCGGTTTCCGCGGCCTTGACTTTTCCATGAGTTTGAAGCGTAATGGCCGCGAAGTTTGTAAGGAAACGTTATAGAACATGCAGTGGTAAACCAAAATACGAGCTGAGACACTTTTTGGATAACAATTATTACATTATCTATGCATACTCCGAGTATAAACCTTAAGTTTTCAGTAAATTTCTTAAGTTTGAGCTTTTAAGCGGACGACTTCGCAATTTTAAGACATTTGACTGCAAAGTTTTGGCGGGAACTGCGCGCGCGCAGTACGTTTGACCGCTGTGTGATTGTACGTTAGTGTCGAGTCGGGATTAGAGAACTAAAATATTTTCGCGCCAAAACCTCAGCCTAGCACGCTGCGCACTGATTTAAAAAGTTTCAAAACATCATGAGCGACCATAAATCGCGAACAGCACGATAAAACTATATATTAAACACCATTATTATTTACCAGTATATAAGTTAACTATAGCCTAGTGCTTGTTCATATTCACACAGTTTCCATTCAAGTCGGATGAGAGAGTTAAGTTGTCTGTGAATTTGCTTGTTCCTTAGCAGTATTCCTTAAGTTCTTCAGTTCTACACATTTCTCCGCAACATTCTTCGATAATATCAGTCGAATCTGTGCTTCTCTTTCGTCTTCTGAATGACAAGAAATCTTGGGCTTCGTGTTTCGTTTGAACAAACAGATCAGTGCTCATATCTGCCGGGGAAAAAATACAATAATTATTGATGAGGGCCCTTTTACAGGACGCGGTTTTACCTGATTGGTCAGTTCGGGTAACGTGATGCCGGAGCCTCGATCAGAAGGAAGTAAAAATAACTTTTACAGCATGGCGCAAAACTATTAATAGATTTCAAAAAATTATCATGGGGCACGGGGAATCCTTCTCTTAGATCATCCTCTCTTGACCCCTGTTAATGTATAAAAAATAACCACTGTCACATTTACCTCGTCTGCGCCTGCGTTTGGCTGTCGTAATCGACTCGCAAATCCTCTTGTAAGCGTTCATGATGCTATTGCCGCAAAGAGGCCGCGGAAAGTCCACAGGAATGGCAGAGTTTTCATGCAGCTTACACTTGCGTCCTTTACCGCATTTCCGACCCAGAATTTCAGGAAAATCTACCAACAGTACGAGAAGAAAGACGAAGAATCCAAGCTTCGCGTTCATCCTAGAGGAAATCAAATCAGAAGTTTCAATTTTTCATAGTCATTCGTCATTTCAACGCCCACGAGCCAGGGAGACCAGGGACTTGTAATGTCGGGGGGGGGGGGGGTTCTCAGTGTTTTTCCATATCGTTTAGGGCCTTTTAACCCGTTCACTTTCACTTTCAAGAGTACTAAGTTCAAAACTGAGTAAAAAATCTTCAATTTCATTTTGCAAAATTGTCAAAAACAAACAACATCACTTGAAAGTACTGCTCAATAGCTTTCATTTGAATGGTCACACACTAGGCTTTCATCCACAGACTTAGAGTTAGAACCACCTTCTACAGCATAATAAACATTATTAAAAGTTAGAACCACATTTATTGACTCAAGGTTTGACTCTGGGAGTGACAGTGTTAAAGGGATATCTGTGTAAACCAAAACAGTTTGATCTATTCGGATTCTTTAGCTAAATATTTAAGTAGAAGAAGTTTTTTAAAGAACGAAATATTATTACCAGAGTTTATGAGCTGCTGTTGCGAGAATCTGAGCATGCGGTTTTTCATAGCTAAAACGACATTTTTATCTCTCTGAAAACAACAGCCATTAATTTTCCCATATTACGAAAGTACGAGGTGATATTTAAATAATTAAAGAAAACTCCAGTTTTTTATCGCAGTATCTGAGGCAATTACAGGCCTTCCGAACAGATATTCTACCGAAACGATCCGTTGCGTGTTCTTTGCGAACCAGACATAAAGGGTTTTTGTTGAAGGGTAGATAAAATCATCTCGGAAGACTATGCAGCTACCCGCCCCCACCCCCCTCCCCCCACCCCTAATACAATCACTGACCGCATAATGCGTGGGAGAGATTATTTTACAATAAAACAAAATGAAATAAACTTCCGTCTTTGAGAAGTGTAAGATCCCATACTGAAAGTGAACTCAGGAAAATCAGTGGAGAAAACAATAGATTCAATCAAAGACAAGGTTTTGATTAGTCGAACAATATAGCAATGAAAGCCTGTTCAATATATATCCAATTTATTTGCTACCATTCTAAACCGAACGGCAATATTGACGTTAATTGTATTTCATATCATGTTCGTGCCTTCCCACCCTCTTTTGAACCTATCCGCCTTTGTTCGTACATCAAAAACAGTAAACTGTGATTTTTTTTTTTCATCAAAACATTTTGTAAACTTGGGAAGAACTAAAAGAAATAAAGAATAAGTAATAGTGGTGGGAGCCCACAATCCAGGAGAAAGAATATTAAACTATGAACAAGAAGTCCCTAGTTCAAATATAAATGAGAAAGGACATTGTTCAAAAAGCTATTCAGAACTATACACAACTTATAATACAGTTGATCCCGATAACTCAGTCGAACCTCCCGCTAACAAAGCTTTTTCAATTCCCATCAGGTCATTTTCTTACTACCGTAATTTTACCCTCGATAACTCGAACCTCCCGATAACTCGAAGCTTTTTCAATTCCCCATCTGGTCGTTTTCTTACTAATTTTACCCTCGCCGGATAACTCGAACCTCCCGACAACTCGAAGCTGTTTCAATTCCCCATCAGCTCATTTTCTTACTAATTTTACCCTCGATAACTCGAACCTGTTTCGATTCCCCTTGAAGGGACTCAACTGCATAATGAATATAACATTATTCAATGACAGCTAACTAACTATAAAAGAGTCTCACCTTTTTCACCTTTTTTTACACTGGGAGTTCTTACACGAGAATCTGAGACAAACAAGACACAAAGCTTAGTTCGTCTGCAGTTAAATCTGCATAGTGATCCGCCTTTATAACCATACTTAATACAAAAGGTTATACAGGTTATCAATACGTCACGCTAATAGCTAAACAATGTGGGTATACACCCCCTTATCTTAAAAGAAACAATATTCAGAAACACTGAAAGAAAAATTGTTATTATTTTCAAAACTTCGCACTCTACCAATTAGAATCTTAATTTCAATATAAGTTGTGTTATTTGCCAGATTTACAGGATTTCAGACAACAGGAAACATAATATTTTTTAACGCCGAATGTCCAATCAATTCTTAATCTAATGGTGTGGTTAAAACCTTGTTTGTGGATATGTATAAGTGTGGTTGAATATACTGCTGTGATGTGATAAAATATTTAATTTGTGTCGGCCAAAAGTTGTGGCTTTTATTTCAAGAACTAATAAGATGTATAACACTGTAATATTACCCTTGAAAACGTCCAAAACATTCTGTCCGAAACAGGACCACTAATCGTAGAACCTGCATTTTCAAATATTTCAAGAGGCATTCTTTTAGTATTTTTTTCGTGCAATTTTACAGTTGAAAACAAGTTATCTTGCTACGTCAAATTGATAAAATAAACGGTTGCAAAAGTAATAAGAAAAAACCCTTATAAACCACCTGTGTTTCTGAAAATCAGTGAGCTGTCTCCGGATTTCTTCAATCTTGTTAATCCAATCCTTTTTTTACCATGAAGACCTAATTTTTTTTATTATTTTTTTTAGAAAATAGTTATTTGTTCGTAGTACACTGTTCAAAATCAGATTCAGTTTTTTGGCAACGTTTCTTCCATTCTTGAATGTTTTCACTTAAATGCAACACAACAAATCAAATGTAGTCGCAAACAATCCTTCTACATCTTCGTTATTGATCATACATATTTCTTTTTACAAAACAATAATTCTACAATGAGATTCAATCCTTTTTCTTTTCTCTATAACTACTTTTCAAAGCCATTATTTATGTTTTTGTTCCTATATACTACCCACCCATTTTATGAAGTTATTACAATAGTTTATGACTCCAAATAAAAATAACTATCGATCAGTTAGCACTAAAAAATCTGGGCAGCTGATTCTATTCTGACCGAATGAAAAATAATGCTCTAGCAAGGAAATATCGAATTTTCCGGGCGTTTTGCCAGGAAGTTCACTACGAATTGCTACGTTCCTTTTGTATAATTTCCAACACCTATCTCCAAAATCACATAATGTTTCAGTTATCACGTTGGAATCTGCCCACTTAAAATTACCGCAAACCGAACGTCCAATATTGAGTTTAGCTCCCATCCGGCGCCATATTCACTTTGGTGGAGTGTTCGTATTATTGGCATTATTTTACAATAGCTGCCTGCTATGACAAATTGAATCAATTTAATTATAGAAACAGTAACAATAAAAGTGAAGTACTCTTGGCTTTTTTAATGCGATTTTCTCGTTGGCATATGTAAATAATTCATAACTAAAACCTAAGCTTAGATATTAAAATAAGAATATTTGAATGCAATGTTAATACGATTCAGTCTTGGAATACAAAACGGTCAGTGAAACTTTTTAGCTAATTTTGACAAAGAAAATTGGCATAAAAATGAAAAAAAATTAATAGGGTTTTGTTTGATTCATGATTTGATATCTGCCATTACTACATGTGCAGTTCAATTAATTCATGTTTATGTTTTATTTCACGATTATAGATCTTCTAGTAGTTAAGAAAGAAAATTGTTTTGATATTTCATGTATGCAGGAAGTAATATAACCTCTTATTGAGAGTGTATCATTTCACAGTTTTATGGCCGTTTCCATTCTGTCTCTCGTTTCCTCGTGTTATCATAACGATATAAGGCCATAGCTAGCGTGATGTGCGGTGAGTTCTCAGCGTTCTTGCGTGCCAGTGCATGGATGAGAGTTGCCCCAACACATTTGAATTTGAGCTCATCTGAGGTCATCGCCATGTGCAATTTAGTATACAATTGACTTTCGTGATGGTTGTTCTATTTCTTTTTGCTGCTACACCGTGCTGACGAGACCCAACCAGGTCGAAACAGCTGTCCACGGTTGCATTTTGGCTTTCAGTTTGGACTCTATCATGTTGTTGTGTTCTACGTAGTATCAGCCTTGCTTACTTTATTGTATTTCTATTTTGGATGATCAGATCTTTCACAGATCCTACGTATTCCAGCAGTATTTTTGTTCGCGGTCCTTTGCCACTTATTCCCCCAACACAGACCGTAACAGGTCAATGGCCGCCGGGTCTATGGTGCTAGTCAGACCAAACAGGATAAAAATTTTGTTGCTGTTCCTTAATAGTATTTCAGTGACACAAGAGCAGTTATGAAACCTGTCTCTCTCTTACAAGCATTTCGTCGAAATTAGATTGGAAATAATGATTGACACGGAAGTGAATCTTCGTCACCTACGGCGCATGAGTGAAAAATGATGGCCTTCGTCTTTGGCGTAATCCGCCCAGTCTTCCCCGATCTTAACCATCCTTGTTCCTGTTTGGTTTATTGTTACTTCTTTGGTGTTTTTCTACCTTAGTGAACTATTATTTTGAGGTTTACTTCGATTTTAAGTCAATTTTGTTTATCACAAAAAGCGATTGATCGGCGTCCGAGGACAAGCAAACAACGCTATTGTGTGTACGTTTGTTTCTGTTTGTTGTTGTCGCCCTGTTGTCGTTTTGACATTTGAGTGTCAGTTGAATCAAACACAAAGAGGCTACATAACGAGGACCAACTCGACCTCACGGATTCCTGAAACGAATTCAAACATTTCTCAACAGGCAAAATGCAACCTCTAAGAAAAATGATTACCTATGGCCATCGCCATAAAATGTGTTGTTTCCCATCGCCGACCGACCCAATTTTTTCAAAAAGTAAAAAAAAAAAAAACGTTTCTGATTCATTGCCTGCGCCCTTTTCTCGCGTGTTTCCAAGTTTAATTTGCTTTATTTACATCTTTAAAGTCACTCTGACATCTAAATCAGCCCAGTAATGACGTCTTCGAGTGATATCGGCTCGTAACAAAATGGTGGTCACGGGGAAGATAAAATCAAGGCTCGCTTTGAATTATTTATGTATTAATTTGTCAATATTTCGTTTCTCGGCTTTTTTTTTTTTTTTTTAACCGACCGACCCACCGACCCACTTTCACGAGAGACAGGGCAGGGCGATGGGAAACAAAAAATTTTATGGGGATGGCCTATTGAAAAGTACTGATTAAATTCATGTAAGACAAAACACGTGCGTGCGGTGAATCAAAATATATATTCATATCAAAGGGTTTGTTCAACAGGAACGAGCAAAAAACTTTGCCTTCCATAAGAAATTATTAGAATGTATATAAATTTGAGACGAAGAACTTGAAGCCATGATATCTGCAAATTTCAATGAATGGCTGAAGGTATGGATTTCTACTCAATTTCATCGACATTGTTTCTCGAAAAAAAAATTGACATAATTGAGTATTTGTGTTCGATTGCTTTTGTTAACTGGGAAACACTTTCGGTTAAAATTAAATATCTAATCTGAGTTGTTGTCCATTGAAAAGCTATTTTCGCGTGAAACCTTCTAATTCTTGAGGAAATTTTCGCGGATTAGACCGTCTAAATTAAATAAATTCACAAAATCAAAATGTTAGCGCTAGCTAGTTCTGTTTACCTGTGAAGTAGGTAGGTAGTTGTCTTGTTTGTTAGCTGGTCTTCAGTACAAAGATTCACCCGTTCATGCACTGGACGTGAAAATTGACTTGTCTGACTCAGTTTTGAATGAGTGATTTCGTCATGGTAAAACTGGCCGTGCAGCTGTTAATTGTCAACCCAGCCAGGCGCCGAGAGACCATACCTTTCGTCGCACCTCATTTCAAGCGTAAAACAGTTTGCGTCCAATATAGCAAGATCGTTAATAAGTTAAACAATTGGTCTAGAATATGCGTGGGCTTTTAGATTCTTTTACCATGTCGAAACCATGTTAATTAAATTCGTGTGGAACTTAATTTTGTCAATTACTGACAGATTTCGATTTAAAAAAAAGAGGATTTTTAAGAAAATCTACACTTTTAAATTTACTCCAAGTTTCTTTTAAAGCCTCAACGTTCAAATTATCAAAGTTAAATTCAGTACAGAAAAGGAAACTAATCATAAAGCGACAACTTTATGCCGACAAATAATTTAAACTCGTCAAAATATATGTGCGAAAGGTTATAAGTTCGACTCCTGTTGGGAGAACGCGGAAATTATTTATTCTGCGTTTTCCCAACAGGAGTCACTGACTGATTAACATATTTCTCATAAAAATAAATTGTATGCCCTTGTCGATATGTCAAAATTAAGCTGACTGTGTTAAAAACGGGATTATCCAAGCTAGATATTGCTCACAGAAAAATTATTTTTTTTATCCTAGGAGATGAATTGAATTGAGGTGTTTAATTAAAGTCCAGATCATAGAAATCACATTTCGCAAACTGAGAATCAAATGAAATCAATCGAATTAAAAGTGATCCCCCTGCGGTTTTTGTCTGGGATGCATGTTGGGTTTTTGGTAATTGTGACAATTCAAGCAAAATGCCAAGAAATTAATTAAGTCTGTGTCAACAGGAAATATAGAATTGTATTTGTGCACGGAAAACTATTATATAAGGAAAATGATTTGGGGTTTTTCAATTACTGCGTGCTATATAGAAAATGCAGTTTTGATTTTTCCTTTCCAGATTTCTTCAGAAAAAATATATTCCATGATCATTTTAATTCTTCAACGTATACGTATGGAAACATTTTTTGTACAAAAACGGTTTTATGACGGAATTGTACACCAAATTACACATTTACGTATTACAGCGGTTTTCAATGGAGTGTCGTGAAACAAAACCAAAGTAATTACAATGGCCAATCACAACAAACGTAAACAACACAATGAACCAATGAGAACTCGTGGCAAATACACGTAGCCAGCGTCATGCGCGGGAAAACGGTAAAACGCGTGTGACCAAGTCGCGATTGGTTTTGGTTTTGCATCTGATTGGTTGAGTAGGTGGAGCGAGTTTTTTTAAACCAATCAGAGAGCGCAGTAAAGCAAAACCTAAGCAATTAAGCCGTTACTTCCGACAATTAAAAGCCACTCTAGCTATCCAGAGCGCGAGGATATCTGTTCTTGGAAAATATATTCAATTCCTACAGTCCTCAGTTGTAATTATAATCGTTTTGCGATTTCCTTGTCATTTATGAGGCACGTAGTGTCCCATGTTAAGCATTTGCGCATCCTCGTACCAAGCCAATAGGCCAATTTCGATATATTAAAATTCTAACTTGGCTCCGAGGCTTAGGGGAATAAAACAAAAGAATTTGAAAAGAAATCACATCGAGGTTGAGGGATGAATAAATAATTTATTTTGTTTTATTCCCCTAAGCCTCGGAGCCATGTTAGAATGTTAGTTTAATATATCGAAATTGGCCTATTCGTGTGTACAGACTAATCTGCGTGGGGCATAATCCAATTAGGTCATAATACGTGAGATTTACATCAGGATTTTCCGGAACTTATGCGAGCACGGACTTGAGAAAAGTACATTGCAAGCCCGTGTTTGTATGAATGAGATTAAACCCACGACAGGGCACGCGGTACAAGATATATAATTCCCAGCACTTCCGACTGGTCTAAAATCAGCTGATCAAACACATATCTTTATCTCCTTATGGCTTTTTCAGAGCCGGTAAGATCACCCCAAGTACACTTATTAAATCACTTATTGTAAGTACAGTAAGTTATAGATTCGCACACGCAAAGAGCCGGAAATTCAGGATAAAAACTCTTAATATGCGTGTGAAAATCTGTAGAATATGATCATTGCGAGAGAATGCTCCAGTTCTTCTGAAAACCAATTAAAAATCAAAGGTAATTGGAGGCAAATTCTTCCTGATTTACGAAAACGTTTGACTTCGATTTTCTCGCCAAGACAACTAAATAACGTGACTTCATAGACATCAATCGTGATTAACAACCCGGGTTAACAGGTATGTTGCGGCGGTGTCAAGCTCATCATATTTTAAATACTTTATGAAGAAAAAAAGAAGATATTTGATTTGCATCTCCAAAACAACTGAAAAACGTGACTTCGTGGATATGTTTTGTTGAAATACTCATTTTAATACTTCATGAAGGAAACTGAAAAAAGAAGTTGATAATTTGTTGTAAATCGGATACAAATTCGTCCTGATTTGCAGAAACGTTTAGTTCGATTTTCTCGGGTGAAATAGATTGCATCTCCAAAACAACTGAAAACATAGGTCCGCAAGGCGTGCTTGTGTAGCTTACCGGTCTGAACAGGAGTTTCGACTGAACGGGCGTTTAGTGTGAATAAAGTCGAAACTCCCGAAAGCGGACACCCTCGGGAAGCAGAAAAAGTGTCGCAACTCGTAGAGCTGGCCGCTTACGGGAATATGTAAATACAAAGTTTATATGAGTTAGAGTTCAAACGGGGGTTTGTCAAGGCGGCCGTAAATAGAGCTGTCCGCTTACGAGCTCTCTCCTCCGCAGAGACATACAGAAAAATTGCCCAACCCCCCCCCCCCCCCCCCCCCCCAAAATAAAATGGTCCATCCCTTACGCAACTAGTGGTTGGCTGCTATGAATTAGACAATCTTTTGAACGATCTTGCTGGAGAAGGTACTGTACTGACATCTGCCAAACATTTTGACTTTGTTTTTTTCCAGATGATCTTTATCTTCAGTACACCATTTATATTCACGTGTGATCTTAAAATGTCCATGGGTGAATTCTCACGAATCCCACTGGTATATATCCCAACCCGCTTCCTTCCGTTCTGAGTGACCTCAAACCGAGCTGGACAACTTTAAAAATTGTTATGTTGGTAATTATATAAATCGATTGATTTCAGCTGCGCCGCCGCATGGAAATTATAAATCGCTGATTCTAGATAAACTCTGGGTTGTAATTGAAGCTTTGTAAACGCATTCGCAGACACTCCGGCTACATGAAAGAACTGCAGCCCATTAGAAACGTCCACAGATTGTCTCGGCGGAACTTTGAAGCATCTGCTTGCGCTGAAAATTGAATGCAATAACTACAATGACCCCAAAACGTCATTTTACGAAGGGTATTTTTGCCGATGTGTACTTCGCCAATAGGAACACTGTTATTCTATCGTTTTTATAGAGACGAACCTGGTGTTTTCAGTACTGATATGTATCCATTTCAATCCTTCGTGCAGCGTTTAATTGAACTATAAGTAGTCGTTGACATATGGAAGCGGAGCCCGGCGATAATCTCCAAAGAAGAAAACAGTTGCCGTGTGCCTCCACAAGGATGCTTCTGTCTGAATTTCTCACGCGGATCTTCACATTGTTGGGTGGGAATATTGCGGTGGGATTGCATTTACCTCAACTTTTTCCGTGACTAAATTCTGTCAGCGAAGTTTACCACAATTCCGTGAAGTATGTTTAGACTGTATAATGGTAGTCACGAGATGTCATCAGCCGAGAAATGTCACGATAAAATTATTGCATTCTTTACGTGAAAATTCGGACGCCTGAGAAGTCAACGTTTTTCTTCAAAACATGATAGTTTATGACTCTCTCAAACCGAATATGTGAGTTTAAGTGAACAGAACCTTGTACATATGGTGTTTTTCTGATGGAAAATTTGCTAACTTGTAAAACTGGCAATTTAACAACTGCACGAAATGAAGTGTACCATTTTTCGCAGGCCCACACTGTAATCTTTGATCTGATCTGCTAAGGTTTGTTTGAAAGCTAAACCAGGTATCACTTTATATGTTATTATAAACACAGGAAGATTACAAGTTTATATTTGAATTTCATGAATGTTCTCAAAATTTTTCCAACTCCATTTTGAACGAAGAATCTCTAGTTCTGACAAACGCTTATCTAACTCAGAAGTTCTGTTGTTCAGTTGATACTAGCCCTGGGTGTCAACTGAACTAAAAATATATCAATATAAAACAGGACAGGAAGATAAAACTCTTGAGAAACTTGCAATCAGTTAAGCTGAGAGATGGAATAAATATTATTTTAGCCGAATAATAGCCTATAACTTGTTTACAATATAAGCCATTATGGGGAGAATAGAGCATACTCTTCGGGACCCTTTTTCAGTTAAAACCGACGAAAGCTGTGATGGCAAAGCGGGAATGTTATCTGTTCAACGGTTATGCAATAATCAGTATTTCTACAGTATGTAGAAGATAATAAAAAAATTCAAGGCTTATTTCATTCACGAATAACTTTATGGGCGAGAAAACAACGAAGATGCAGAGAGCGAGTGGAAATTTACAATAATTATCACCGGCGGGGCCATAACTCTCCTTGATAAAGCAACCAGTCGCAAAAACTGCACGCTTTTCGTTTTCCATTTGGGAACAGGTTTCTCTTTCCACAAATAGACAAATATACCATCTATAAACTCTTTAATGCATTTTAAAAGACCAGAGCTTTTCTAAAAGAAGTCAATTCCTACCTGTGCGTTTTAGAAGGGATGACTGTTATTCCACAATAAGACGCTGTTTGTGTTGGTTTGTAGTTTCACTCTCCTGGCGAAAGGAAGTTCACTGCCGCGCTAGAACTTTATCTGAGCAGTATCTCGCTGTTACCCTCCTTTTAATGACAAGGTAGCTTCAATCTGATTGGTCCGTGTTAAGGTATCAGTAACAAAGCTTACATGACGCCTGACTTGAATGAACTGACCTAATCTAATTTTCCGTATTAGACCTGTTAATGTGAATACGAAATCAGCTAACCCTTGGTAGGCAGTTCTAAGATTACGTCTAGCACAAGGATCTCTTGTGTTCAGTGGATACCTCTTTATCGTCTTATGTGATTTGAGTCCACAACACGGCATCCAGATGTTTAAGCGAATTATTTGTCTACTAAACCATTTTAAGCCGCGAACTGATTTCAGCTGCGATTGGCAATCCGCCATGATATAATTTAATAATGTCATAGTTGGCCTTGTACCTATTTCGATAACACAAATTGTCTGGCAACTCAGACCCAGGGATATCAAAAAACCTGATTACAGCGTAATTATACATTCCATTGCGCTAAAAAACAGAGTTTTTATTTAATATTATGGTTGCAAAATCGATCTTGTTTTCGAATATATCCCCGACAGTGCTGGGCGTGAATAATCGCACGCACGCAAGAGTTTTCTAATTGCGGTTTATCCACTCATTTACGTTATCTCCTGTGGTCCAGTGCTTTTTTTTATTGGCATACATACTAAAGTTGTCCCAGCCTGTGTGGCTCGCAATAATATATAAGAAAGGGCGTCAATTACACTGCTATCACATTTGAACAAAACGAGGGCTGGACTTGCCATCTGGCCCTAACTTCAAACGCCGAACTTCAAACGCCGTTCAAAATCCGTCCCCAGATTTGTGAGATAAGAACGCGGATTTTTTTTTAGTTTTTTTTTGGCGTCTTTGTTTTTCTGAATCAAACACCTAAAAAGGAATACCCGGGTTTTAGTTCGTGACGATATAAGGTGGGTTTGGCAAAACACAGCTTCATCCGGGCCGAAGTAACTAACGCTAACGTACATAAAATGTACATCCGGGAATGTACATCCAAGCCGAAACTGACGCTAGGAAATGTACACGCTTTGCTTACGTGTAGCCGTACCCATACCCCGAGGGGTTAACACGCTGACTTCCTTTTGACCGCGCTGGGTTTATTCAGTTGCCGATCTATACATGAAACAAACGCTGAAGTTTTTGATTAGTCTGTAGGCGGCCAATTCATTGCTCTTATATATAATTACTGTATGCAGTGACTCGAGCTTATTGAATTGTTATCGGCTTTCGCCAAAGGCAGTGCACACAGGGGTACTTCCTTTTGATTTCCGAAAAAAAAATACGTTAAATGTTATAATTGTATTCGGTAGTATTCAGTTTATTTTTAGTTTAAAACAAAAACTATGCTCTTTACCTTTTCCATAACTTCTCAATGTCAAATCTAACCTGGATAGAAGTAACGACAGAAGTCTAAAAGTATTTTTTAATATACATTGTCAAACTGGTCGATGATGAAATGAAGCATTCTGATTGGTTACCGCCTGCATGAGCGATCCGTATTGCACAATTCGGAAGATGAAGACGGAGATGCCGATTCTCCAAGATTTGACCTTAGTTTCGCCGTTTTGCATTTTTGAAACATTGTACAAAAGCCGTTGCTAGCTAGTCTAGTTGGCAACGGTTTGGTTCAAAGTCTAGGAAAATGCACGCAAAAAGGAACTCGACCAATATTTTCCCAATATAAACCTTACGCTAGTTCAATACAGAACATTCGTCCCCGTCCTGTTAACGTGTCATGTTAAACATAAAACGGGAAGACCGAGTGTCCAATGCACAGATCCCGGGGGGGGGGGGGGGGGGGGACTCCCATACGAAAGTGACGGGGATGCTCGTCGTCGTCCCTAGTGTAAATTATGGATTTGGGTCCCTTTTAGGGTGTTCAGGACGGAACGGCGACATTTTAGCCATCAAGGAGTTAGGTATCTTTTAGGGTTTCATGCGAATAAATAATAAAAAACACCGTCATACTGTGTATAATGGTATCTTTTAGGGGTAAAAAAGGCTTGAGCCACACCCAGATTGGTCCCTTTTAGGGGTGTAATTTGAAATTTCCGACGAGCATCCCCGTCACTTTCATATGGGAGTCCCTCCCCCCCCCCTCCCCCGAGCGAATATCGTATCTCACCGACACCTATTTACTTTCATTGTTTGATCACACCTGTCCACGGAATTCATATGGTGACAGTTAATTTGTTCCTTTACACGGATTATCTTGTAGAAAAACAGAACTGACTCAACGATAACCTTTCTTAGTGTTGTAGACGATTCAACTGGCAACCCTGAGTGACGGCAAGGAACTAATCAGTTACACAGAGCAAACTCGTGTACATTAATTTCAGTTCACGGTCGATTCCAGCCTAGGAACTCAGTAGATACAGTTATTTGTCATTGAATATGATTCGCCTTTATCCAAAAGTACCAAGGAAACTGTGTTTGAAACTAGAAAGCTGGACATTAGCCACGATATGATCGCGATATGATTAGCAGCCACGTGGCGTTATGTGTTATCAACAAAATCGACCTCAAACCCGCGGCCAAGACGACACATAGTTCACGCGTTTCTTTCGTGAAGCGGGGAGAGGAAAGGTTTAATTTATGGAGGAGGGAGAGAAATGAGTTTAAAAATAGGGATAAAGCAAAACACGTGACCGGCGCCAAGCGCGGGAAAACGCGTGTGACCAAGTCGTGATTGGTTTTGGTCTTACATCTGATTGGTTGAGTTGGTGGCGCGAGTTTTTTTAAACCAATCACAGAAAGTTGTAAAGCTAAACCAAAGCTATTCCGAATGACTTTCGACACTCAATTGAAAACCTGTCTATTTAACTGTCTGTCTACAGGAGCCCATTAGTGATGGGCTCCTGCTGTCTATTATTCCTGTCACTTTTAAATGAGAGTATCCTGGGCGTTTATTTAAGGCGGGAGTTAACCTGAATGCCATTTTCCCGCCACTTAACATGGGTTTCATGGAAATATCTCGTTCACGTTTCAAGCAATCCAAAAACTCCCTGCTTAAAACATGAATCTACGTTATGGGGTGTTTGTAAATTTTTGGTGATTTTTTTTTTTTTTGGGAGGAAATAGTTTTTCTCAAAGGAGTTGTAAAATTTAGGGAAATAAGAAATATTGAAGATTTAATGTAGTTTTAAAATTAGAATTTGAAGTTAAAAATTAGTAGATTGACAATTGACAGACAGTTGATAACCACGCAAGAGCACCCGCGTGGTTATCAACTGTCTGTTGGTGTTCCAAAAAAAAAAATTTCTTCCATTTCTTCTTTAAACCTCTTAAAATTTCATTGAAATTCAGGCTAACTCCCACCTAAATAGGTTATATTATTTTGAATTATTTAAATTAAAATTAAGCTGTTGGGCAGCAAATCATTACTCGGAATTTAAATTTTTATTTAAAATTCTCTTTTGTTAACCGTTATCTCTGATTAGAGACTGGAACTGTACAAGCTTTATTCCATCCACAGTGATACGTAATTGAGTGTCATATCTACAGACATATGAATACCGTAAAAGCTCTATTAAGCCCCCAGGGGGCTTATTTAATTTTAGGCCTCAAGAAGGGGGGGGGGGGGCTTATTAGAGAGGGGGGGGGGGGGCTTATTTCAAATCATAAATTTTCGAGAAAATTCACTTCTCTAAAGAAGAACAAGAAATGGGTTATGTATGACTTTCTTACAAATTGAACGTCATTTATACCCTAACTCAACGATAGTCTGGAAATTAAAGACCACGTTTCAATACAAAGTGACTGAAACGCCAGCAAATATTGCTGAAAAGTCATTTATATCAGCCTGATGGAAGGGGGGGGGGGCTTATTAGAGAGAGGGGGGCTTTGTCAGCCTTAATAGAGAGGGGGGGATAAAAAGAGCTTTTACAGGAAATTTTAAAAAACTACGATTGGATTCAGTTTTCGCATATAGCAAAATTATCAAGGCATTGGTTTGTGTAATCTGCCTACGCTTCAGCAGATGACACAAACCTCAACCTTGATAATTCTCACTTATCATGCTCAACCTCGTCCAATATCGATTGTTATTGTTTTCATAAATTTGACCAAAAATTCCCAATTTTAACTATCAAAATTAATGATTTATTTAAGAATTCAAACTTATATAGTGGAACTGTGTAAAGACATCATGATACAAGGAAACAATGGAACACCAAATTACTGGGTAAGAACAAGACTTTTGTCAGGCATTTGTCTTCATCAGTTGCTATTCTCAAGCAGTTCATCATTGGACACATCTATAGACCCTAAAAATAAATAAAGCAAAATTACATGATGTTGCAGTCATTGATGTAACAACAAATTCTCAGTACTAACAACAAACAAATGTATGGCAGCCACTATGGAGAATAACTGTTTTGATCTTGGCACTGCCTTTGCAATAATTTTGCTTAGCTTTAAAGGAGCCACGTCACGATATTTTAAGCCGTTTTTGCGATGTAAAAAATTGCTTTCAAATCAGGAATGAAACTAAAAATAATAGTTTACCAAGGTAGAAAAACGTCAAAGATGTAATAAGCAACCAGAAAAGAACGAGGATGGTTAAAGATGGAGAAGATTAAGACGGATTGCGATTGGAGAACTTGAAAAATTTAGGCTACATTTTTCAAGATGCGCCATCCGTGACGTAGCTCCTTTAAAAATAGTTATGACATAACTGCGAAGAACTCTTCGGAAAATCAAATGTCCAAAATTGGAGCCAAAATATCTCATACTGCTAACACACCAGGGAGGGAGAGGGGGATCAATAAATTATTATTCTAAAAAACACTACTACATGGTGACGAAGGTCATCCTGAAAATTTGGAGAATTCTCTCCATTTTTTTTTTCAAAATTATGTGCAATATTTCCAATATTTTTTGCAATGTTTTGACATATTATTTCAAGTTTCCCAGTAATTATTTTGAGTCATTGGAATCATGACAATTTCAGGGTTGTCAACCCGTAACCCATAAAATCTATTACAGCTGAGTTAATTGGTTTTGACTTGATGTTATGGCCGATGGTTACTGTTATTTAAGAAATAATTATTGCTAAGGGTGAAACATTAAAACCAATGGGTGGTTCAAAACTTAATAACAGCCTGATTAACATACTCCGGTCGCTTACTCCTGACAGAGCGACTAGAGTGCATGTAGGTGGCTGAAATTCTGGCCACTGTAACCACCCCTCATGGAATGAGACTTAAGGATAATTTACACGCTATGATATGACGAAAATCGACCCAATTTATAAAAATCTGTATGTAGCAGCACAACAGATTTTGCAAATCAGGTCAATTTTCATCCTCGCACTATACCAATAAAATAGAAATTGGCCTGACAAATCATAGCCTGTACGAGTGTGCCAAAAGATCGGGCCAACAAATCTCAGCGTGTAAACCGGCCTTTAGTAAATATCCATGTTAGTGTAATACCTGTGTTCATAGCCTTCAGTCTTTCAAGCCTGTCTGTCAACAGTGGGTACAAGTAGGACTCGATATCATTTCCCTCCTGAGTGAAATAACTCTTTCCTTGTTTTCCAAGCAATCTACGTCGAATTTGGTTGAGCTCTAGCTTCTTGGAGAATGCATCAATACCACCTTGAAGCATCCTGGGCTCAAACTTCGCAGCCATCTGGTCTGCGCCGTAAACTACATCGTGATACAGCTTTCCATTGAGAAATTTATAACAAAGATAGCTAATTCGGCAAAGGACAAGTTTAAGAAGTACATCTAACACTGCGCGAAGTTTCAAAATCCTAGGCGTAGCATAGGCGATCCTAAATGTCATATACAGCCATGTCGGAGCAAGGAAGGAATTAATGGCCCTGTAATCCAAGCGCTGCATCTTAGCAAGTTCATGAGCGATGCAAAAAGCTATCATGTCGTCGTTTGGGAGTAAGCATTCTTTGATCATAATCCCCAGTTCCGAGTCCCACTTGATGTCTCTTCCTTGGAAGGTTATTCCACACTTTTCGACGTCTTCGTAATTCTCAAAAATATACCACTTGGGTAGGCTCACAACAGCTCCGCCGGGAAGAGAAGGAAATCCCGCCGAGATCGGATGAACTCCCTGATTTATAAAGAAGCTTATTCTGTCCGTGTTGTTGTAGCCGAACATCTTCAACACCTCATTAAACTGTGTCTTACAACGTTCGGGAACTTCCACATATTCATCCTCCTTCTTCAGTCCGACAATCGGTTTACACACAAGATTGGGCAAAAGATCAGCTGCATTCTTGTAAATAACAAGTCCTCCAATACCAAAACCTACGGATATTGCAACGAATCGGTTCGCGAAATTTCCAATTAGTGCAGTTACGTTGCTAAAGCTAGCCATACTTTTAGCACATGTCACTGGGAAAATGGCGACCTTCGCGAATATTGGCCGTGGGGATCTGGGTATATAGATCACTCGACAGACTCTCGTTCCAGGCTTTCGGAGGGAGGGGCTTATTATCGGAGGGGATTTTGAATATAAATTTTTTTTTGGCATACAAGTGAAGAACACTGCATAAAACTCTCCAAACATAAACGAAATGCAACACAAAACAAGTTCAACACCACAAGCACCCATCTGTCAAAATTCTGGGGTAACCTGCAATGGACTTGCATGTCTTGCATCCAATTCTGGGGAGTAGCCATACTCCTAGCCTGAGAAAACAGACGTCGTTTCGCGTCGCAAACCACTGGTAGCTCCCCAGTGGTTTGCGACGCGAAACGACGCCTGTTTTCTCAGGCTACCATACTCCTAGTTGGTTTAATGCTACGGAATCCAGGATAAGTTCAGCAGTGTGGCTCGAGTGCAGTTTTACCTTTTTATTTCAGACCAAAACAGCTCAAAAACACACCTGAGCTCGAGTAACCCCTTCACCTTTGAAATTTTTTTTTTCATGGACTGCGAGCAGTCTCTTTCTTTTCCTTATCTTTCTGGGGCGCAAGATGCAACGATTGAGCAGTGAACGGCAAAGCCACGATAAGCATGGGCGCAGTGGTCTTTTTCCTCCCTTTCTCCAATCTCTCCTCGTTTAACACCTAATTTGCATAATTATTTATTTTCGCTCAAGCCAAGGATCTGACAAAAAAAGACCGACTGCTCGCAGTCTATTTTCTTCTCCACCTTGAACTAACTTTAATAGATAGAAATATTTTACAGGCACACTATAGTCAAAGTTCCTATCTATTTTTCAAGTTACTTCTTGTGAAAGGTGCAGGTTGAAAATATTAGTTTTTGTGTCCATGACCGTCCTTGGAGACCCGCAGGGGTAGTTAATCGAGTCGAGACAAAGTAAACTGGACAAAATGAGTGTCAACATAGGAGAGGTGCTCACTTACTGTGACGGTATCAATCCCATTAAAAACACATAACTGACGTTTCAACTCCAATTTATTCCAAGGTAGTTAGGCAGTTAGGTAGCTTAGGTAAAACATTGTTGCTCATTATGTGCTGCTTTGAGCATTCTTAATCGACACCGTCCTGGGAAAACTTCAAATCATCTTGAACACAAACACGAGCGCCAAAACATGGCGGCGCCATTTTCATTCCCACAAGCACATGTTCCTAATCCCCGCAAGGGATGATGGGTACGGAAAGGTGAAAACCGCTTAAGCTCGTACCGTTGGCTCAAAACAAAACTGAACGTTCTCTAATCTTTAAATCGCAGCAAATATTGTCCGGATAAACATCGAGATCAGATTAGCATTAAGTTCCTAACACACTTACTGTTCCACTTAGTTGTTTCAACCAACCACTCCCTGAGTGCCAAACTTAAGGCAAAACTCTCTA
The DNA here is from genome assembly GCA_029204205.1 of Desmophyllum pertusum. Lineage (NCBI taxonomy): Eukaryota > Metazoa > Cnidaria > Anthozoa > Scleractinia > Caryophylliidae > Desmophyllum > Desmophyllum pertusum. The sequence continues at coordinate 3,614,313 of MU825398.1, forward strand.
GCTTGCGACGTTTACATGTGTCAATCAAAAATATTATAAATCCAGTCCAAGGTAAACCCATACTCCTGGGGGAGACTTCCAGATAAAATTGATGCGTTAATCGTAGTACCTTTTACGGGTTTCTTTCAAAATTTCTGACAATATCACCCCCATCACTTTTATATGAAAGTGTCCCCTAGACCCATACTACCCGGGTTATATTTTTTGAGGTATAGAGGGATTGGGGCTAGACGACATCAGGTAGATGCGGGGTCCCAGTCTGATGTTGTTGGTCCGCTGGAAATTGACAAGTCCCAGTACAAAATCATTCGGACACTGGGACCTGCCAATCATTATTGGTAACAATCGCATCACCTATTGCAAACTCAGTACTGTTGCAGACGCTACGTCACTTGTCAACTTCAATCTTGTGGAGCGTCACAAATGGCTGTGACTCTAAGAAGCCTTTCTGTCAACGGCGGATGCGTGGATATTGATGTTGATCTGATATCATCTCCTTCCTCTGTGTAACACTCTAGTCCTTTTTCCCCAAGCACTACACGTTGGATGGCATTTCTTTTCAGCGTTGTTGCAAAGTGATCTACACCACCCTGTGCCATCCGTGGATCACACTTAGCAGATATTTCATCAGCACTGAATTCAGCAAGGTGCCTGACCTTCTGCCCAGCAAGTCTGTAGGCTTGATAGTTGAATCCATAGATGCACAATTTCACCAGAGCATCCAACACAACAGGCAATCTGAAACATTTACGGGTAGAACTTGCAACTCTGTACGTCAAGTACAGCCATAACGGAGGGGAAAACGTGAAAAACGTCTTGAAGTCTAAATGGTGTTCGATATGAGCAAGTTCATGGCCGATGGTAAAAGCTATCATGTCATCTGTTGGAAGGAAACTCTTAGTGACAGCAACACCAACTTCAGAATCCCGATTGATATATTTTCCTAATTGAATTCCAGAATTTTCAACATCTTCTTTAGTCTGATATAGATACCACCTTGGTACGCCTAATACGGCTCCGCCGGGAAGTAAAGTTGAACCAGCGGACAATGCATAGAAATCTCGATTGACAAACAACGTGACTTCGTCCGCGTTCTTCAGACCAAAATATTTCTTTGCCACCTCGTCGAATTGTTTATGACATCGATCTGGAACTTCGACAAACACTCCATTTTCATCTTTAAGACCATACCATTCTTTGCAAATGCGCGGAAACAATTCACCTGAGGCCCCGACAAGGAGAAGTCCTCCAATCCCTAAACGAACAATACTACGAACTAATTTTTCGAAAGCAACCTCCATCTTGGATCTGGACGATTGAGAAGACCTGGGAACTAGACTGTGTGGGTGCCATGTGCATGTGATCCTGACGAAGAATTTTATATGAACAAATATACGCCAAAATCAGAGCCATTACCGTTAAAAGAAACATTATTTTTGTCATGTATTTGGTCATATGTAGAAAAAAAAATTTACCTCCTCAACCCACTTCCTACGCCGAGAAATGTTCCATTCAGCTCAATTTTCACAAAATATCACACACTCATGACAGTTCGCAATCAGGACTGCTATACTAAGGGTAAGTTTAAGTTTCATTCAAAATTTATTCTTTTTTTATTTTATTGTTTTTCCTGTTAAATTATTGGGGTGTGGTCCGTAGGGGTTGGACCAGGGTCAGTGAGTGGTCCACGGACCAGGGATCAGCATTTTCAGGTCACCCAGGAAATATTGGCCGTTTTATACTCGAGACATATTATCTTCATGTTATCCGTCTAGTGTAAAGACGGGACAAACTACTAGAGACGTATATTATCCATCTGGACGAACTTGGGCAAGCATTTGTTGTAAAAATACTACATCTAAAGGCGCGATCAAACGGCCACAACATTCTCACAACATTTGTTGTGACATGTTGTGACCATGCCCAGTCAAACGGCCACAACAACCTCAGAACAAAAGAAATGTTCTGACGATGTTGAGACATGAATTCAAACGCGTCACAACATGTCACAACATTGTTGTGAGGGGTGGTTGGCTCACAACAAATGTTGTGACAAATGTTGTGACCGTTTGATCGGACCTTTAGAGAAGATCTCAAATGTAGAAGTCAAGAACATTTTTTATTTCGTGAACAGGAAGACATCATGGTCGAATTGACAAGATGGAAATCACTAAGAAGAAGTTTTGTTGTGGACACCAGTTGGGAAAAGGAAGCAGGGATGACTTAAAATAACCTGGAGAAGGACTAAGGCAAAGGAGCTGGCAACAGTTCATCTGTCTTGGAGTGGATCAGTCCAACTGGAGAAGCACTGTGCAAGCCTTATCTGTCGCAGGCATGGCAAGTACTGAATGTTTTTAAAAAGCACCTTTCCTCATTTCATCCACTATCACTTCTAGTTTCCTCAGTCGCTCTAATAACTTTGGATGAGTGTATCCTTCTGAAGATTTCACCCTTGTTGTACCTCTGTCATGAATAAACCTCATAAAAGAGTTAAATTTCATTGTTTTTAACATCCAATCCACACCACCTACAGCCACATCGCGATCGCTTCTTGCACACATTTCATCTGCTTTGAATTCTTGATAATGGTTCAGATAACGCTGCGCTCTCCAGTAACATAAATAGCTGAGCAAACACAAACTGACTTTGAAAATACCATCTATAATGATTGGAGCTTTAGGTACAAGTTTTCTTGTCTTGTTTGCTACTTCATATGTGATATACAGCCATGAAGGTGCTAATAATACTTGAGAGGCCAAATGGACGCTCTTTATATGACTCAACTCATGACCTATAAGGAATGCTACGCTATCATCTGACAAGAGTAGTGTGTCTTTGAATTTACTGCCAGCCTTGCCCTGTAAGTAGAAGGGGACCTGCCCGTCTTTATGCACGATTTGTTGGAACCTTCCAATATCTTGTTCTTGTTTGAAGAAGAAAGATAAAGGAACTCCAATGACAGCGCCATTGGGGAGCCACGTGGCTCCAGCAGACAAGGGAAAGAGAGATTTGCAGACAAAGAAGCTGATTTTCTCGTGCTTGTCGTTAACTCCAAGTTTAGGAGCAATTCTTGCAAGTTGTTCCATACACCGCAATGGTACCGCTACTTCTGTCGAGTCCACTTTGAGTTCCATTGTCCTTTTAACATACTCGTGTGGAAAAACATGTGGTACTGCCTTTAAACAAATCAAAGTTCCAGTTGTCAGACCAACAGCAACCCGCATAAAAATCGAAGACATTTTGGAGTAAAGACGGGCACAAAATGGCGGAGAATTTAGAGTACTCGTTTTTACCGACGGGGGAATGAGAACGAGACTAGAGCCCAATGCCACTCGAACATTATACCGGCCAAGATATTTCATCTCTCATCGATCTCTTTTATATATGCCGTACGTAAAGCCAGTTTTTGTCATGTTTCTGGCAGTGATATGTACACTTGTTGTTGCTCCACTGTTGATTGCCTTTATATATTGGTAAGTACATGTAATGATCCCAGTATTGACTATTGATCAGGTTTTTGTTCACTTTCATACTTGGCGGTCATACTTCCGGGATGATCTAAGGTGGAGTTTTATATTGACACGTACTATGAGTAGCAGTCATACATGTCAGTAGCTATTTAATACATTTCATAATACAAAGATTTTGGGAGAGAGGTAGGGGGCTAGGGGGGGGGGGGGCTGTATTCAAGAAAAATGAGATGGGGATACGGTGAATAAAGTCATGATTTACAGTAGGCTCGATTTCCGCCGATCTCTCGAGTCCGGTCTTCGTTCCTCCCCGAGAAGAACGGCTGGACGCGTGAGCGAACGGCCGTGTCTGTGACGTAATCAAAAAAATTAATTTATGTAACGCTACTCCGGCTCGTGACATTCATTTATTTTCTATTATCTCTTATATTTTCGAAAGAAAAGGATCTGATCAGAAATATTCCGCGAAGGATGTTGATTTCTCGCCTTTATTGTGAAGCTATATGACTGAAAACCGGGATGAAAAATATTACAAGATGTAACATGACCAGTCCGTGACAAGAAACAATGTTTTGATGCAATTTCGCCAGAGACGTCACGTTCTGGCACCACACGATTTTACATCAAATCCCAGATAAAATTCATCACACAAGTTTACCGACTGTTTTATGTATTGTATAGTACATGTCGAATGTCCAAATGGATCTCATTAGTTGCCTTGTGCGGTTGTAGTGGCTTCGCTCCCCGGCTTAGCGCGAACTTTCCGTGATGTATTTCCTTGGTGCGGATGAAAAATCCATCCTGTCGGTTGAATTACAAAGACATCATGCCCATTAATTGACATTAACGATTCCTATTGCAAATATCTTCGAGAGTTTCAAGGCTAAATGTCTCTTAAAGACGATCGAACGCCGGCCCAAACAACTGCTTTGCATCCGTGAAAGATAATTTATGCCTGCTCGATTCGTGCAAGCACGTTTCTCATTGGTGGAAATGAACAATGCCAAGCTCACGACTCCAGCCGTGCCTTCGGGGGATGAGCGTGGGCTCATTTTCCCGAACAGCGGCTGGTAATCGAGCCTAGATTTACAGCAGATTTCAGTGCTGTGTGTAGACCCCGGTTTTTTCGAACATGATTCGCCCGCTATGATTCGCCCGTCATGATTCGACCGAGAGGTTACCAAGCAGTAAGACGAATGATGAAAGTTTTGCACGAAGACCCACGCTGGCGGGTGATTTATCATCAATATTTGTACGGAAGTTCTATAAAGGAAACAGCTAGATGTCTTTTTACAAGTACCAGCTTTGTATCAAATATTCACAGGTTGTATGGGGAGCGTAGCGAGATAAACCGGCAAAGAAGAAGAGGAAGGCAAAGAATCTTGTCTGGTAAGCGGAAGTTTGAACATGTTGAATGTTTATTGTATTTTATATCGAGTGACATGTGTACAAGTTGTTGAAAGTCAAACATTTCTTTATATGATACTTGAATAGATAGAGAAAACAAAACTCTGGAGGCAATGCATGATAAGGAATAAGCCGGAACTGTTTATAGACGAGTATCAAGACTGGTTTCACACAGTTAGACGGGTTAGCAACTGATTGCAACTATTGTATTGTGCAGGTCGATACTACGCCTTGGATTTACGTATGAAAAGGTAGGTCTTATCTCAATGAATTTTCCGTGTTTTGCATGTAGGAAAGTTTGCAGCCAGTACATAAAACTCCTATGGTCTGGAGAAAAGCATTCTTGACTTCTTGACGGCTGTGCGTAACAGCGGCAGCAGCGGTTTCGGTAGTTCGCTATTGTTATTGTAAGTTCCTTCAGAAATTAACGTTTGATATCCAGTCACAAATAATATTTTAAAAAATTCTGACACATTACATATTTTGCGAGGCCGTTCAGAAGGATATCTTGGTCCTTGCGGCTTGCAAATCTGATCGATGCGATTGTAAATTGACCTAAATTATAAACAATAACAATAGCGAACTACCGAAACCGCTGCTGCCGCTGTTACGCACAGAAGTCAAGAATGCTTTCCTCCAGACCATAGGAGTTCTATGTACTGGCTGCAAACTTTCCTACATGCAAAACACGGAAAATTCATTGAGATAAGACCTACCTTTTCATACGTAAATCCAAGGCGTAGTATCGACCTGCACAATACAATAGTTGCAACAGTTGCTAACCCGTGTAACTGTGTGAAACCAGTCTTGATACTCGTCTATAAACAGTTCCGGCTTATTCCTTATCATTTCCTCCAGAGTTTTGTGTTCCCTATCTATTCAAGTATCAGATAAAGAAATGTTTGACTTTCAACAACTTGTACATGTCACTCGATATAAAATACAATAAACATTCAACATGTTCAAACTTCCGCTTACTAGACAAGATTCTTTGCCTTCCTCTTCTTCTTTGCCGGTTTATCTCGCTACGCTCCCCATACAACCTGCGAATATTTGATACAAAGCTGGTACTTGTAAAAAGACATCTAGCTGTTTCCTTTATAGAACTTCCGTACAAATATTGATGATAAATCACCCGCCAGCGTGGGTCTTCGTGCAAAACTTTCATCATTCGTCTTACTGCTTGGTAACCTCTCGGTCGAATCATGACGGGCGAATCATAGCGGGCGAATCATGTTCGAAAAAACCGGGGTCTACACACAGCACTGAAATCTGCTGTAATGGTCCAGGGTGTTGGAGCCTGGTACAGGGGCGTGCCGCCGGCAGGTTCTATACCCAAAGACTGGTACCCATGTAGACTCTTTAATTGATGAGTGATAAATGACACTGGCTGGCCAAGAGCCATGTCCCAGACAAAAGAGAATATTAAAATAATGTTGATTTCATTTTTTTTACAACATTTTTATTTAACACCCCCCAAAATTACCAGGAATATGACACATATACACCCCCTGGCTTTCCCTCCAAAATCATAAAATATGTGGTGGAATAAAATAATATTTTTTATCTAACATCATAGATCCTATTCCATGGCTGCCAATTTAAAATTATTTTGCATGCATTTAAATTAGCCTCACTAGCCTCGTTCTAGAGTAAAAATTATTTTGAATTATCAACTCAAAAACGAGGTTAGTAAGGCAAATTATTTAAATTTAAATACATACAAAGTAATTTTAAATTGACAGCCATTTTGGAATAGGGTGTATAGGCATGCAATGTGCGCAGAGTGCTATATATAGCTATAGCTATTGCCCTTTGTACGCATTGCATGCATGTATGCATGCCCTATTATATATGATAATATTAAAGCAATCGATCCCAGGCCACAGAATCCTCTCTGAATTGCAAGCTCATTTCAGTTTAGCTAAAAGAATAATGTTGAACAGATCTCCTGTCAGAAATCTGATGGGTCTTGAGACAGGATGTAAAAGCTAATGACCTCCTCAAAGAATCAGATATTAAAAAGGTTTTGTCGTCATGTGTATATCTTCAGGATGATGCAGAGTGGAAAACCTCGGGACATGATCAGTTTCTTTCAGACACCCACTTTACATCTTGAAACAGCATTGAGACAGTATGACGAATTCTTGATCCTCATTCTCTTCCAACATCAAACTATTTTGAGTGCTGTTGGGTGTTTTCTTGAAGATGCTGAAAATCCTTGTGTGATGCTTGGAAGTGCACTTGAAGGGTGTTTTCTTCCAAAGAATTTAAACAATGGAAAAGGGAATGCAGTTGAATTTGATTTCTTTGTTCGTCTGCCAACACCTGTGGCTGGAGAATCAGCAGGTACTTTACAGTATACACAGCTAGGCAGAAAACCCCATCAAGTGCTCCTGAAGCTTTCAAACCCATCAATCATAGAGTCAGAGTACATTGGTATTGAAAGAGCAATGTCAAATTTAAAGGACAGCTTGTTAAAGAAGCGTAAAGATGGGTTTTATCTGAAGAGAAATTTTATGGAAGCAATGGAGGAAAAAATTCAGAATTCTCTTTGCAAGGTTCTTGTGCAAAAGCCTGCTGGCATGGAAATGGCATCAAGGTCTGATACAGGATGCAGCATAGGACTTCAGGCATCACTTAACGTGTCATTTTTCAAGCCAATCACTGAGCGTTTGGATATGTTGCCACTAGATCCAGATTCATGGTCAGGAGATGCCATGACAAATGCTCAAATGATGTGGGTTAATCTTACAAACTGGAGTTTGTCGTGTTGTTCCAGTGGAATTTTTAAAGTTCATCTGATTTTGGAATGTGAATGGCCTGCAGATGCCAGTGTGAAGTGGCTTCAAAGAGAGCGCTACTGGCCAAGTGAGAAAACTGTGCAGAAAGTTGCACGGTCACCTTGCTATCTACATCCTTTGTGGCATAGTGAAAAAGAACAACTGGTAGATGAGGAAGTAATGGCATTTCAGATGACCTTTGGGGTAGCAGAATATTTGTTATTCTCAGAAACTGGGCCAAAGGAGAGGCAATGTATGGTTGTTCTAAAAGCTATCAATGAAAAGTATTTTCTCAACTCTAGAGTCTTGTCATCTTTTGCCATCAAGATGGTCTTTTTCTGGCATTTGGAATCAACGTCTTTAGCCGTGAGACAGGGCATGGGAAGAGGAGAATTACTCGTTTGCCTGCTGGACAAACTTATTTCGTTCTTGAATGTCAACAATTTGCCTCACTTTTTTATCCCTAGTGTTAATCTATTGGAGGGTTTTGATGCAGATGAGGTCAATAATACTCTTAGACAACTGAAGAAAGTAAAGAGAAACATGTTTGATTATCTTCCCTCTGAGCTCTTTCAAGTGAAATGCTCAAGAACACTTAATGATGATTTTGTTCAAAAAGTGCTGCAATTTGTTAATTAAGAGTAAATGTTTTCAATAACACTGGGGAGGAGCCTCCACCAAGCCTTGGGTGGATCCTATATTAAAGTTCCGGGGGTGATTGTCATACCTTTTCATGGCTTGACACGCTTCTTAACTTAAATTAGTCTTTAATATAAAATTAATGAATATGAAATTAATCTTATTGTCCTAATATATGCAAACAAATGTTTGAATTAAATAACAGTGTCAATAATCGTTTATTTTTAGGTTTTTTAATAAACCGAGATCATCCCGACTTCTACAACTGGAGAGAGCTCTATTCAAGTACGAAAATTTCCTGCTGCTTAATATGGCTCAACACAAATTAATTTTTGCAGCGATAAAAGAAGAGCGGATATTGAGCCAACTCCGACGATGTGTCCTACCAGTGGGAAGCATGTTTGAAGGATGTCACATAGCAGAATGCCCCAGCGATGGACACATTTCACAGGAAATGGATTTCATGCTTGTTTTGCCAGATGTCACTGCGAGTGAAAGAGACAATGAAGCATTGCAGTTTGTTTCAATAGAAGGTCAAAATCCAGGGTATGTCAACTTGAAAGTGCTGGATGCTACTCGTATCACATTACAGGATATACCGGTGTTACAAGAATTATTTGACCCACTAACAATGCTTTATGAAATACATAACGAGGAACTGTTACTGTCACATAAATTTGTCAGGATGTTTGAGCGACGAGTAGAGTATGCAGTGACACATGCGATAGGAACTATGTTCACTAGCTCCAGAGGTCTTGAGCTTGGAATGAAGAGGAAGAATGTGGACGACTTTTATCCGGTTATGACCATTTTCTTTAAAGAGCCCATCCACTGTGTGATATGGCCCGATTCAACTGCTTGGCCAGATTCTGCTCTAGGAGCACTGTTTGACACACTGTCAGTCATCCAAGGCTCACAGAGTACAACTGCTTGGCAAAATCAAATCATTGACATAGCTCCAGCTATACTGTGCGATGTTCCGGTGAAAATCAAAGATGCTTGGCTCAAAAGGAAAAGGTGTTGGCCTGATCAAGGGCTGGTAGAAAAAATCTCAAGTCTTAAGTGTTACTTGCTGGCCAAGCCACATCCATTCACCACAAACAAGCTGTTAGAATGGCGATTCAGCTTCAGTTCGGCCGAGCTACTCCTCAGTTCTGCTGTTAAACCATGGCAGAAGCAAACTCTTATGGTACTTAAAGCATTGCGAAGAAAATACTTCCAAGAACCAAAGGTTGTTGCTTCTTATCACTTGAAAACTGTTCTTTTCGAGTGCTAGAATCAATGCCTGATAGAATAAGAGAGTCTTGTAGTCGAGGTGCTTTGTTACAAAGGCTTCTTGATGAGCTTATATCCTGTGCGCAAACCAAAAATTTACCCCACTTTTTTATCCCAGGAAATAATATGTTCAGCCATTATGAAGACAATGACCTTGTCACAGTCCTGTCCAAATTTCAAGATATACAAAACAATTTGCTGCTATATCTAACAGAAGACTTGTTTACAACTGCTGTAACAGTAGAAAGAGAGGAGAAAGAATTTCAAGAAACTTATTGGGGAGTTATATAAATATTGAAACAGATTACAAATCAAAAATAAAATCATGCTCAGAAAAATTTAAATGATAGATACAATATGAGCGACAGATCTGTATCTACATCTATTATATACTTGCCAAAGGTACTACCATCACGCCAAAATTCAAAAGAAAAGTACTAAGTGTGAGTGTAGGTCAGGATAATGTAAAATACAGTGCATATGGTGCAATTACTTGGCCATTTACAATCGGCAAGTCATTATAAATCCCATACAGATCTGACGCGAATATTGTATTGATCTTATCACATTAATACATCTAAATGTTCATATTTATCGACTATCTTGGCTATACATCATTTTAGGCGAGTAAATCAAAGGAAAAGTTTATGTAAATCAGGACAAAATCTGTATCCGATTTACAGATATTAATTAAACATTCATTAATTATTTTGTATTAATTTTCTTTTTATGTGTTATAATAATTATTTTTTATTTTTTATTTTATGCAAGTCAATAATAATTATTGTAGGTTACCCCCAGCATGTTGTTAGGTTGCCCTCAGAGAGTTCACCAGTACCCATATTATACTCCTGAGTGGAGAGAGGCCCTGTGAGAGTCAAGCGTCTTGCCCACGAACACATCACAATGACCCCTGCCAGCACTCGAACCTGGACTGTTTGATCCAGAGTTCAATGTTTAACCATTAATAGGCCACTGTACCTCCCAGGCATTACAAAACTTACATGCAAGTAATGTATGTGTAATGATATTGCTTAGTGTTGATAACTTCTTGAGCATCACTTAATTTTTTCAACCTTTCTGTTCACTGAAAGCTCATAGGTGGACCCATGGTGAGGGTTGAGGGGAGTTTTCTTGGCTTGTTCTGGAGGAGCATACACACTGCCAGATCCTGCTGGGGAACTCCCACAGGGGTGATCGTTAGAAAATTTCAAAGGAAGCCCTGCTCCAATTAATTTCCACCCCTAAGAGATACCAATTTATTTTTGACAAGTACCAGTATGATAGTTATTGTCGCGCGACGAGAAGGAACCTCTGCACACAACCGCTCAATTTCCTATCGTGCATGCGCGGACTACGTCAGTATAGGTACTCGTGCTCAGCACGCGTGCGCTAATTGTACCTGTATGCTTTTGAATTTCTCTGCATATGTACCGAGTTAACTTAGCAATTTTCCTGGAAATATCTCAGGAAAATGGTCAGTTCTTAGTAGAATATATATTTTTTCAATAGATAATTATTGTTTCTGCTGATTTAGCGAGTTTGAAGCAGTTTTTGAAAGGAAAATGTTGTACTGACGCATAGAAGTGGCTCATACACCTGATGAAGAGTGTGCAAGCACGCGCACTTCTAAGCTTTAACAGGTTTTAAACCGGTTAAAAACCAGTATTTTAAAATTTATTTGTCCCAGATTGTGGATGCGGCAGGATCAAAGGATCGTGCGGTTGTGTGCAGAGGTTCCTTCTCGTCACACGCAGAAAGAGAAGTGAATCTCTGTCTCGCAGGGTACCCAGAGGGCAGATCCCTTAGTGATTTGCACCTTCAGTACTCGTATTAAATATGCGAAACTAATTTAAACTTGATAAGAAATCCTGGAGTTGAGGCATTGACCCTGCTGACATTGATTTCTGTCTTTCATTTGCTTGCAAAATATATTTCAACTTGGAATTGCGACTTCTTCTTCTTCTCCTTTCTTTCGCTGACTTTGATGAAACCGGAGTAGTTTCTTGGATTGCAGTGAGGTTTTGCTCAGGTGTAGCAGACGAGGGTTTGGTTCTAATTTGAGGGTCGCGTTCTCGGCCAGGGTAAAATGTCTGTTTTCCACACATCTTGCAAAATACGCCGACATGGTTTAATTTTCGAGGAAGTTTCAAAACTTGCTTCTTGTTGAGATATTTGTTGTCCTCTTTCCTGTTCTTGTTCTTTTTCTTTCTACGTTTTGGTTGCACTCTAACACGACAATTTTCACCTGTAAATAGAATATAACAGTGTTGGCAATATTTCAAGCAAAATTCCGCCGATACATCAGTGGTCCCGTTGTCCTCTGTTGAAATTATTTCGTTCATGTAAAATCGTGACAATTCTGGATTCTCCTCTGCGCATTGTGAAGCTAGACTCCATAAATGGCTCAAACGCGCACTGCGTGAGTCAGGCGGCATCAAAGGCATCGTATTTTTCACGCTTTCTATTCCCTCACTGGCCGCCATCTTTTACTCGCTCGGTCAGCGGGGGCCTGAGCACTAGAGATGTTTCTTCCGAAACCGGACCGAGGAAGGACCGAGGTGAACTCGGAGATCATCGGAAAAGCCGAATGTACCCCGCTGACCGAAGAGTATGCGCAGAAAGACCTGTTTCAAATTCGCGCAAACCGCGGGAAGTGGAAAATGGCGGCGAACCTCAGCAAAGTTGCTGGAATGGGTTCGTGTATCAACGGTCATGTGGTACAGAACGATAGCGCTATGGCGGAAGCACAACAGGGACATGAAAAAGTGGCTATTCTAGATGCCGGGGCGCAATATGGAAAGGTGAGATGTCCCTCTTGTTTCGTGTAAAACTCGATCAAAAATGTTAGTGTACTGATGATCTTGCGTGTACTCGTGTCGATTTCATGATTCAGAAGCTTTTGAAAGTTATTGATCTTCTTTCATAAGCTTATTTTGGTTCGATCGATCTGCAGATAAACTTACTTGTTTTCGCTTTTAAATGGCAGAGGACAAGAAAATTGGCTTGCAAACGATGTGCTTTTAAAAAAATTGTCTTGTAAATATTCAACTTGATCAGTACATGCATGTTATTGGACGAGTTTTAATATTCATCAGGGCTTATAATTTAAGCTTACGTACTTGTAGAACGTTTTATAAATCTGCGAAAAAAAGATTGATTGATGGATTTATCAGGCGATCGATGCACCTGGGATGCAAACGATGGTTGTATTTTATTTGCACACAATGTAATTCTTGTGTTTGGACGTCAGGGTTCTCGGTTTCGTTTTATAGAATGCACCATCTATCATTGTAGCGTGACGTCGATTCTTAGTAAATTTCTTATACAAAGACACAAGGAAAATGGTCATAGCATCAAGCTACATTGTATAAATTCCAGCACAGTTTGCAGATGTCTTAATCAAAGGAACAATCAGTATTTAAAAACAGAAAACAGTGAAGTCTAAAATATGTTAAATATAAGTCTTAATAATTATTATGGATTGCTGAGTTGCTATTTGAAAAATGCTTAATTCAATTAAGCTTATATTATGAAGGACTTCAAAGGCTCAAAATAAATGTTACATCACAGAACATTGGCTTTTGAAGCTTTCAGAATGTTGTGTTCTATGGGGTAAACTGGGTACTTTAAATTTCAGTAAAATAATTAATTGCCCTGGAGTTTTGATCTGGTTTATGTAGGTTTGGTTTCATATTTCAGCGCCTTTGTACGTCAGTTTGATGTGTGTTTTATTTGATGAGGAAGCTAATAAAATACTGATTATGACTTCTCTTCAGGTCATAGATCGCAGAGTACGGGAACTATGTGTGGAGACAGAAATCCTCCCCTAGATACATCTATATACACTATACGAGAGAGAGGCTTTAGGTGAGAGTAGCGACTTTATTTGCTTGATAAATTCTCTAATCCAGTATTTTTTGGGGGGAGGTCATGTATATGTACCCTGGTTCCAGAGGTTTTCTTTCTTTTTTTATTTCAATCAAATTTGAGGAGGAATTTTCTTCTCTCGCATGCTTCAGCTAACCATGGTGGCTTTTCTATGTCAGTAGAAGAAAGAAACCCTCTGGGTCCAGGGTATAACTGGGTTCCAGATACATTTTGAAGACAAGGTATCAATGAGGAATTGCAATGGGTCAATAGATATAGGCCTTGCCAAATCATCTGAAGTTTCCACGATTAATTTGTTGGCAGTCCTTGTCGAGTTTTTGACCTGAGACCCCTCTTTTATCTTTAACACTGCTTAGTCAAGCAACAGACCACACTTTTTATTGGTTTACTGTCACAATAAACCCATCATGCAGGATGTTAGTAGAATGCGAAAGTTTCTCACAACAGAAAATACTTTCTGAAAATTGCATTGCACCGTGTTCAAGGTCACATCATTGTCATCCATGGTCTGTACAGTAGAAGCCCACTAACTCGAACTCCCAAGAGAAACAAAAAATAGTTTGAGATAGCAGGGGTTCAAGTTAGCCGATAGTAAATGACTGAAAAACAAGGGCAAGGGGAATGGGTTTGAGTTCGAGATAGCGGGGAGTTCAAGTTAACTGAGTTCAAGTTAGCGGGTTCTACTGTACTCCTATCGACCATGGCTCTCGACCAATAACCACACAAGAATTCCGTCAGTTATTGTAAAGTTAGTGTTGACTGTATCTCTCCTTTGCTACATCAGGGCTATTATAATATCTGGAGGACCAAACAGTGTCTATGCTGAAGATGCTCTTAAGTATGATCCAGCTATTTTCACCATTGGCATTCCAGTTTTAGGAATATGTTATGGAATGCAGGTATAGAATGTTCAGCTTGGATTTATATTTATGCAGTGTTTACATGGCCTCTCTAGGAGGGGGTGAGTAGCAATACTCCTACATGCAGTCGCTTTATGCTACAGAAAGAAGTTAAATATAGAAGTGTCGGGAAAAGAGTAGGGCCCGGGCCGGGGGACATACATGTAGTTCCTGGTGTTGTGGTCTGGCCAGATGTATTCATGGCTTGGGTGGGTGGGGTGAGATCATGAATGGACTGATAGCGGCTGCCATAGGCACCTTTAAAAGCTGAAGTCTGATCTCACCCCTGAGTTGAATCATGATTGTAAAGCATATCTGGAAACTGCGCAAATTAATTACCGTTATGAAAAAAAAAAGAAGTTTTAAAGCAAAGAAGTTATGCACTGGCCTCCTGAATCACTAGGCCTTGAAAAGGCTTTAGTTTTGTGGATAATGTGTTACTTATTAATGAGACAAATCTAATTTAAGACACTTAAATTTTTAAAAAAAATTTGACGTTTTCTTTTGTCTGAAAATAAAGATGCTCAACAAAGAGTTTGGAGGAAGTGTGATGAAGAAAGACATCAGAGAGGATGGGCAGTTCAAGATTACCGTGGAAACATCTTCGGCACTTTTTAGAGGATTGCAGTCGGAGCAAGAAGTTCTGTTAACACATGGAGATTCTATTGATCGGGTCGCTAGTGGCTTAAAGTCATTGCCAGGTCTGTGATCTTGTTGCAGGTACAGCAGTAACAGTGCAGTGTTGTAAATTTGACACATTACATGTATACATGTCACATAAAATGTACCAAGTGAAACTTGATTCTTTCACACATGAAAGTCATATGATTGTTTTTCTTAATTTTTTTTTGCATTTTGCAGGCATTGAGGACGAATCACGTAAGTTATATGGAGTACAGTTTCACCCAGAAGTAGATCTTACGGAGAATGGTGTCACAATGTTGAGAAATTTTGTTTACGGGGTAAGCATTAACTGTTCAGATTTAAATATTAACTACCAGGAGTTAATAGGTAAATATTTGTGTTAAGTTACCAGAGTTTCCTTTTGCTTGACATCTCTGTACATGTACATGATTGAGTTTAAAATGAGTGATTATGTGTATGTTGGATTTAATATTAAAAATTATTACATGATAATGACTGTATATTTTTTAACTGTTACCAGATTGCGGGATGTTGTGGTACGTTCACTGTGGACAGCAGATTAGACACGTGTGTTCAACAACTTAAAAAGAATGTCGGAAACATGAATGTTTTAGTAAGTACAACTTCCAAGAGTAAAATGAAAGAGAATATTAATTTTGTAGAGACCTCACATAGATATGTAAAATTGCCTCTAGAATGCCTACATTGAACTCAAGTCAATGTTGTTAAAGACTGAATTAATTTTAATCTGTGATTCCAGCACATTGCAGGCATTCTGGAGGGATATGGGAACCAAGTGTTAGTCTCAGACTCTTAAACTACACTAAAAAATAAAAATACAAATAAACAACTTTATTTAAGTGTCAGAGGTTTTACATAATGTAGCACTGCTGTACTAATAATTGTGGACACTGTAAATGAACAAACAAATATTGTAAATAGAACATAAACTTGTTAAGAATCCCAACTGGTGGAGGCTGTCCAGTTGTCTATTTACAAAGCGGGGCTGAGGAGTTGAACTCGGGACTACCAAGAGCAAATCCAGCTAGTGGCAGGGTGGAGGATTTGAATCAGGGACCTCCAGATTTCAAATCCAGCGCCCTAAACCACTCGGCCACGCCACCTCCCTATGGCACTGGCACATTAGTTTTCTAAATTCTAATGCTGAAGTTTATTTCAGGTGCTAGTGAGTGGAGGAGTTGATTCCACCGTCTGTGCTGCGCTGCTTCACAAGGTAAAATACATGACTAGTCCTTAGTTCAAATGAGAATCATAATGGTGAGCACATTGGACTAGGCTGGGGTCATTGTGTTGTGTTCCTCGGCAAGACACTGTACTCTCACAGTGCCTCTCTCCACCCAGCAGTATAAAATAATGGGTACCAGTGACAAAATGCTCAGGAGTAACCTAACATTGGATGAGTATCCCTCCCAGGGGAGTAGCAATACTCCTAGTCGGCTTTATGCTATGGAAACTGGGATAAGCTCCAGCAGTGTGGACCAGTCTGGCCTGAGTGGCTTTGCTATTACCTTTACCACTTTTGTTTTCTTATAGCAAGGTTTTCAGGTTTGCTACTTGTTAATTTTTCAGCGTAGCGATAGATCATTGTGTACCCCATGTGTGTCGGGTTGTGATTACATAGTAATTAATCAATATATTTTATATTATCCAGGCTCTTCCTCAGGAACAAGTTATAGCTTTGCATGTTGACAACGGGTTTATGAGGAAGAATGAAAGTCAAGAAGTGGAAATATCCCTTCAACGATTAGGACTTAGATTAAAAGGTAACTACAAAAGTATAGCACTATAAAGGGGCATGGTGCATGGCTAGCGGATCCGGATAAAGTGGCCAGGATCATTGTGTTGTGTTCTTGGCCAGGAACTTCACTTTCAGAGTATCTTTTTTCCACCCAGGATTTTTATTTATTTTATTTTAAATGGGTACCGGTGAAATGAACCTAACAAAAAGCTGGGGTAACCGTTGTGGGGGGGGGGGGGGGTGGGGGGGGGGGGGTACAGTGTACTACCTACAAACAGTGCACATAAATGGCGCATATACATGTACTGTACAAGAAATTAAGCAAGATCATCCTTCTCAAAACATTTTGGAAGAGTACAAAAATGTAGCTTAGTTTACTGTAGGAGTAGGCTACTGTCATAGTACACAGTGCATACTACATATTCTGACTAGAAAGAGGGAGTCATTGTTTCAGACGAGGCGGCTTATTAAAGGAGCTATGTCACCATATTTCAAGTCATTTTTGCGAAGTGCAGAATCACCTTCAAATTGAAGAAAGACTCAAATAATAGTTTACTAAGGTAGAAAAATGGCAAAGAGGTAATAATAAACCAAACAGGAACAAGGATGGTTAGGGTTGGAGAAGATTAAGATGGATTGCGAATAGCTCCTTTAAGTTTACAGCCTACTGGTTTTGAGAAGGCTGCACGATGTGCATACTGTCCAATAAATGCTAAATTAGGACTTGCTGATAGCCAAACAGACAAAAATCCCTTAATTGGTTAATCTGACAATCTTAGTTGGCATTTATCAAGTTCCAATTATTTTATTAACTCAGTTTCTCTTTTGTTCTGTTTTATCGACAGTTGTAAATGCTGCTTATCGGTTTTATAACAGTACAACTATAATATCTGGCAGACACGACCAATCAGCTGTCAAGAAACAAGTCACTAAAACGTTAAATGTAACAGCTGACCCTGAAGAAAAGAGAAAAATTATAGGAGATACATTTATCAAGGTTAGTTTTCTATAATATTTACTAGCATCATAGGTTCTGCACGCATTGCTTGCCTATGATGCTTGATATTATTATTGGATGAGGTTGAGAAAGATAACGGGAACTATCAGAGGTTTGTGTTATCTGCCAAAGCTGAAGGCTGAGGGGGATAACACAAAATAATGGCAGCCTTGATAATTGATAATTTAAGACAAATCATTATAATAATTTTATTGCTTCATTACAGTGTACATGTATGTAGTTAAAACACAAATAATTTTGCACTTAAACTTTGCAGCATTTTGTAGCTTTTTCCTTCGTGAATTGTAGAATCTTGTAATTCCTTTCCCACTGCTGCTTATCAAGTGGGTGACACATGGCTCATGTACATAAGGGATGGACCATTTAACTTCTGAGGGGGGGGGGGGGGGGGTTGGGTGATTTTTTTCACAATTTTTTTTCAAACCCTTTCATGCGCAATAAATTTTTTTCTCGGTGCATGTGTGTCCATGATATTTTTTTCTGAAGTTGCATGTGTCAGCCTATCAGGTGGTGCCTTGCAGGAAATGTTTTTTCGGCAGTGGTCATGTGCATATACAAGTGTGCTTGCAGGATATTTTTTTTCAAAATCACCCAACCCCCCCCCCCCCCCCCTCAGAAGTCAAACGGTTCTGCATACATGTATAAATCTCAATGTCTGTAGGTAGATATTACACCACATTTCGATACCAGCGTGAATTAGCTGTATGCTGTCATATTTCCTTAATCTTATTCTTACATGTCTGATACACAGGTATCTTGTCAAATAAAAATATTTCCAAAATTGCGAAGGAGCAATAAGCAAGTACAGTGGAACCCGGTTAACACGGACACCGAAGGGACATGAAAAAGTGTCCGTATTATCCGGGTGTCCGTATTAAGCGGGCTGATATAAGAGAAAAATAATAATATGTGTCGTCAGGACAAACAAAACTGTCCGTAATAAGCAGGTGTCTGTATTAATGAGTGTCCATAAAGTGGGGTTCCACTGTAAATAGTTTAAAAAAGTGTCGTTGTCTTTCTAAAAATAAAAATATATATTTAAATATGCTGAAAAGATGTACATGTAGGGACATTTGAAGAAGAGCTTTTTATGATTTTAATGATGCATGTGATTTCAGATTGCAAATGACGCTTGCAAGGAGTTTAATCTTGATGAGACCAATACTTACCTGGCACAAGGTCAGTTTAACAACTCTTCTGGCCCCAAGCTAAATCCTCTTACTGATTACTGTAATTCACTGTAAAGTTCTGAAAGTAGTGATCCCCCGAAAGTAGTGATAAAATGTAACAATGTGTCTATGGGGGCAGGGGAACTGCAGAGATCGCCTTACATGTACATGTATTTTGTTCCTGTATCGTCAAACTGTGTTAATTGTTTTCTGTTGCTGTTGCATTCATCTCTCATTTGTAGGTACCCTTCGACCCGATCTTATTGAAAGTGCTTCGTCACTTGTAAGTAACAAGGCAGAGGCCATCAAGACACACCACAATGACACAGATTTTGTGCGAAGTTTAAGAGCACAGGTTAGGGGCAACAGTCTGCATATTTTCACATAATGATATTTTAAGTAAACATGAATGTCTGTGGGAGATAAAATCATTAACACTTTTTTTTTCTCCAGGGAAGAGTTATTGAACCGTTGGCAGAGTTCCACAAAGATGAAGTCAGAGCTCTTGGAAAAGAGCTTGGTTTACCAGCAGACATTGTACAAAGACATCCATTCCCTGGTAGGTTTTCTCAAAATTACTCTAATTTGTTTATTTGTTAATTTCTTTATTTACTGGGTAATTAACAGATAATCAATGCCTTGTCAAGGTTGTCATACACTACATGTACACCTCTATAAGATGGACACCTCTCTAAGATGGACACCTGGTGTTGTTTCCTGCACACCGTTATTCAGTCATTTTGCTGCATCTAAACTCTCTATAAGCTGGACACCTCTCTAAGACGGTCCCGATGGTGTCCGTCTTAGAGAGAGTTGACAACATCTAGAAATTTAAGCCCTGGTTAAACGGTCCCAATATTTTTATTTAACATGTGACATGTGGCCAAACAAATGACTGCTCCACATGGTTTTACAAATGCTGGAACATGTCCAAACAGGGTGGTTAAACGGTTCCAACATTTTCATCCAATGTTCAATGTCCTTGGATCAAAATGTTTGGGCTTTAGGTTCATGACAACATACACATCAAGTTTTGTTTTTTTCCCCCTCAGGCCCCGGTCTGGCTATTCGTATCATTTGCGGTGATGAACCTTATCAAGGAAGTGATTTTGCCGAAACGAATATCATACTTGGACAGATTGTAGACTTTGTTACTGCTATAAAAAAGGTAAGGCATCTGTGAAATTTATTTATAATTTATTATCTCTTAGACACAGGTTATAACTCCTTGTCCACCTTGCCTAACGCGATGAGTTGGGCTTGCCCTCACTGCTCGCAACATTTTTGGTGCACTTCAGGGAAAACCCTGGACTTGTGGTAACAATCTTAGACTACGAGTAGTCCCTCTTTCCTTAGAAGCAAAATAAAGTGAGAGAAAATATGGCCGCGCGGAATCTGGGGTAGAGACACTCACCTCACCCCAGATTTCACACGGCCATTTTATCCTTCTCACTTTAGGGACTGCTCTTAGTCCATAACAATCTTTTTACAATGCTCACTCAAATTTTGTGCAATTTCTTTGTTCATTGTTTAGCCGCATTCGCTGTTCAGTCGAGTCAAACTCAGTACATCAGAAGATGACAGAGAAGGCCTGTTACAGATCACATCAAAATACAAAATCGGCGCGTCCCTCTTACCTATCAAGTCAGTGGGTGTCCAGGGAGATGGACGGTCATACAGCTATGTTGTCGCTCTGTCGAGTAACGATACACCCGACTGGAAATCGCTTCTATTCCTCGCTAAACTGATTCCCAAAGTGTGTCATAATATCAACAGGTAATACATCTTATTCATAAACGGCCGTCCTGTAAGTTTTTGTTTGATGATATCAAATCACTGCAAAATATGTTATCTTGAGAAGTTTAAGGGTTCTTGCAATTTGATTTGCTAGTTTAAATAAAAGCCATCAGAAAGTTGTCAAAAATGAATCCAAAACTTTGTCGAGTGGCAACGGTATTGCGCTTATTTGGGAAGACGTTATAGGCAAAAAGATAAAGGCGTTTCCTTGTTTGGCATTCTTTCAGAGTTTGTTTCACGTTCGGAAAGAGGATCAAGTTCCAGATACAAGATGTCACTCCCACGTTTTTGTCACCAGGAGTGATAAGCACTTTGAGACAAGCTGATCATGTCGCATACTCTGTTATTCACAAACGTGGTAAGTTAATGCCTATGTATAGCTTATAGAGCGGTTTTTCAATTGAGTGCCGAAAGTAAACATGCTTTTGCTTCGGTTTTACTTTACTTCGCTCTCTGATTGGTATTTAATAACCAATCAGAAGCCAAATTAAAACCAATCTGACTTGGTCACACGCATTTTCCCGCGCTTAGCGCTGGTTACGTGTATTTTTTTCGAGCTCTGATTAGTTCCTTGTGTTGTTTTCGTCTGTTGTGATTGGCCAGAGTGCTTACTTTGGTTTTCCTCTCATTAAACTCCTCTAAGGATAATGCATCAGTCGATTCCAGCAGTGCCCGGTCAACCCCTTACATTAGCATTTTGTTAAAAAAAAAAAAGGGTAAATGTCCCACGGTGGGGACAAAATTTTGCCCAAGCTGTTCAAATGCCCCACGGTGCTGTAAAAACTTCGCTCGGGATATCTTACCACAACTTTACTAAATGTTCCTAACGTTTTGTGATTTCATTGTTGTTGTTTTTTTGCTTCAGATGTTGTGGACAAGCTCAGTCAGATGCCAATTGTTTTGATACCAATCCACTTCGACCGAGATCCCATCGACCACATTCCATCCTGTCAGCGGTCTGTTGTGATCAGAACGTTTATCACGAATGACTTCATGACGGGAGTCCCCGCTACTCCAGGAAAACAGATACCTATTGAGGTACTATGCCAATTAATGCTTCATGTATGCGTCACTCACAGTTACGTTATTTGGGTCGCCACATTACGCTCCTCTCTATTGGGGGGGTTAGCCTGCGTAGCTGGCGGTCCTGTTGGCGCGCGAAGTAAAAATTCGTAAGCAGAAGCCGCGAGAGTCTGGGGCGGTACTCTCGCGGCTGCGCCGTTCGCATTCGCTTACTTCGCGCGCCAAACAAGATGCCACCGGGGGGGGGGGGGGGGGACAGGACAGGGGGGGTCTGAACTTCCCGCTTCCCGCACGTACTCCCGGTTCCTGTCCCGCCTTCAGTTTTCTCTTTTTCTATTGCAAATATGCCCGCCCAAAATATTATGCAATGTTATTTTCTCCCAGTTTCTGCCACGTTGAGAAGCCCGCTTCCCTCCCTCTCTTCTCCGATCGATCCCGCCTCCCGTAGACTCCCCCCCCCCCCCCCACATCCCCTCTCACTTTTTACTAACGGTTGCTGAAACCTGAACCACATTCCTGCTTTTCGAGGTTTATCAAATCACAGCTCAGCTTCCATGCCATTGCTAAAGTTCTTGATTAGATTTTGACATTTTTATGTTGGTTTCCCATTCTTGACCAATCATAAACCAAGTTAGTCTTGGAGGCGGGAAATAGCCACGTGCCGATACATTGCACATGCCGTTGTTGACTCTGATTGGCTGAGAAGTTTGGTAAACCAATAGAAAGATGTCAAATAAATTACTTTCGTTTCATACTGTTCTGTAAGTACTAGGAACAGATTATTGCGTCGAGGTCTTCCCTTCTGAAGGTATTTTTCGTTTGCTATTTGTCAGGTTTTGAACGAAATGGTTGCATCTTTGAAAGAAGTACAAGGCATCTCGCGAGTTTTGTACGATTTGACTTCCAAGCCTCCAGGAACGACAGAGTGGGAATAATCAAATGCCCGCGGCGAAACCACACAACATGGCACAGCGGCCTGTATTTAATTGAGGAGACTGTTGAAGTACAACTTACAAACAGCAAATTGTTAAATCCCTTGTTCGCGGTTTAAAGTACAATTCCACACAAACATCGTGGCTTAACAATGAATCGCGGACATTTACAGACACAAGCGTACAAATATGGAGTGGCATACCTTAATGGACACTGCGTGTCAATCACTGTTTAGACAGCCAATCACGAGCCGTATATTTGCACAAAGAAGACCTTATAAAGTCGATGCCACTTGGCGTCATTTCTGAAGATATTGACTGGACTTTTGCCACGTTTTCGTCTTGCAAATCCAGATAGAATAGAAATCCGTGTTTATAACAAACACTTTTTAGCCCTAGCTGTAGTTTAATTCACTGTAAATTTGAGACCAAAAGTATCTGCGGACATTTTTTCCTCTCACTTCATTTTGCTTCTCATTCGACGTATTAAGGGAAGGAGGGACACTTAGTTGATAATCAACTTGAAGTTGATAAAGGTATTAATCGCCGTAGCGAATTTTGAAAGCTGACGTTTCGAGCGTTAGCCCTTCGTTGGAGCAGAGAGACTGCTCGTAGCAGAGGAAGAGGGACTACTCGTAGTCTGAGAAGTGTCTTGCTCAGGTGCATTTTGAAATAAAGCTAAATCTAACAGTGTAGGGTAGATATTAATAAATTGCAACACGCAATTGTGTGTTCTTGCTAATTAAAGATACTAGAGACAACTGTGTAATAACCTGGCATATTTAATACATGTAATCCACCATTTAATCGGTAATTTATCATACTATTATTATTTAATCTATAGCCCATTTGCTGTGTATTTAGGAACGTCACATTAAACAAGAAATTCCACTATAAAAGGGGCTGGCGGGCTGGTACTTTCTACCTATACAGTCGAAGCTCCGTAAGCGGACACCTTCAGGAAGCAGAAAAAGTGTCCGCAACTGGAGCTGGCCGCTTAAGGGAATGTGTAAATACAGAGTTTGTATGAGCTAGAGTTCAAAGGCGGCCGTAAGTAGAGCTGTCCGCTTAGAAGAGTGTCCGCTCAGAGAGCTTCGACTGTATCTACAAAATCGTATCAATTTTAATGAACATCCTTGGAAAACATTAAATACATTTTGTCAGTTATGATCGAAGACTGGGCTTAGGTTGTTCGCTTTGGTGGATGATTGACAGCTTCTGTAGGTGTGGGAATGGCCCGGCCACGTCCCTTTTATACCGAAACTTCTTGTTCAAAGGAGTACCAAAGCCTGGGTTTTCACTAGCGACGCAAGCACAAGCGCAAGCAACATACGCAGTAACATGTTGATTTGCCTAAACAAAAGGCACTGAGGATCAACGCATTACTGCGTCTGCGTATGTTGCTTCAGTGCGCTTGTGTCGCTAGTGAAAACCAGGCTTAAGCGTAAGATAGAAACAATTAGGTAACTTTTTCATGGACAAGCGGGAAATGTAACGTACTTGTGACACGAGATTCAGCTGCTGTTTTTAGACAGTTTTTCTTTTGAAGGTAATCGATATTACACGAAACCATTTATCAAACTAGAAGAAACTCTGTACAAATAAAATTGGGGAACTACTTGAAAAATAGCTTAACGTTTTTCATTCCTGTGTCATATATTTTCTTGTTTACCGGTTACAAAATATTTCAATAACTTAGTCTATCTAGTACGTAATTAACTTTGTAAATAGCATTTTGAATATCTAAGAATCTGCAATTAAAATAACGGTTCTTGTTATATTTTGGGCAACTGCTCTGTTCCTATCATAACTGGTTATGCAACATACTATTTTCTCATTTTCTTTCTAGTCAAATATCTTACAATACCCTATAAATGTGGCGTATTTGAATATAATCTTTTCTTGGCAAAACTATCATTTCTAGATATGTTTATAGCAGTTTTCAAACCAAAACCAAAGCAATGGCCAATCACAGCGAACGTAATCAACACTGAACCAATAGAAACTCGAAGCAAATACACGTGACCGGCGGCAAGCGCGGGAAAACGCGTGTGACCAAGTCGCGATTGGTTATGGTTTTGCATCTGATTGGTTGAGAAGGTGGCGCGAGTTTTTTAAACCAATCGCAGATCGTAGTAAAGCAAAACCAAAGCAATTCAGGATTACTTTCGACACTCAATTGAAAACCGCTCTAAAATGATGGATTTGCTGATAAAGCCTTTCTCGAATGATTTTTCTAGAAAAATAAATTTTAGTCTGCAACGCAGAAAGAACAAAAAATATCACTGGCTGATTTATTTATTTTTATTTTCCAATAACTTTTTAACTAATAAATTCATATTGCGAATCGCATAATTTATTTCTCTCCTCGGTTAGAAGTACTCTTATTTACAAATTAACTGTAAATGGTCTATTTGTCGTAACCTTTACTTTTTGGCATCTAAATAATTTATCGTAGGTCAAACCTACCTCTAAAATTTAATAGATACATATGACTATTATTTAAAAAAATATTGTTTCAATTTTTATCACGCAATGTAAGGAATTTGGGTTAAAACGTTGTCTATAATATAACCGAGATGACATCTTGCTTTAAATGACGTGAGAATTGCTCCACAACAACGTAATAAATTACTATAGCTACGACGTTATCAGTGAAACAGGCGAAATCCGTTTCCGGATTTGACTGCAGTGGTATAAAATAATTACGAGTAAGATGTTGTTTCAGTTTGTCACGAGCGTGGGACAAAGAAACAAATCTGAGTCCCAGACGAGAGTCGAACCCATGACCTTCCGTACACCGGTCGGATGCTCTAACCACTGAACCACAGGGAGACTGGTGGCGAGCTAGGCCATATACTAGGTTCATGTGTGAAAAATAATCATGATTGACGGCAATTTATGAAGAAGACGAATGTTGAAGCGATGTTGATCTCAGTTCGTAGGAGTTTGCAAACTACACTTGAGTTCGCCACTTTTTCATTCAAATATTGAATTCTCCTATCCTCTGTGAAAGCTGTTCAGTTCTTTCATAAAGTTAACGGGTTTTTTTCAGGTTGTTAGTTGCCTTGTTACCGTCACCAGTCTCTCGCTGACCGAATCCGACGCACATCGACTGTAGCAGTGTTGAAGATACGGCAGGAAGAATCCGAGACATCCGTCGCTTGGCAACAGAGCTAGGAACTCACTGGGAGTCACTAATCTCGAGAGTTGCCCGAGCGTTCCTATGTATAAATGAAAAGAGAACACAGATTCAGGGCACGAAATTAACTTTTTTTTCCAGGAGCCATTTGGCTCCTAAATATTCCAAGGTGGTCGCCAACTACAAAAGTTAGTCGCCATTTTTCATTTTTTGTTGTAGAAATTCAGCACTAGAGACATAATCCATCGGCATACATGACGTATTCAAACGGTTTCGCACAACTCGCAATGCATTGTAGGGCGATTTATTTACTGAGCCAAGAGAAACTTTTGTTGACGTTTTTGGCTCATATTTCTTGTGATGAAAGCAAAACAAGACCAGAGAAATATTGTTTTTTAACTTTAATCTATTGTGTGACTTTTTATGGCAAAGTTAGAACTGAAAACTTCAAGTAAGATGTCAGAATTCTAGTAGGCGTAGTCGCCAATTTGGCGACTAATTTTCAGGATTTGGTCGCCAACGTGGAAAACTTGGGCGCATTGGCGACTGTATCAGGCGCAATTTCGTGCCCTGAGATTGCATACTCAACAAAATAAAATCAAGTTATTTTAATGATAAGACAACATGCAGCCATTGTTTTTGACATCTGGCACTGACCTTACACTTTTAAGGTCAGCACACACGAGGAGACTTGTCCCGTATATGCGCGCGAAATATGTAACGGACAGCAAGCGCGGGAAAACTTGCAACGAGGAGCAAGCGCGGGAAAACATGGTAGCGAGTAACAAGCGCGGGAAAATATGCAATGAAGGGCAAGCGCGGGAAACATGTAACCGACGGCAAGCGCGAAAACGTCACGTAAGCTACCTTATTCAATTTGATTGGCTAAAATGACAGACAACACCTTCTCTCTGATTGGATAGGGAATATTTCACTAGTTTGAAGAACAGTCACTGAGCACATCAACGCCAAACCAAAGATGACTGGAAATACATTTCGAAAACCTTATAAAATGCATTTCAAGATATAGCAACAATACTGAACACAGCTTGCAAACGGTACCTTTTAAGACTGCCACAATGGTCTCCCTCTTGGACTCAGAATCATCACTGCTTGTGTCTTCTTTACACATGTCTAGTAAGGTTTCGACCAGATGCGACCACTAAACAAACAAGAACAAACTCATCAATAACTCATCAGTACTGTGTAACAAAAAAAATAGTATAGGTAATAATACACTTGAAAAAATTACTCCATTCTGATTGGCTAAAAAGAGTGCAGCTTATTAACTTAAAAATAAACAATGTACAACACGAGTGAATTTGAAATTGATGAGAATTGCTCGCGCAACTAACCTTGTCAACATCCTGACCAAAATAATACTGTGCATAAGGCAATGTTATCATGGGAAACTCGTCTAAAACAACAGCAATAGCCTACAACAGAATAAACAAAGGTAAAAGGTAGCTTAGGTATAGTTATTGTGCAATTGATACAGTGAAAACTATATTGAGATTAGAGCGGTTTTCAATTGTGTCGAAAGTAATGCGGAATTGCTTTGGTTTTGCTTTACTACGCTCTGTGATTGGTTTAAAAACTCGCGCCACCTACTCGACCAATCAGATGCAAATCAAAACCAATCACGACTTGGTCACACGCGTTTTCCCGCGCTTGGTGCCGGTCACGTGTATTTGCTTCGAGTTCTCATTGGTTCATTACGTTGTTTTGTTTCTTGTGATTGGTCATTGTAATTGCTTTGGTTTTGGTTTTACGACACTCGCATTAAAACCGCTCTATAGTAAGTGAAAATTACGTATTAAAGTATTTGTAAGTAAATACTAAAGTTCATACCTCAGCATGTCTGTTTACATGAGGCAAACAGAGAAGCAATAAAGACGTCCGTCCTTTGATCTTCTGACCTTCAATTTTACTCAAGACAAAATTACACAACTCACTGCTAACAAACCGGGAACACAGCAGCGCCTGAAGAAAATCAAACATTTATATTTCAGCTATGGATAACTTGGGGGTGAAAATGAAGTCGAGTCACACACACAAAACGAGATTCTGGTACCTTTTAGGGGTTCTTTACAAAATGTCCGACGATCACCCCCGTCACTTTTATATGGGAGTCCACCCGGGATTAATGAAAGCGTTGTTCTGTGTATTTTGGGCGGAGATAAGAGAAGATTAGATGGACGATCAACCGGGCATTAATCACATGTTAAAGGAGCCAAATCAGCCTAGTTTGTTTTTAGCCAAGTTCGTCGTTTGCAATCCGTCTTAATCTTCTCCATCCTTAACCATCCTTGTTCCTGTTTAGTTTCTTATTACCCCTTTGGTGTTTTTCTACCTTTATAAATAATTATTTTTAAGTTTCATTCAATTTGAAGACAATTTGTACATCGCAAAAATGACTTAAAATATCGTGACATAGCTCCTACGCAGACTTTCTTTGGGCTCGTTACGCGA
This sequence comes from Desmophyllum pertusum, assembly GCA_029204205.1. Classification (NCBI taxonomy): domain Eukaryota; kingdom Metazoa; phylum Cnidaria; class Anthozoa; order Scleractinia; family Caryophylliidae; genus Desmophyllum; species Desmophyllum pertusum. Next base: position 3,642,634 of record MU825398.1, read on the forward strand.
TCCTTCCAAAGAGCATCTGTGCAGAAGGCTAATGTTAAGCTGAGCTGCCTCCCATGGCCAACCAGTCACCTGAAGTTTGATGAGATCCTCATTACAGCAGCAACAGGGACACTCGGCATTAAGGCTCGCTGGCGTGTCTACACTACGCTGAGGTGAAAGATAATGAGCCTTGCCAGCTGTTCGTCTAGATGCACTGGAAAACAGCGAAGTGGACCGAGACAGCTGAGGGGAGTCCTGGGGAGAAACTGGCTTGGAGCAAGGGCAGCCTGGAGCTCCAGGGAGAGACAAGGAGCCTGGAAATTAGAAAGAAAACAGTTTACAATTCTAATAACATAAAGGTCAAATTACTGTATTCCGATTGTCAAGACAGAGAGTATTTTTCGTTAATTTTGTTTGTCGAGGACAAAATTACTCCTAAGGACTTGTTAACCCGGAGACTTCCGAAGATGACCCGAACTCTCGAAGATTGCCGAAGATGACCCGAAGATTTCCGAAAACCACCCGAGGTCATCCGAAGATTTTTGAACCATGCGATTACCTAACTAACAACTTCAGTCGTTCGTTACATCAGGGTTGCACTTTATTTCCTTTTGGTACGCATGGTGACCTTATGAAGAAGTAATATAACACAACAGAGAGTGTTTCATCCGATTTCCACTACAAATGAAACCAAACAATTGACTGACCTTGAAAGGTGACAGCTTGTTCAGCCACGGATGACGTGTGCCAAAATGTCCTTCCCTTTGGCTAAATAACAAGCAACAAAGTATCATTGCAGTGTTCATATCGTTATAATTTCACTTAAAGCCCTGGCCAAACGGAGTCACAAGTTTTGAAACATGAACTTGCATACACTAAGACTTGCGTTGGGTGGCCAAACGGAGTCGCAAGTTTACTCGCAAGTTGTCAAAAATAATCCATCTCAATGCTATATGCTGGCTTCTGTTGGGTGGTCAGTCTAAAGACGATTGCTTCGAATACCTTGTTCTCTGACAAGTAGTTCCTGACACTCTAAGGGTGGTCATTTTAGATTCACCCAAAGTGATACCAAACCATGATTTTTAGGTACGATGATCACAGGAGTTTAGCCTCACGCCACCTAGTATCCTTCCCTCCCCCCCTGTTATCATGGCTATCACACAACCATCTTACCACGTGCTGATGAGACAAGGATGCCTGACGTTTTCTTTGAGTACTTCCAATCCTTTCCAGATAGATTCTACATAATGGAATCTGAAAACAATGAATTTTCTACCAATGAGTCAAAAATTATTAACAGCCAATAATTAAGACTCTCCTAACTTTTTCCATTGAAGAGCTGTAACATTAATTTCCCAAAATATTATGCAAAGATAAAGGAACTAAAAGTGCTTACATGCTATGAAAACTGGGATAAAGCCCCAAGTGCAGACTTATGCTTCCTATTACCCAATTCAGCAAGCAATCTTATTCCTGGGAATCTCTCCAGACAGACGGCAAACTAAACTGTAACATTATATTAAATGGACCCAAGCTACTCACAATAAAAGTGATATAAATTACACTTACCACTGTTGCGTCAAATGAGTCCAATCTGTTTTTATCTGAAATTCAAAAAGTTAAAATAAAGTAGGCCTATTGTACAGCAATATTGACATCAATAATTCTAGAAACTGACTGGCTCTTACAAAGTAACATGGCTTATTTGACTTGTAACTTTATGGGAAGTGTGGTGGCTTAATGGTTAGTGCGTTAGCCTCCGGATTGAGTGGTTTATGGCTTGACCAGGGTCAGTGTGTTGTGTTCTTGGGCAACACACTTAACTCTCGCAGTGCCTCTCTCCGCACACAAGTGTAAATTAATACAGGCAAATTCTCAAGGCAACCTGACAAAAATGCTGGTGACAGCCTACGATGGACTAGCATCCCACCCAGGGGAAGTAGCAATACTCCTAGTCGGCTTCATGTTACAGAAACCGGGATAAGCTCCGGTAGTGTTGGCTACTTTGGCCAAGTGCAGACCTTATATTCAGTCTATGATTAAACAGTTGTAATAATTACTTATTGTCATTTCAGTGCTAATTGTGCCCATAATTTATTCTACACACAAACCATTCAGTACAGCTTCCATGAATCCTATGGCCAGATCACTGTGGCTTGCATCTGGCTTGCTGGTCTGAAATATGATAGATGGAATATCCAAATTCAAATGCCACATGCACAATAAAGATTGAAATAGTGAGAGCAAAACATTTTGAGCTTACCCTAAGAGAGTAAGCAGAGTATCCATGGACAAGGCTTTATTATCATGAAGATTGAGAAGAACCTCCATGAACACCTTATGTTGATGCTTCCTTAAAAGCTGAAAAACAAAATGCACAGCAAAGACATATTAAATTACTGTGACATCAAATCTTGCAAACCAACATTGAGAGGGAAGGGCAGAGCAGATCTGTCCCAACAAATGTCTTTGATTTAACCCTCAAATTTCAAATTTCTTACACTTCTTAATGTGCAGAAAATGCCATAGGCCTGCATCTAGTGTTATACTAATAGGCCTGCAATGCGTGCAAAGATGCAAAGGCCCGCAATGCGTGCAAAGTCGGCGAAGATGCTAGTGTTGTTTTATAAAAACTTTTCAAGTACATGATCAACTTAGGTAATATGTCATTATAGACTGTGGATCATGGGTGACACTGTGCCTAATGGTTAGCATGTTGGACTCCAGATCGAGCGGTCCAATCCGGGTTCAAGTGCTGGCCTGGGTCAATGTGTTATGTTCTTTGGCAAGACACTTTACTCTGAGCTCGCAGTGCCTATCTCCACCCTAGAGTATAAATGGATACTGGCGAACTGTTAGCAATGCTGGGGGGTAACCTGCGATGGACTAGCATCCCATCTAGGGGAGTAGCAGTACTTCCAGTCGCTTAATGCTAAAGAAACAGAGATAAGCTCTGAAAGTGTGGGCCACTTTGACCTTAGTGTAGAATTACCGTACATGTTTTATTATTAATAATGTTACTACCTGTGCAAGAGGGGTGAAGTGAGTTCCATCTTCATGCAGTAGGTAATAATGAGTTGTCAGAACATCAACAAGTTTTTTCTATTTGAAATAAAAATAATATTAATATTAAATACTTCACAAATTTTGGTAAAAATAAAATAATTAACTGAAGGCTTGTGACAACCCCACTCCTCCAGTACTTTCATGTGACACTGGAATAATAATGCTGTACAAGAATGTGGATGAAATGCTAGTGCGTGACTGGCTATTCAAATGAAAGCTATTGAGCAGTACTTTCATGTGGTACTGTTTATTATGCTGTACAAGGTGGTTCTGACTTTTTAGTCTGTGGATGAAACCCTAGTGTGTGACCATTCAAATGAAAGCTATTGAGCAGTACTTTCATGTGGTACTGTTTATTATGCTGTACAAGGTGGTTGTAACTTTTAAGTCTGTGGATGAAACCCTAGTGTGTGACCATTCAAATGAAAGCTATTGAGCAGTACTTTCATGTGGTACTGTTTATTATGCTGTACAAGGTGGCTCTAACTTTTAAGTCTGTGGATGAAACCCTAGTGTGCGACCATTCAAATGAAAGTGATGTAGAAAAATTTATCCAAGGTCCACTTTCTACAAGGCAAATGATGCTGGAAATAATCACATGGCATTTTTGACATACGGTAACTGAATTTAACACACACCAACCTCAGGGATGGAGAACAGGGCTGCTTGGGCGTGGTCTGGTTCACACTGATGAAGATACAACACTGCTCGTACAAGATTATCCAATGGTGACAGACTAAAACGCAATCAGATAAAAGTGCATTTCAAAATCATGTTTCAATGCTCACTGAGTGTGGCCTTGCCTCAGTAAACATTCTAGCCTGAGTAAACTTAACATACATCTCTCTTTCAGTTATCCATTCTTCCCCCACTCAAAAGATGGCGGTTGACCTGAAAAATTTCATACTGATTCCATTCTGATTCCATCCTCCCAAGGTGCATTACAGAAAGTGCGCAACGACTTGAAGTGTTTAAATTATAGTTATAAGTACAACTGTAGGTAAAATCACCAACCTGTAAATGCCACCTTCAGCTGTTCGAGTCTTCTTCAGATCTTCCAGGGCAGCTAATGCTGTGTCTAATAAAAAAATATTGTATAAATAATTTTTTTTTTTAACATTTTATTGGGTGATCATAATTATTGGACATACCGTCCAGTAGTTTTCATTGTGGCCCATAAAACTAGTACTTTAAATAACTCGACATATGTTAAAAAAACAACTGATCATGAAGGTTAATCAACAATCTCGTTCCCAGAGTCCTCGTTACCCTTGTCCAGTGGTGGAGCGGCCATCAAGGACCTCTGGGATAGAGTGATCTGCCTGACTTGCACAGTAAGACCGGAAGTCCAAGAATCTTGGCGTCCGTTAGTTGAAACATGGGGTCGAACACATGCACAGTAGAGCCGGAAGTCCAAGAATCCTGTCATGGCGGATCGCTTCCCCCCAGAGCTCCTTGTTGGCCGATCCACTGCTGGACAAGGGTAACAAGGCCTCTGGGAACGAGATTGGTTAATCAACAAAAAAGTAATGAAGTGATTAAATTAAAAGGGTCCAAACCAAAACCAACCAACCTGATGAAAATCCACTGAGAGATGACATAAGAATAATCTCTGCAACACGACCTGGTTTCCCTTTTGAATACAGTTTGAAAATTTTCTTGGCTGTATTCTGAAGGGAGAAAAAAATAATGCTCAGTCAACATGAAAAAAGTCTTTACTTGACATGTCAATCAACTTATTTCAGGTTTTTTATTATTAACAGAGATTAGTTAAACCATACTTCTTGAGTTATTCAAGCCTTCCTCACAACAAACTAACTTCACTACAATTTAGGCTAAATTGAAGGAGCTACATCGCGGTTTGTTCATCTTGAAAAATTTAGCTTAATATTTTCACGTTTGTCGTTTGCAATCCATCTTAATCTTTTCCATCCTGAACCATCCTTGTTCCTGTTTGGTTTATTATTACCTCTTTGGTGTTTTTTTACATTAATAAACAATAATATTATTATTTCAATTCGGAAGTGATTTTGCACATCACAAAATTGGCTTCAAATATCGTGACATAGCTCCTTTAAACTTGAGACAATGCTGATCTGTGTACATGTTTGATGGGGTGGTCTCCTTTCGTTTTCTTTTTTTCTTCCTTTTTTTTGCAGGGAAAAGGACGGATCCTGCAAATTCAGAAACAAGGGGCTGTCGCAGTTGCAATGAGACAACCAAGGAGGGTGTGAGTGTCACGCCCCCCCCCCCCCCTGGAAATGCAAAAATCAAGGCTCTCTGAGATACTATTTCCTGCATTCTAGAACATTCGACAGGCATTTTGTGAAAAAAATTCCCAGACAAAAGAGGGGGGGGGGGGGGGGGGCACCGCCCCCTTGGCTCCACCCTTCATATGCTCATGTGTTTTGCGCTACAGAATTCCTCCCACCTCAGATACATTGACTGGCTCGTCTGATCCCAGCAATTTTTCATCCAAGAAGTAAATCAAGCCGTCTGCAACAGCCTGTCCAGACTTGGACGCTCTGTCTACAATGTCTCGCAGGGTGAGGCCAGACATAGTGAAGTAGTCTGCACTATCCTGGTAAACACTGGGAATTCTGAAAAAAAAAAAAGGTAAAAGTTCTAAACACAGCTTAGTCTGCTAATGAGAAGACCACTTCAAGATAATTATGTGGTCATTGGAAACACCTACCTTTTCAGAGGGGAGGGGTGGGTGGGTATGGGGGAGGGGTGGTCAGGTATTGGGGGAAGGGTGGCCGGGCATTGAGGGAGGGATGGGTGGGGTCCAAGGGTTAATTAGATGGCTATGACTTTTAAATTAAAGTTTGTCTTAACATTAAAATACCAGTACCAGTAATTAATAATAATTAATTATTAACTGATTATTATTAATCATAATCCCAGATCATGATGATAACAACTAGATCATCAGGAAAAACATGTTGACCTACATTGTACAAGGTACAAGTAAAGCGACATTCTTCAATTTAGAGAAATACAGAAAATCATGGATGAGTTTGCACATTCAAATATTTCTTTTGATGCTGACCTTGCAAACAACTCTGCCAGATTTGCCGCAGACTCACAGAGAAGCTTCTTCAGCTTCTTTCTTTTCTTGTCCTCCTTAGCAGTGGAATCAGCCAGGAAAAGTGTTCTCAGGAACAAATGCTGTTCACACACAAGATGATGATATGCCTGTGCATTATGCTTCTGGCAACGATTTGCTAATGGCATCTACAAAGAATAATAAAATGATAATTATTAACCCTGTCATGTTTAAGCCTAAGAGTGTAAATTTAGTTGAAAACGTACAAAATCTAAAAAAAATTATTTTGCAAATATCAAAAAAAAAAAAATTATCTTCAATCTTCTACAAAATTGTTTGGAAGGGAAAGCAATATTTTGCTCTTCCCCTCAAGCTCCCCTTCATAATATTTAGCTTCAACCAACTTTACTCAACCACCTTGTTTACTTACATGTTCGTCTAGTAAGGCTCCAGCATTGATAAGGGAGGGGGTCTCCCAAATGGTTCGCATATGGCATATACAAATTAAGTTACTGTAATTCTATTTTTTACAATCATCGAAACTACGTTACACTTTTGTCTGGGTTGTAAATACCGGTAGTATTGTCAGCAACAAACAAAGCACAACTTACCACAGCCTTATAAAGCTGCGTGGCTTCCATATTCTGTAGAACATACACTGTCCAGTCAGGGCTGTTAGTGTCCCCTTGATCATGTGCAGGCTTTGGTGGTCTATTTTTGAAACTAAAAGAAAATTGTGAAAGAAAAAAGTTAATGCAGTAGCAATAGCTGTATTAGGTGAGTTGTAATCAGCTTGATACCCTGTTGTTTGTCTGTCAGTCTACGTCTGTCTACAGGCACACAGCGGTCAAACGTTTGACCGCTGTGGAGTGGCACCAGTGTTAATAGAGCGAAATGGTAACTTTTCAGAAGCTTGGATCTTTTTAGTAAATCATAAAAAAAGTTAGTAAACTCAAAAATTGAAGAAAAACAAACAAGCTTTAAGCTCTGAAAGTAAAACCCTTATCTTTGACCGACTTCGCTTATTTTTTACGTTTGACCGCGGTCAAGTCTACAGGTATGTACATATACCGTACATTCATCTGAGTGTCTGTCTGTCTGTCTGTCTATCTGTCTACAGGTGTATAGATATCCCATACATGTATATGCCTGTCGGCTTGTCTACAGGTCTGTCTGTCTGTCTACAGGTGTATCTAGGTATCCTATATTATCTGTCTGTCTGTCTGTCTGTCTGCGAGTGTCTATGTGTGTGACTGTCTGGCTGGATTCTGATGTAAAATTACAAATGTACCTCTTGCTTCGTTGCAAGGCCTCGTGTGAGGTCTTTGTGAAGAGCACAACACTTCCTTCACTAGCAGACACATACCGACATCCAACAAACGGATACATGCCAATCAAACAGATGTCAAGAGACGACTTAGGACAGCGCTGCATGGAAAAAACAAAACAAAAACAAAATCATACATAAGACCTATGAACCTGGCCAGGGCCTGAACCCTGACCTATTGATCTGGAATCCAACGCAGTAACCAGTAACCACAAGGCCACTATGCCTCCCGTCAAAACATTCGCTCCAGGCTTAATATTATACAAAACCTTAAATCACCTACCTGTCTCAAGCCTTCCAGATCAAAAACAGGTAAAGTCCATCCACACTCACTGGAAAGTTTGCTAACAGCAGCTTGATAGACAGCGTCACTTACTTTAGCACCAGTAGTGTTGTTACGACTCAGTGGATTGCTTACAGCAAAGGCTCTTGTGCGGTGGCTTGCAGTTAACTCTGCATTGCTTTCACTGTCATAGCTTTGTTCAATCTCTCCAAACTGTACACCTTTCCTGGACATACCTGGAGATGATGATTTATTTCCTGTTGTGAACCTCGCAAGACAAGTGAGTGTTCTCCCAGATTTATCAACTGTCAGTTTGACATCTGTGGGCGATGAGTCCGCCTCCTTGTTACCTGACGAAGATTCCTGAGGAAATTCAGTTCCAGATGGCCTTGTGTTTTCCTCAGAAGAATCTACAACTGCCGTTGAGTCTAATCCTTCAGTGTTTGAAAGGCCAGTAGCACATGTCACACTAGATGGTACATTTTCTGTGACAGATGTTTTAGTGCCAATTTGAGGGTCTTGGTTGATATTTTCATTGCCTTCTTGATTGACTGCATCTGTCAGGAGTGCAGACGCTTCACTCTGGGCACTTGCAGAAGCAGAATTTGGACTTGATTCAGTTTCAGTACCATGACAACCAGCTGAAATTCCATCAGCATTCTTACTTTCCAAGTCTTTGTCGCTCGTCTCCTTCTCATTCATCACCTTAACAAGATCATCTTCATGTTCCTGTTCACACATGTCATCTGTTAAGCTCTGCTGCTCAACCAAGTGTTGATCAAGCTGAATGTCTACTGCAGCATTCTCTCTGATCCAATCAGATGCAGCCGCGTACATGCGCACAGTGTAGGTCTCAATTCCCTGCCTGGTTATTGCATGAAGCAGACCATTGCAGGCCGAGACGCTGATCGTGTCACAGGTGTATTTGTAATAGGACATCAACTTACAAGAGCTAAACACATCATACATGTATCCCTCTTTAGGACCAGAGATGAGGCAACACATTCCACACAGGGTGGGATCAGAAACGGTTCTCGGAACTAATGGAGATCTCTGCATCTCCTTAATGTGAGAAATTCCTACAAAGGCAGAAAGCGACATTACTATCTTCCATAATAATAAAGATCTGTAACAATGGTTTATTAAATAACATTAGAGTGGATATTGAAAGTTTTCATTTCCAAGAATATGACCTTGTTATACTATGGGGTTGAAATGGGATGGATGGCCTGAAGGCTAGCGCATTGTACTCCGGATCAAGCAGTCTGGGTTTGAGCGCTGGCCGGGGTCACTGTGTTGTGTTCTTGGGCAAGACATTTTACTTTCACAGTGCCTCTCTCCACCCAGGAGTATAAATGGGTATCAGAGAATTGTCAGCCGAGGGCAACCTGTCAAAAATGCTGGGGGTTACCTGCGATGGACTAGCATCCCATACATGCAGGGGGAGTAGCGATACTCCTATTCGCTTCATGCTATGGAAACAGGAGTTAAGTGCTGGCCTGATAAATTTCCTCCTCTAGGTTTACGGGATTGAAACCTGTGACTGCCTCACAGAATAGGACAAAAAGAAATGCAGCGAGAAAAGCAAACTGAGTGGCCTGGCTCACCACATTTGTTTTACTCTATTCCCTACTAAGCAGGCTGTTCACAAGCTAGGAGTTTACAAGGTTTACACTAAAGTAGCTTAGATTATTTTTGTAACCTTGTGTATAAGTTGGAAGTAGCTGCAGTGTGTGAAGTGTTGCAGAATCATTGCCGTCATTACTAAGTTGCTCCACTCTGAATCTGCGATACAGCATGGTGACTCCTTTCACTTTTAACATGCATCCATCCACGGCAAAACCGATACCATAGAGCCCTCCAAATGCTACAGTGACAGGATGCCCAGGTACCTCCGACACGGGTCCTAACACTTCCTTAGGGTCTGGCAAGAAATCTTTAAACACTTGTTCTTTTCTTATGGTTGGAAGCATGACCTCTTCATCTGATTTCACTGCTAGTGGTTGCGTTGAGCAGGATAACAGTGAGCAGTCATCAAATGACCACAAAACACAGTTGTCATCTTTAGCTTGCTCATGGGTTTGATCTGAATAGTGCAGTAAGGATTCAAAACACTGCAAAGATGTTGTTGCCCTAGCAACAAACAAGAATGTCAATCACAGAATTGATTAATCATTGCACCACTATCTCCCATAATAATTACCATAATATGAAAGCTTAGGTTACATTATGCGACTAATATTATCTACAGTAGGGTCAATAAGCCCGCAATGCGTGTGAAGATGCTAGACAATTGAATAATATTAACGTGTGTAGGTTCAGCATGCCTAAAAAAAGCAGCTGTCCGGGGACATTTACCATTTGTCATGAAAAACCGGAATTTTTGGTTGAACCATAAGGGACTTGGACTAGCCGAACCGCTTTGAGCGGAATTTAGCAGTACCACTGGGACCATTCCATTCCGACTGTTTTTTTCATGCAAATGCAAATGTCCAGATCTACGCACATCAGTGTGCAGCACCTTTCACTATATAATGGTACACACAGGATTACCTATTTTGCAAAGTTGCACCAGAGCAGGAGCTTTTTCCACTTCCGCTTGTTGATGCAGACTCTCGCTCACACGTAAACACAAACTTGAGGATTTGGACATCAAGATTAGACCTCAAAGCGAGGTACGAGTCGCTCAGTACGACCTCTTTGACAACCATACTCGGCTCAATATCTAGAAAGTGTTCCATGTCATGCGACGTAGCCCTAGTACCCGAGCCATCGGGTGATACATGACTGTTCCACCTAAACAAGCTCACTTTTCTCTCACTTGCAATGGCAATATTACCACTTGTCGGACAACAGCAAATGGCACAGACGTTAAATTGAGTTGGAATCTCCACAGCAAGAAACGATTTGCAATTTAATACCTCTGTTTCCTGAGTTTGGTAATGAGAATGTCCCGCCACATATGTGCGCACAGCTGCGTCAGGATTCGCTTTAAACCAGTTGAAGTAAGCACGAGAGTGAGTGTGAACCTTAAATTTACTCCCAGTTCTAGAGTTTCGTCTCTGGCTGGTCTGTTCAATGGTCACCACGCATTTTGCTTTCTCGTTACAAATCAGCTTGACCGGTTTCGAAATGGTCGGAAACTGGCACAAGAGAGGAAAATTCGGCTGCTCCAGCGAGTAGACGGAGACTTTCATTTCTCCAGTCGCCAGGAACAGATAGTCCTTTGTTGAGGCAAGTGTTGTTGGTTGGAAGGAGTCGAAGAACACTCGCTGAGCTTTAAAGTAATGAAACAGAAGCACACGTACCATCTTGAGAAGTCAAATAATTAGAAATCCAAACTATTACACATCCAAACTCCGCAGATTTAGCTGGACAACTCAGCCGACTTCATCCGCCATCTTTTTTCCGTGAACCCGACCCTGGCGTAACCGAGCGAAAACTGGTGAAGAATTTGTGCCCTTGTATACCTTCAGTGGGGGAGAGGGGGAGGGAAATAATTTTTGAGCCCATATTTATAGCTCATATTACAAGCCAAACTTTTTGTCTGTATTTCAGTAAATATTTATCATTTACTCTGTATAAATGTAATAATTTTTCCTTTTCTAGCGATTTACTCAAAATTTATTTTCTTTCAAAACATTTTGTCTCTGTCTAGTCCCCAGATGAAATTGTATTGCTCCAACAATGAGGCTCGTACTTCGTGTAAGCGAACTTTTGATGTCCCTAGACACTTTGGTGGATTTTGGTCACGCGGGTGAAAAACGATTTTTGCAAGTAAGTAAATCAGCTGACTATCGGAGCAACATAAGCTTAAGGCAGGAGACAAGATAGAGAATTCGTGAACTTAATTCCAAGTTGAAACCTGGGCCTTTATTGCACTGAAAACTGATTGGCTCAAGTGACTGAAGTTGGAAATGATGCTTGAGGCAATTCCAGGAGTGCCCATTCCCCCCTGGACAATAGCAACATGGGGTCGGGCATCAACTTTTGTCCCCACTGTAAATATTTGCGCAGTTATTTTTTCACAAAATGCTAATGCAGGGGTTGACCTGGGTGTGTGTGTGTGTGGGGGGGGGATGGTCACTGCCCGAGCTCCCCCGGGTATTTTGTTGGGCATTTGACAGTCAATTGATTTTGTTCTGTTGCACAGGAGGATCATTTCACAAGCACAATATTGCCAGAGTGGTTTTCATGGTCTGGACGTCGACTTAACAGTGTTCTGAAGTATCTCAATATTAATGAGAGTTCAGATCTTGATCTATGTCATTTGAAGATGGCGAACACGCTGCCCATGACAGTCAACCAGACAGACGGAAAGCAGTGAAGGGTTTTGCAGAGTTTTGCTGCTCTCCAGTTGCAAACAAAGATAAGGAATTCAGTAAAAACTGCAAAGTTTCAAACACAAGACTACAATACACTTATCCTGTAAGAATTAACACAGTGACTGTAAAACATTGCTAGATGCACCTCATCTTCGGAGACCCAGGGGTAGTTAGTGGGGGCGAGCAAAAAGAATCGGCAAATAAAAACTCCCGTCACTCATATCTTGGATATCAAAATCTGTCCAATTAAATAAGCACCTTCTCTATTGAAAGAGCTGACACACAAACAGTGAAGCACATATGTGATGGATTGAGGCACTGCAGGTGGGAACGGAGTAATAGGGAGGGGGGGGGGGGGGGGTCCAGATGGAAAAAGTACTAAATCAAATGAAAATATTTTGGGGCCCTTCTAGTACACCTGCATGACGGCCAATATGTTGGTAGTGTGTGTTGGCCGTTTGGTTGGATAAGTAAATTATGCAGGGGCAGATTCAGGGAGGTGGATTGGGTGGCTAGCCCCCCCCCCCCAAAAAAAAAAATTCTACCAGAAAAATAAAAATAAAAAGCGATTTACATAGAAAATAAAATAATAGAAGTGCACTGGGCAGGTGTAAAAATTGTTGCTGTTTTAAGCTAAAATAAAATAACAAAAAATGTTTACTAACCCCTGGTGAAAATCTTTGCAGGATCTTTGAAGATCTTCAAAGATCTTTAAAGATCTGCAAAGACCTGTAAAGATCTGCAAAGATCTTGCAAAGATCCTTGAAGACAAGGATCCTTCAAGGATCCTCAAGGATTTCATAAGGATCTTATAAAGATCTTTTGAAGATCCTGGCAAAGATCCTTGCAAAGATCTTCATAAGGATCCTTTAGGATCCTCAAAGATCTGATAAGGATCCTACAGGATCTTAAAAGGATCCTTTCAAGGATCTTTCAAAGATCTTTTTCAGGATCCATAAGGATCCTCAAGGATATTATGAGGATCTTACAAAGATCTTACGAGGATCTTTTCAAGGATCTTTCAAAGATCTTTTTCAGGATCCTTAAGGATCCTCAAGGATATTATGAGGATCTTACAAGGATCTTACGAGGATCTTTTCAAGGATCTTTCAAAGATCTTTGTCAGGATCCTCAAGGATTTGACAAGGATCTTACAAGGATCCTTTCAAGGATCTTTGGGAGATCTTTGTCAGGATTCTTAAGGTTCCTCAAGGATATTATGAGGATCTTACAAGGATCTTAAAAGGATCTTTTCAAGGATCTTTCAAAGATCTTTGTCAGGATCCTCAAGGATTTGATGAGGATCTTACAAGGATCCTTTCAAGGATCTTTCAAAGATATTTGTCAGGATCGGATCTTCAGGATATTACAAAGATCTTAAGAGGATCTTTACAAGGATCCTACAAAGATCTTTTCCAAGATCCTCAAGGATTTGACGAGGATCTTTCAAGGATCCTGGCAAAGATATTTGTAAGATCTTTACCCAGGTTCCTTAAGGATTGGATGAGGATCTTTACCCAGATTTGAATTACTAAAAGCAAACACTGAAAAATTTAAGGGGAAGCAACAATCAACAAATGAACAGCAAAGACATATTTATCAAAGTTTCATCTTGCATTGAAAATCCAGCATGTGGGAAGCTTCCATTGATTAGCTGATGATACTCAGTTTTCCTAATGGAGAAAAAGCAATTACAAAGAAGACAGTGAAGCTTTTAGAATGCTTAAGGTTGAATGAAGAAGAAAATACATGCATGAGCTAGCAAATACATTGATATGCAACAACAGTTCCTGAGCTACTCCATCATCTTTCTCACAATAAATATCCATAATTTTTCAATTTATAGGAGTAAAATTGTCTTGAAATCCTTATGTACTTCAGAAAATGATTCCTGGATACCTTTAGGCTACTACAGGTTTCTAAAATGAGTAAAACCATGGGTTATTGATCGACCACACACGAGCCGCCATCTTGGATGATGGTCGAGGAGACCCTGGGAATGAGTTCCCATGATGCTTTGCTTGTGGTGATATCTGTGCCAGGCGCGTGAATTCAACATGTTCAACGGTCAAATCACTCAAATGCTGTGTATTTTACTGGGAAATACTCTGAGAAATTCTCCTGGAATAATGTTCAAAAGCTACAGAATCAGTACCTTCTAATGCAGAGAAAGAAAGTAAGTAGAGAGAATCGTAATGGCTTTCTTGAAGTAGGACTTTTTTCTTGGGTTTTAATATAATTAAGGTTTTGATTTCGATGTGCTTATGTACAGCAAGCTTGTAGTTTCACCAAGAAAGCATTTAAAAGGTCTTTAAACCACTGTACTACTACAACGTGATTTGAATCCTACTTCTTTGCCTTTAAATATAACAGTCTTTGTGAGAGGAAGAAGCGAATACAGCTGTTTATAGATCTGATTTTAATAACATGTTGCTTTGTGTTTTTGTTGTAGTTTATTGAGGCAGAAAGCATTGAAGTATACACAGTTACTACAGGGAACAATATATTTAGAACGCTAAGTGGAAAACAATTCACAAACATCATACAGTATTTGTAATCCCAAGTGGGATATGGCAGCAAGTAATCTTGGAACAGGACAAGTTACTGTGGATGCAAAGGCCTACAAAAAGGTCTAATATTATAAACTACAATTTCAGGGAGTACAATAAATGATGAACAGAAGCTTGATTTTTCAGTTGGTCTTTAATCTAGTGTGCCAACTTAACACTGTAATAATACAATGTATTTGTCATCTGTTTATGACTGTACATATTGTATGATCATTCTCTCTATGTGCATGTAGTGTAATGATTCTGTTGTTGCTCAATTTAGTTTTGTACAATCTTTGTGCATTTAATTGCTAAATGTAATGTTGGAATTGAGCAGATAGAATTAATTGCTTGTGACTTCTTTTGAAGTCAAATAAACTGCATTTGGTTCCAAAACATCTGAGTACATTATACTACATGTATATAACTTTTATTATTGCTTTTGATGTTGATATGCAAGAATGTTACAAGATGCATGTAACTTGCAAAGTCTGATAAGCATCTTACAAGAACTTAGAAAATTCTGGAAGTTCTTATACGATTCTAGTTAACAAGATTCTTATAAAGATCTTGTATGACATTGCAAATTCCACATCTTGTAAGTATCTTATTATACAAAGGAAACAATAAATATTATAACAAGATCTTGTAAGAACCTTACAAGTTCTTGTAAGATGTACATGTAAGTACAAGAATCTTACAATAATTATTATCTTAATAAGATAATTACTTCAAGATCTTATTAAGATCTTAAACCTGCAAAGATATTTAAGGATCTTACATTCAAATATCTTAAAGATTCATACAAAGACCTTCAAGGATCTTACCAAGATCTTAAAGATTAATGCAAAGATCTTTGGGGATCTTGCAAAGATCTTGAAGATTCCTGCAAATATCTTTAAGGATCTTACAAAGATCTTAAAGATTCATGCAGAGATCTTTGAGGATCTTGCAAAGATCTTCAAGGATTTTACAAGGATCTTTAAAATTCCTGCAAATATCTTCAAGGATCTTACAAAGATCCTACAAAGATCTTTGTAAATCTTCAAGGATCTTCGAGGATCCTTGAAGATCTTTGGCAAGAAAATTGAGGATCTTGGCAAGAATCTTGAAGATCCTCAAAGATCTTTGTAAATCCTTGAGGATTTTTTATAAAGATCCTCAAAGATCTGCACCAGGATCTTCATGCAGATCTTCAAGGATCTTCAAAGATCTTTAAAAGATTTTCACCAGGGATTACAGCCAACCCCCATTCAAAAATTCAGGATCCGCCCCTGTTCTGTTATAAACCTACAGTGGTGTGGTCTTGGGGACCCACTTTCACCCCCACCCCCCGTTTATAATGCCATCTTCACTCCTCACCCGAGCATATCTGGATCTGCCACTAACCTATACCCTGAACTGAAACATCTATGCACCTTTTCTCCCATTTTAATTGCTTCTGTTACTGAGTGTTCTTTAATGATTTTGTTCTGCAGTTAAAGTTACTTGTGCCAGGCTTTGCATCTTCTGTACCATCCTGTCAGTGGCTGTATGTCATCACATTTGGCGGCGGGCTTGTGGAGGGAGACAATGTGTCTCTTGATGTTAAGGTTGGAGAACAATGCACAGTGGTAGTAACCACTCAGGCTTCGACAAAGGTAATTATACAAAGGTCGCAGTAGTGTGTGTGTGTGCATGTATTGTTTATGTACATGGCGGTAAGTCGAGTGGTCAGTCATGCACACTTTACACCATACACTGTTGGCAGGCGGCAGGAGAGGGCGGGATGTAGGATTCCAAATGTGGCATCCGCACACACGCATTTGCTCTCACTCATGCCGTCACATCAATCATGGCAATTGGTAGACTTATTCAACCAAATCTTGATCACATGCTATTAACTTTTAAAACATTCAGGTTTACAACTCAGAGGAGGGCCTGGTCACACAGCAGGGGTTAAGAGGCCTGGTTGCTGATGGAGGACTGCTGGCAGTTCTGCCAGATCCCGTAGTCTGTTTTAAAAATGCCATCTATAGCCAAAAACAGGTGAGCTGTCAGTCAGTCATTGTCGCAAGTGGTCGTCATTATCATCATCATCATCACCATTATATTGTTGGTATCATTGTCATTATTAGTCATTACAAAATATATTACAATTTTCCATTGGTATCTTGTAGGATTTTGAGCTAACTTCAAATGGCAGTGTTATTGTTCTTGACTGGTTTACGGCTGGGCGGATGGCTCTCGGAGAAGTGTGGGATATGATTAGGTAATAATATTATAAGCAAAAGATGAATTTTAATAAATTATTTATTAAAATATAAATATTAATATTTTTGATATTATTTTTCAATAATTTTTGTGTTCATGTGTAGTTACAAGAGTCACAACAGAATCTTTGTGGATGGAAAGCTGGTGTTTGGAGACTCAATCTGCCTCAGCAATGGAAACAGTTATCTTTCACTGAAAGAATCAATGTGTGATGCAATGGTATGTCATTTTTAACAACTTTTTTAAATGTTGTAAATTTTCTACCATTAATGCCTTTTTCATAAAATGATTTCTAAATGAACTGAAATTTTTTTCACCCCTTCTGGACTCATTTTTCCCCCACTGATAAGATTCCTGATCTATAAAAGAAAATATTAAAATAATGTATTTGATGTAACAATAATTTCTGTTTGTTTTGTCAACATTCAGGTGCTAGGAAGCTGTGTGTTCATTGGTCCGTATTTCAAAGAAATCAAGAAGAGAATAAAGGATAAAGTCTCTGCACTCACAAGTAAGGCAATAAGCAGTTATTGACTGGCCCTGTGGGAGTCAATGAGTTTTATTTCCCCTTGAGGCATCCATATCGTTAATTTTACTATTCACAGATAAAAAATAATCTTTACATCATTTGAATACCTCCATAGAGTGTAATGATATGAGTACAGCTAGGAAGGATGTGACTGCCTATGCTAGTATCATAGATCCTTCACTGTGTGATGGAGTTGTCATCAAACTAGCTGCACAAAGCACAGAACAGGTATGTAACATTTATTTTATAGTGAGCGACTCAGGATGAAGGACTTGACATCTCTTAGCCAGAATAAATAGCCACCTGACAAGACATTATTAGTAACTACAGTCAACTCTCTCGGAGCGGACACCACTATAAGGCAGACACCTCTCTAAGGCAGACATGGCTGTCTGGCTTGTCCCGGCCAGATTTAACTTGTTTCTCTGCAACTAAACTCTCTTTAAACGGACACCTCTCTAAGGCAGACAGCTAAAGCTGGTCCTGAGGGTGTCCGCCTTAGAGAGAGTTCACTGTAAATCAAAATTAATGAAATCTGGGTAAAGGTATAAAGCCACACTCAGGCCAAACTGGCCCACACTATTTAATGGGAGCTTATCCTGGATTCCATAGCAAGAGGATGACTAGGAGTATTGATTTATTTTTATAACAATTTTGTTTTTCAGGCGTACTGCTTTTTTAGAACTGTGATTCAAGATATTATACCAAGACTTGGAGGAGATCCACTTGTTAAATGAGAATAATGTCCAATAAGTATTTCAGTTTGCAATGCAAAATTACCCCATCATGCAAGTGATGACAAAACTAAAATTTGATACTGTAAGATTCTAATAATTATCACAAGAAACTATTTACAAAATTGAATTTATTCTAAAAATGTACAATCCACAATCTTGTACAAAAGTACATAACACTTAAAATGTAGAATGTTTCCATTTCTTTTTAACAATTTATTAAAGTCACCCTCAGTTAATTTGCATTCAATTGGCTCGTTGGTTCTAATCAGAGGAATAATGTGAACAGGTGTAGCCCCAGTAAATTAACTTAGTCATGTAATATTCCTCTTTGGTTACTGATCTCAATGATAGTGTAACTACATTTTAATAAAATTAAATTTGACATTTCATGTAGCTTTTGATTAACATTATTTTTTTATGCAGTCAAAGCTCTCTGAGCGGACACTCTCGTAAGCGGACATCTCTACTTACGGCCGCCTCGACAAAACCCTGTTTGAATTCTAGCTTATACAAACTCTGTATTTACACATTCCCATAAGTGGCCAGCTCCAGTTGTGGACACTTTTTCTGCTTCCCGAGAATGTCCGCTTACGGGAGCTTTGACTGTATTAATATTAATATATATATTATAACTAATATATATATATATATATATATATATATATATATATATATATATATATTTTTAACTAGTTTCAGACCTAAGGCCCTAATAATATTGCCAGAGGTCATAAAATAAGACACTCTCTGAAGATTAGATCCTGTTTTTTTTTTAAATAATATTTTCTAGACATTTTTTTTTTGTTTTTGGTGTGTGTGTTAATGTTTCACAGTTCCCCTGTAAGCAGTTAGAATAAGATCTGCAATCTCTTTAACACCAACAAGATGTTTTGCTTGGGCGAAAATGGTGGGACCACCTTGGCGCATCATGGCAGATTCCCGTTCCATCACCTAAAGACACAATAAATTTGATATTTATGAGGTTTGTTTGAAAAGAAGAGTGAAATTAAATTGTCATTATTTGCTCACAGTACCTTGAGATCTGCTCCAACAGCATCAGCAAGATCAGTTTTGTTAACAACTAACAAGTCACTCTGAGTGATACCAGGACCTCCCTTGCGAGGAACTTTGTCCCCTCCTAAAAAAAAATTAAAACAGCAAATTATATGTGACAGTGTAGTGTGGAATCTGCTAGGCATTCAAAATACTAAGTACTGACAGTCTCATCTTGCCTTCAAGTTATATTTGTAAGTAGGTGATGAAGTAAAAGCCAGCCAGACTTTTCCTTGCTCTGGCGAAGAAAAAACAGGCTGACTTTCCTTCACCATGATTCTCTCCTTTTTCGCCTGCTTCAACTTTCCCTCGCCCCAACTATCTGGCCCTCAGGGTCAGACTCAGAGGATGAAATTATTACAATAGATGAAATCATACCTGATTTTCTTGACTTTAATAATACATTATGTTGATGTTGAAGTTTTTATTATTTTGAGAGTTCTAACCTGCAACATCTATGACATATATGATGTAGTCTGCTAACTCCCTGCTGTAATTCGCTGCGAGGTTGTCTCCGCCCGACTCGATTATTACCAAATCTGGCTGGAATGTTTTAGTCAGATCTTTTACCTCTTCCATGTTTAGTGAAAAATCCTACAAAAAAATGTTTATTTGTTGTTTCTAGAATTTATAAACTTTTAGAATGTATAAACTAAGATAATTTGTGTTCTTGGGCAAGGCCCATGTGAAGATGTGGGATTAATGATGATTCAGAGAAATGGGACAATTTTTTCCTAGCTCATACCTCTCTAATAGCAGCATGAGGACAGCCTCCTGTCTCCACAGCCCTCATCCTTTCCTCTGGCAATGCTTCATTTTTAACAAGAAATTCCCAATCTTCCCTGAAAAATTTAGCAGCTGTAAATAAACTAGCTTTCATTGCCATAATATGATCACTGATCATTGATACTTTCAGAATTCTACAATACACGAAGTCTGTATTTACCTGGTAAAAATATCATTTGTAATGACGCAGACTCCATAAGAATCCCTTAAATGTTTACAAAGAGCTAGAACTAATGCAGTTTTACCAGATCCAACTGGACCACCGATACCAACTGTAAATGCACGCTGAAAGTGAAAAATAATTCAACCAATTTTAATACCCAGAATAATCCTTAACTGATGTTTGAGGACTTGGTACTACATTAGTAGGGACATTATTTCTCATCATCGTTCTGTTTGACAATACTGATATTGTAAGGAGAAATTAGGTGTTATGCAGTTGATCACTCTGCAGTTCATTGCATTACATTCTATTCTTACATGTAGTATTGCATTGCTACACTTGCATGGCCTGAGGCTCATCGTCATGGCTTTTCTGAGCATCTCCAGGGGCGCACAGTGATTAGGGATCTCCATGCAGTTCGGGACAGGACTGGCGAGCCTCTTGTGGGTTGTTTGTCCCGTGAAAAAAGCAAAAGCCTGACCACACAGGCTATTGCATTGCATATGCAGTCATTAGACTCATTACTATATTAACCTACTTGTTTCCAGTCAGATCTATTGACTAATTTGTCTCTGTCCAACCACAAGCCAGGATTAGCCATGAATTCATGAGTATGTCCATGTTCATTGGCACCATGACTGTGTTCGTGGCCTCCTGAGTGATGATGGTGATGATGTTCAGAGGTTTCACTGACATTTCCAGCTAAAAATGCAATAATCACAGATTTTATGAATTGCAGATTGATTGCAAAATTTATCCCTCCAGTGAATTTATTTGTTACATGGCAATCAATTCACAAAATAGTTCAATTTTCGGAGCCGAAAATTTCATTGCAATTGCGTGACACAATAGATACGCCGCCCGCGATAGAAATTCAACGCAAGTACAAGTAAAATCACTAACATTTACTGATTATGAAATAAATAAACTCAATTACTACCTGCTATCGCTGATGAGCAACGCAAAGTTTTGATATAAGCTTTAAGGCTTTATAAACCACAGGCAGCCCAGGCTCTGTATGCGAATATTAAATATTCAATGTTGATGTTCATGGCGGCGATTTGAATATTTATAGCAAATGTATGAGAAACTCACGAAATACATTCTAAATTCTATATTTTCGAAGGAAACTAACTAAAACTGACTTACATTGTGCAAGTGTTTTGTTATTTTGATGTTTGGGTGTTTCTGGTGCCAGTTTAAAGCCATTTAGACGAGTTTTACTTTTTTAGTTGACCGTCCATTATGAATAATTTAAAGGCCGGCGACAATTATGTGAGAACGGATCCAATGGTCCAATGGATCCATGGTCCATGGTCCAATGGTCCGCACTCGAAGCTCAATAAATTCCACAAAAATGCTCCAGTCTCCTCAAAATTACCTTCATTGCAGACGTCCATGCTCTTAGCTTCTGTTCGCTACCTCTAGGGTTCCAAGGTTGACTTTAATTGCTCGAGAAACGCTCGTGTTCGAGCTGTTGTCTTTAATATTTTCTTTCGCGTTGTGCGTGTCCCCAACGTCTGAGACACCTCATTTGAAATTCAGCGACACCGTGACCAAATTTACCTCGACCGTGGAGAGGCATGGTGCAATTGTTTCCTTGCAAAAAAAAAACACCATGGGATGGTCCCTTCGGTCGATTTGACCGGAAACGGAAGGAAAACAGTCGGATACAACGTCGATTAAAAATTCTTTTTTTTTAACTTTAGAATCTCGCGCTGACTCTCTAGTTTCATTCAGTTTTTTTTCGGTGTCAGAACTATCCTCAGTCAGAAGCTCCTGCCTCAGTTGAACAATTTAAAGGCAGCGTTCAAATACAAAGTGAAACTTCAAAAATTCCTCGTTGCGGTTAGATTGTGCCCACTTTTAGCAAAACTTTAAGCGGTCGATTTCAAACGGCATAAAAAAAGCACGCCGTTTAATAGCTCCGCACGTGCAGTTTTATGCAAAACAACTGACGTGAAAATCCCGACCAAACTCTGGGTTTTTTGGAGAATGTGAACCGCAACGAGGAATTTTTGAAGTTTCACTGTGTATTTGAACGCTGCCTTTAAATTGTTCAACTGAGGATAGTTCTGACACCGAAAAAAAAAAAATGAAACTAGAGAGTCGCGAGATTCTAAAGTAAAAAACGACCGAAGGGACCATCCCATGGTGTCTTTTTTTGCAAGGAAACAATTGCACCATGCCTCTCCACGGTCGAGGTAAATTTGGTCACGATGTCGCTGAATTTCAAATGAGGTGTCTCAGACGTTGGGGACACGCACAACGCGAAAGAAAATATTAAAGACAACAGCTCGAACACGAGCGTTTCTCGAGCAATTAGCTTCGAGTGCGGACCATTGGATCCGTTCTCACATAATTGTCGCCGGCCTTTAAATTATTCATAATGGACGGTCAACTGAAAAAGCAAAACTCGTCTAAATGGCTTTAAACTGGCACCAGGAACACCCAAACATCAAAATAACAAAACACTTGCATAATGTAAGTCAGTTTTAGTTAGGTTCCTTCGAAAATATAGCATTTAGAATGTATTTCGTGAGTTTCTCATACATTTGCTATAAATATTCAAATCGCCGCCATGAACATCAACATTGAATATTTATATTCGCATACAGAGCCTGGGTTGCCTGTGTATAAACATGCCCAAATAATATATTTGGTGTTGAAGTTGGGTCAAGAGTTCATTTGACAGATTTGTGTATTATAGCAAGCTCGAACGTTTATCCAAAAATTAAATTTTACATTACCACACCTTTTATAAAGCTACAAGGCTTTTCTTCGTTGTCCCCCATCCTTAAACGTGGCAGAAAAAATGTCCTTAGGCTAAAACTGCAGTGGACGGGTCAAAAATCGACAGGCGTTCCAACCCAGGAATGAGCGGGTACTGGGGCGAGCATAGTTGATGGTTGCTAAGTCGTCTTGGTCATCACACATCCTCCATATTGAAAAGCAATTTGTGTTTCTGTTGTTGCCATTTTGCCAGCATCTGTTAGGAAAAAGCCTTCCAAATGGACGAATATCAGTCAGCAGAAGAAACATCCTTCGTCGTAGATGAGGTGAGCAACATTATCAAAGAGTCTGTAGAGGGCGCCATTGGTGGAAACGCATACCAACACAACAAGGTCAACCAGTGGACTTCCAATGTCGTCGAGCAGTGTTTGAATCAACTCACGAAGCTTGGCAAGCCGTTCAAGTACATTGTCACCTGTGTTATCATGCAAAAGAATGGAGCCGGCCTTCACACCGCAAGCTCTTGCTTCTGGGATAATACTTCGGATGGAAGTTGTACGGTGAGATGGGAGAACAAGACCATGTACTGTATCGTGAGCGTATTTGGACTGGCGATTTGATTTCTATACAAGCTGACGTGGAACAATTTTAAACTCAAGAAAATTGCCATGCAAAGAACCTTTTTGTGTAACATATAGTTTCATAGGTGTTTTTAAAAGTGTGTGAAGTTTAAAATAAGTTTGATTGGCACTTATGTATACTCAGCATTTATTGATATTTGGCAGAAAGAGTTCAGGTTTCTATTAATTTGAAATGGCGCTTAACAAGATAATTAATTACCCTACTGTAAAAATACTGCGGACTTCTGACATTATTACTTTGATTTAGTTTCTGTATAATTCACAGTTGCACGTTGTATAACTGTTCTAAGAAATTCTTATGTATAAACATTTTACAAGAATTCCACAGGTTGGGCTTCAGGAGCAGTGCAAATGCCCGACCCAGGCCAGTTTACTGTGTCGAGTTGCTGTATATTTTGTACATTCATTAAACCTTATGCTATTCTTGAAGTTATTGCTTATTAGCATTTATTACACTTTGATTTAAAAAGCCGAAGATCATTTTCTTTTATACGGCAGGTATATTATTACGGGTAACTGGTCACTGTAACCACAGGGGCCCAACAAGCTGTTGTGCCCTTTTGTACCTTTATGGTGAATGTATGGGAACTGAATGTTTTGTAGAATAGGTAGCAGGCGCTGAGTGGAAAAGTGTGAGTTTTAGGGGCGCACGTGAGAGTAGAGACACGCAAGGAAATAAATTATTTATTCATCCCTCAACCTCGATGGGTCCTCGATGTGTAGAATTTTATTAATATATCGAAATTGCCTGTTGCACGAGGCAAGAAAAGCGAGAGCTCTTTCTCTCCTTCCATTCCTCACGTGTCTCTTCTCTCGCACACGCCCCTAAAACCTCGTGCCCTTTCACTCAAATTAATGTCAAAAACCCAGGGTTCATACTCTTTTTCAGTTTTTTTCCAGTTTTTCAGCAACAGTTTTCCAGGACTTTTTCATGACTCCTGTAGATTTTCCACACTCCAAATGTACAAGTTATGCATTCTTTGACACATCTTTTTCACATTTTGCGAAAATTTTCTCCACCCAATTTAGTTTCTTTTTGTGACCGTTCTTTATTTAATTTTCCCCTGCATTTATAGATTTCCAGGACCTTTCCAGGAAAATAGCAGAACAATAGCCCTTTTCACGGTTAACCTGAAATATTTGCATAACAATACAGCTAAACATAGAAGCGAGGCAATTTCGGGCACAAGCTGTAAAACATCGTGATTTTCTTGTGCTCCTTAAACTATGCTAGCATAAAAATAGTTTTAAAACGGAGAATAACTAAATATGCAACTATTTTAGTTAAAGTTTGCCGTAAAGATCGTAATCCGATCTTGCTGTTGCTTATGCGAGTCTACTCTTTATTAATAGAGAAAAGTCGTTTTACAATTTTTTCTAAAAACAACCTAAACTAAAAGAATTGTAGTTCTTCTACATTTTAAAACTGTTTTTATACTAAAAGAGTTGAAGGAGTTCAAGAAAAACACGATGTTTTGCAGCTTGTGCCCGAAATTACCTCGCTTCTATGTTCAACTGTATTGTTATGCAAATATCGCAAGTTAACCGTGAAAAGGGCTATTCAAGGATATTTTGAAATCCGTGATTTCAAGTACCTGTATAAACCCTGTCAGGGGCAGATCCATGATATTTTGATAGGGGGGGGGGGAGGGGGTCCCAGGGTTTTCCCGGAAATGTGAAGTAGATTGAAGGATATTTTTTGGAAGTAGACTTCAGTAGTAAAGGTGCGGAGGGTGTGTTTGGAGGCCTCCCCAATTAAAAAATTGAGATTTCAGGCTCTGAAAAGTGCATGTTTGGTGGATCCTGGAGATGGTTTTGCTATGGATAATGGAGAAAGCAAAAAATATGATAGGGGGGGGTTCGGACCCGTCCCCACCCGACCCTCCCCATGGATCCACTACTGCCTGTATTACTTTACTTGAACATAGCCTGCATAGTAGTCAATTTCCTGTCTGAGAATGGGAGAGGCAAGTGAAAGCTTAGGGTGCGAGCTGGAGCAAAAAAAATCCACATGCCTATCACGCTCTTGGAAAGGAAATGACTGCTGCACAGGCGCTAGGGACAGTGGGAATTACAGGCAAACTTCTTTCACAGATAAGCCACACCCTATGTTTGGAAAACAAGAATAAAAAACGACTGAGAGCTGCATTACATTTCTTTTAATTCCAAGTTGAAAGACAGACAAAAAAGGACACCAGGTAAGCTTTCAAACTTTATTGTAGCACTGTCATCTCTGCAAGCCTAGGTGGATTATCAGGTCAGCACTTCCATAGCATGAATGCACTACGAGTATCGCTACTCCCCTGGAAGGGATGCTAGTCCATTGTGCAGGTAAACCACTAAACCTGGCATTTCACTGGACGGTACCGTTTATACTCCTGAGTGGAGAGAGGCACTGTGAGAATCAAGTGTCTTATCCAAAAACACAACGTACGTTAACACAGTTACCCCAGCCAGGGCTTGAGATCCAACGTGCCTACAACCATATTAGACCACCGTATCTCCCTATTCAGTCAGGACACTTCTGCACTAAATTGTTTTTGTCATTTACCATTTCACTAAAAATTAGTCAAATATGCATGAGTAAGAAACAATTTCCTACTACTGCTCAGAAATTGTGCCGGCCAGCCTGCACAGTCCTTCATTATATGACTGTATGCCTTCTCTCATATTACAAGCTTCTTGAACAGATTGTTCATATAACAAATTACTGCAAGTAATTGGGCAGGTAGCCCTTTTAGAAGATAAAGAATCTCTGGGCCATTGGGATGGTTTCTGCTGGATTACATGTTATGTGCTGCCTGTTCGACGGATTCTCACTGTCAACAATGTGAACCTTGTACGTCTGGGGATCGACTGCAAAACAATTTCAATAATTAGCTGATTATCCTATCATGTGCACTATCAGGTGATGTGTCTTTTCTGTCAAGGAACCTTGAACTTAAAAAGGCCCTAAATAGCAATTTTGAGACGTCATGTAATCATTATCAAAAATTATAATAATTATTTATAAGTAGCCCATGTTAAAATATATTTTGTTTATGAACAACAGATCACATGATTCCTAGCTATTGCTGCAGTGATTCATAATATTTACCTGTAAGCTTGGGTAAGAAGTTGTTTAACACCATATCTTTCTTTTTCACTGTGCGGCATCTGCAAATACAAAGTAGCCATTATGTATCAAAGTGTTCTTTATTTCCGTGGATCAAACACTGCAACATAAATCCTCACAACAAGTAATGCTCAATCCTCACATGCGACAACAAGAACAATTTAATGTACTGAACTGTGAACTTAACAGTCGCTCTATAATTGAGATTTAATCTGCGGATGTAGTTTATTATTTCACTTACCCTTTAACTGCGACAGTTCTTTTTTTGATACCATAAGTCTGGCAAACTTTATGCTTGTTACATTCCTACAGATACACCACAAGAGTATGTACGCAGGCTACCATTTTTAGCAACAACTTAATTATTAAGCAATTTTACCCCTGAAGATTTAGCGACAATTAACTTACATGTACATGTATTTTAATGTTTCTTTGATTTACAGCGCTTTTCAATAACATTCAAACTCTCGGGAACTCTGCTCAATCAACGGTTTTGTTTTTCGCTGCCGTCAATCATTTAGTAATCCATTCAAAAGCTCACATCTGTGGATTGTGATTGGTTGACAATCCACGGACGTGAACTTTGAATGGATTAATTACTAAATGATTGACGGCAGCGAAAAACGAAACCGTTGATTGAGCAGATATAGAGTTCCCGAGAGTTCGCATGTTATTGAAAAGCGCTGTAAATAAATTTTTGTGATCTTAATTGCAACATGTAACAAAAATTATTATTTGTAACAGTTTATCAAAACTAATTTCTAAATATGTCTTGGAATGGAATGGAATGGAAACTTTATTGCAACTCCCTACAAGGGTTTTTCAGTTCAAGGGTCTCCTTTCAACTGTATATATATGTACCTGGCTAACAAACACAACAGAGTTAGCTCCGACAGCAGCTCCAAAGGCACCAAACATGGGGCGTGGTCTGACAGGCTGGGGGTCGGTATGGAGGCATTGGGATTTCCTGCAGGTCAAAACAAACAAGAGAGCGACAATCAACCAGAGACACGATCATGGTGGAACTCTGTAGAGGGACGTATGAATCAGTATGGAATTTTTAACAATCGCATTTAGCTTATTAATTACCCATTTGTGCCCAAGCAATTTGCCCTCCTTTTATAATAATCTCTGGCTTGGCACCAAACAATGCTGGATTCCACAACACCAAATCAGCCAGTTTTCCAACCTGAGAAACGATGTTAAAGATAAATAATTACTTATAATTTATTATACTGTGAAGTAAGTATAGGAAATCGTATGAACGCGAGTGCAATTCGTGATTTATGGGCACAAGT
Source organism: Desmophyllum pertusum (assembly GCA_029204205.1). Classification (NCBI taxonomy): domain Eukaryota; kingdom Metazoa; phylum Cnidaria; class Anthozoa; order Scleractinia; family Caryophylliidae; genus Desmophyllum; species Desmophyllum pertusum. The sequence goes on from MU825398.1 coordinate 3,670,520, forward strand.
GATGTTTTGAAAGTTCTCAAAATTGCACGAGCCTTTAGGCGAGTGCAATTTGAGAACTTTCAAAACATCACGAGTGACCATAAAACACTAATTGCACGAGCAGTTCATACGATTTTTTGTTTATAATATTCTAAACAAAATTTTGCTGCGGACATCACGCTACTCTGCACACGAAACGCTTCACTAGTTTCCAGAGTGTTCACATGTTTTATTTGAACGCGCAGGCAAACCAAGCGTGAACTTTTTGAAAGAATTACAGTACTATAGTTTAGAAAATATTTAACCATTAACTTGAAAGCTTATTTCAATGCCATTAAGCGGCAAAAACGTCTCTACTTGTCCGGTACCGTTTATCACAATTCCGTATTGCACTCTATAACCTATTTATGCACTCGTCATTGACCAATCAGAAGCTGCATATTTTGTTGAGTATACTATAAATTATATTAATGAATGATGTTATCCACCCTTTGAACAACCAGGCCATGGTGAATAGCGTCATCCATCCTTTGAATGACCATGTTCCACAAAACTGTGAAGAAAATAATAATTTGCATATAATAAATTATTGGTAGTACCCACCTCTATTGATCCAATGTGGTGTGACATTCCATGTGCCAAAGCTGGGTTTATAGTGTACTTGGCTATGTAACGACGTACACGAATATTGTCATTGTAACCCTGTTGACAAAGAGAATTTAATCATGAGATTTTATACTGTAAGTTGTTGATTGGTTTGAAAGTTGGAAGTCATTCTTGTACTTATACTTTGATTTGATAGTCCCTAGCCTGTGTTTCACAAAGAAAACAAATTATATGGCAATCATTTATTAATTTTTACCGTTTCTTCAGCAAGCTTTCCTCTGAGTTTTTTCATTTTATCAGCTGTCTGCCATGTACGACAGATCACCTCTCCAACGCGACCCATGGCCTGCAATGAGAACAATATAAAAGTTGTGATATATAGCCTGGGTGGGGAGACGTCCTGGGCTAATGGTTAATGCATTGAACTCCAGATCAAGCGGACCTCGGGTTCTATATTGCTGGCCTGGGTCGACACTGTGTTGTGTTCTTGGGCAAGACAATCTTTACTCAAAATGCCTCTGACTCCAACCAGGAGTATAAAAATTAATGGGTACCAGCAAATTGTCATCTGAGGGCAACTTAAAAAACATCCCATAGTCCCCGGATGGGACTAGCACCCCATCCACAGGGAGTGGCAATACTCTCAGTAGCTTCATGCTATGGCAACCAGAGTTAAGTGCCAGTCTGATAAGTTGCCTAGACCGTTTTTATAGCTAAGGGCTTGAGCAAGCTTAAGATCTTTTCTGGAACTCTCCCGGGAAGTGTAATTCAGCCCTGCACTGTGTAAGTAAACAAGAAGTAGAATCATAGATTACCTGTGAATCAGAAGATATGATGCTAATGGCTCCCATATCGTGAAGAATGTCCTCAGCAGCAATTGTTTCTGCTCTGATACGAGACTCTGCAAATGCTACATCCTCCTTCAGATTTCTGTAAAAAACACATCACGCAGTTAATGTGTTTTGACCATGTTAAAGAGGTCTATTCCAGATACCAATGGAAACTACTTGACATCAGAACTATTTGACATATACATCACAAGTCTCTTCACTGGCTCATTCACAAACTAGCCTGAGATCAGGCGCCGAGAGAAATCGCCGATCCTGGACTGGGGCGAGCGAAGCAAGCCGAGCGCTGCCTTCCCACCCCGGGCAGCGCTCAGCGATTTCTTTTGGAGCCTGATCTCAGGCTATTCACAAACTCACTCAATCAATCAATCAATCAATCCATAATTGAAGTAACGCCAAGTACATCCAACAATTACTAAAAAGTCCATACTTGTCAAGATGATGGCAAACCATCAGCATGTCCAAATGCTCATCAATAGTGTTACGAGTAAAAGGCCTGGTTGGGTTGGTTGATGACGGAATCACGTTCTCTTCCGAACATACCTTGATGATATCAGGGGCGTGGCCACCACCTGCACCCTCCGAGTGATATGTGTGTATTGTCCGGCCCTGGTGACACAATGATAAGAGCACATGCCGGTAAATAACTTAATTATTTAATACATATTATTATCACAAACCCAATACAATTTATTTACCTTGAAAGCTTCTATTGATTGTTCAACACAGGCAGATTCATTGAGTGTATCGGTATGGATAGTGACCTGAAAAATGTCAAAATTGTTGGATTAACATAATTATATAATATAAATAAATTTGGTAAATTTAAGCACTACACAAAAGTATAATACACTCAGACAAAACCCAACTGAAGGATATGCATTGATTTCATGACCAGTAAAAACTGATCTGGAATTCCAGTAATATTATTCCACCCCAAAGTAGTCTGGAAATGCAGGCAGAATCCATCAGGAATTCCGCTGGAATATATTGTTGCTGGCATTTGAAATTCCCCTTTTGGCAGGAATCCGGTGGAATAATCCATATGCATATCTACGGCAGTAAAAAACTGATCTGGATAAAAGGTTGTATTCCATCCCAGAATATAGTCTGGAAATATGCCAGGTCATGCCAGGTGAAATAGATCTGACGGGAATGCCACCTGGATTATTCTGGCATATTGATCCGCTGGAATTTTAGATGATTTTCTAAAGTGGAATTTAATGCCAGAATAATTTACGACTTAATCACCTGCACGTCATGTTTATCAGCAGCTCTCAGGGCACAGTCAATTGCAGCAGGAGTTGTTCCCCAGTCCTCATGGAGTTTCAACCTATCACGTTTAAGAAACAGGGTCACATGTGTTGCTGTCAGTGCTAAACAGATATGGTCGAGATAACAAAAGATAAACAAAAGTCTCACCCGATGGCACCAGCTTTAATCTGTTCCTCCAATTCTTCTGCGATCCCACTAGACCTTGACGTGTTTCCTTTTCCTAGTAAATGAAGAACTTGGTTTAGCTTGTGTTACAGTGAAGATGACGCTACCATGATTGCCACTCGACAAAGTTTTTGATTAATTTTTGACATCTTTTTGACAATGGGTTCTGTTTTGTGGCGCCACATTTGAACTAGACTAGAAACTAAAACCATTCAAATTCACGACTCCGCCTCCAACACTCCTTGGATTTTGATTGGTCAAGTCAAACGAAACCCATCCGAAAGTCGTCAAAAAGTTGTCAAAAATTAATCAAAAATTTGTCGAGTGGCAACGGTAGTGTCATCTTCACTGTAAAGGAGAAGTGTCATTGAGATTTGCATGCACAAGCTCTCAGGGCTATTAGTGTCAAAAAGTACAACTCATAATTTCATGTTAACTTGAGAAACTTGAAGGGGTCTCAGGAGAGACACATAGTCTCCAGGCCCCTCCCCAACTTTATGCATCTTTGGCTTCTTTTGAGTTGCACAAATGTTCCCTGTAGAAGACTGAGCTTTACTGGCTAGCAGGCAGACATGACACAAAATGAGAAAGCCCAGTTGGAATAAGAAGAAAAACTCACCTGTGAAGCCAAAGTTCAGAGGAAAGCTGTCTGTGCTTTGAATCATTGCCCTGGAAAATCAAAATGTGATAAACGTCGCAATCCACATCAAAGTGACTATAATATTGTGTGACAAATGATAATTTAAAAACAAAGCTATCAAAATCATTTTATGAAACCCTTACTTGATATGGTTTGGTCCAGGCGTGCAAGTTGTTGCACATGTACCAGTTGCAGGACCTAAAAGAAAATTAAGAAAATTATTTATTTATGTATTGACTGGCTAAGTAGCCTGATTCTCAGAAGGTCCGAGTCACTCGCTCGCTCGCTCTCACTCCCTCCTCTCCCCAGGCGGGAGGAAGGGAGAACGACTCGGACCGTCGCGTCTGAGAATCAGGCTACTATAATTTATATAGGGTGCTTATAATAATGGAAGTACATGGGCTTATATTAGGGGCGTGGGTATTATTGGAAAGACTTTTGCATCTGAAGTTTGGGGAACTTATTATTGAGGGTAGGCTTATTATTGGAATTTCACATTAATAATAAATATTTATTATTAATAATAATCAAGATATACCTGTGCCTCCTCCAACCATGGTTGTCAGTCCAGATGCGATAGCTTCTTCAGCAAGTTGTGGACAGGTGAAATGAATGTGGGCATCAAACCCGCCGGCAGTCAAGATAAGTCCTTCACCTGCGATTACTTCTGTACCGACACCACATACCATTCCCTGCCATGAAATAACTAGTGATTAATTCCACACATTTCTCACATATTGACGAAACTATGCAGAAAGTTTGTCACATTTGAACCTCCAAATAGTCTCCTGTAGAAGGCTCTAAATTCTTTTTCTGAGTAGCTTGACTGTCAATTACTGAATAATTAACCTTTCCCAGGAAATAAATGAATAAACTAACCTCGGTGACATCTGCCATGACATCTGGGTTGCCACCTTTTCCAATTGCGGAAATTACACCATTCTATAGAAACAACATGGTGAAATGTTACGGGTATTGTTACAGTGCGACTACTATTACCGGGGTCAGTCAAACAAAATTGGCCACTCAGATCACAGGGTACGGACAATGAATCAGTTCAATATTGCATGCATTGGACAAACCTTAATTCCTACATCAGCCTTGATGATACCAGCCACAGCATCCACAATCAGTGCATTAGTGATAACAGTATCCAGCGCAGTGTCGGCATTGGTGACATTTGCTGCCTGGCCCATGCCTTCCCTCAAAACCTGCACACACAACAATTCATGGAATACTACAGTCAAGAAATATAGGATAATGTACCAAAGGAGCGGAATGTTCCTGTTTAATATAAATTAGTTTTCTTTTCCTGTAATTTTATGAAAAATTTTATGATTTTTAGAGGGGAGTAGTTTTGGCCCTTGGGGACTTGAGGGGGTCTAGTCTAGTCTTTTTTTTGGGGGGGGGGGAGGCTCCATTCACACCTCCCCATCATCTTTAAACATGAATACCACTGTGGGGGACACCTCATTCAATACAGACACCTCTGACTTCTATTTATGACGTATGATCCCTATTGATGGTGTCCATTGACAAATTAAAGTTGCACTGTATCCATCACCTTTCCTCCTCCAAATTTCAGTTCATCTCCGTACACTGTGTAATCTTTCTCCACTTCTATAACAAGCATACTGTCACCAAGATACACCTGAAATTAAGCAAATTTAAATGTTAATAAATTTTCCCAAAATTACCTAGTTTGAAAAAAAAACTACCTTCAGTTGGTAGTAAAAAATGAATTATACAGTAGGTTAAAAAAATTATCGCAGAGAAGACCTAGGGCTTATAGCAAACCTTGTCTCCAACAGTGGGGCCATAGATGTTAATGTACAGCTCTCGTGGAATAGTCGCATTACTGACACCAATTTCATGAACATCCTTGAAGATAATAGAACAATAATTCATGTTAAACAACTTAGTAACAATGAGAAAGATATTATTCTGTCAGTGACACAAGCTACTCGGGGAAAAAAAAATTCCGAGTTCCCCCAACAGGAGTCAAACCTATGACCTTCCGCACACCGGTTGGACGCTCTACCACTGAGCTACAGGAGACTTGTGGGAGCTAAGGCCATATAACTAGGTTCAACTTAGTAACAACTTAGTGAGTCTTAACTATGAAAATTGACAAGCAAATAATATTTTAACCAAAATTATACTCTGGTACAAACTGTATAATGTGAAGTGTTACTGCCACTCAAAAAACTATTAATTAAAATTAACCTTTGACATTTTTTTTTCATTGGTTTTGGTTTTCCCATTGTTTGGCAAATTAAAAACCATGAAGTGGTTTAATCAATGTAGCCATGTGCCGATAAATATTACTACATACATTGTGGTTGGTGGCTCTTTGATTGGCAGAGAAGTTCTGGAAATCAACCAAAAGATGCCAAAACTTGTGCGAGTGGTATTAATTAATGGAAACTGGCCAGTATCATAATCATGGTACATTTTAACCACCAACCTGTTGTTTATGAGCAAAACCAAGTTCAGCCACTTTCTTCATGACTTTGTCTAAGTTTTCTGGTGTAGCAGGCCCATCCGTGAGTCCATTTCCCCCTCGCACAACTCTAATAACACACACAACCAAACAATCTTCTTTAAAAGCAGATTTTCACACAGGCACTACATGTAACTAAACACTAAATAATTAAAATAGAATCACTTAAGTATACATTAGATCTCCAGCTATCAAGAGACCCTCAATCCCATATCGGTAGTGTGAAGCCACCAGGTGGCACACACTGTTGGAGCTGAAGAACACAACACAATGACCCTGGCCAGCACACAAACCTGGACCACTCAATCCAGAGTCCAGCATGCTAACCAATCTTAAGGCCACCACATCTGATCTCCCAAAAGGTACTACAAAGTACAATAATATTATAATAATATTAAAAATAATATTTTATTGTCAGCAGTTATAAATGTACATGTAAGTATAACTCCAGAGAAAAACACAGTGGAGGGAATATATTATGAAGCTTATGACGCTTATCACACAGATGAGATCACAAGTACTTTTCTCAAGACAAAAGACCTGCCGCTCACTTGTTTCCAGCAATTTCGACCAGTTCAACTGTTTTGGTGTCTCCTGGTTCAAATCTAACTGCAGTACCAGCAGCAATATTCTATGTCAAAAAAAAAAATCAACAATTTTCACATTTTAAAGTCGTTCATTTTTTAGATCTGCACAAAATCTTTCATGACAAGCTTTGTGCAACCAATTCAAGGAATTTATATAAATATATGTTTTATAATTATAATTATAATCACAATGCATGCAAATTGCATTAAAATTTTTACAAGACATCAAGGAATCAAAGACTAATATTAAATAACAACCTTACCAGTCTCATGCCAAAAGCAGCTGCTCTGTCAAACTGAAGATGCTTGTTCACCTCAATGAAGTGATAATGACTTCCAACCTGAATGACAAGTTCAAAAATGTAAAGATAAAGGACTAAAGCTGCAATCGGGGGAAACTGGCCTAATTCGGCCGGAAGTTATCCAAGATTCGGTAGCATCAAGTCGACTAGGAGTATTGTAACAGTGTAGTCTCCCCCTGGATCCCCTAACAGTTCACCGGTACCCATTTATACTCCTGGAAGCTGAGAGAGGCACACTGTGAAAGTTAAGTAGTGTTGCCCCAAAACACAACGAGTACCCCAGACAGGCCTTGAACCCAGAGTCCAATGCACTAACCATTAGGTCACCACATCTCGCACAAGATCAAAACTGTCAAAAATAAAACCAAAGCATTTCACAGATCATAATCTTTAACCTGAGTCATTATACACAGTGGCGGATCCAGGGGGAGGGTTGGGGGGTCCGGACCTCCCTATCAGATCTGAGGGGTTTTTGCTTTCACCATTATCCATAGCAAAACCATCTCCAGGATCAACCAAAATGCACTTTTCAGAGCCTGGCTGAAATCTCCAATCAACTTGCAGGGGAACGCCCCCATGCCCCATCAGGCGCCACCCCCTCCCATGCCACCCTGAACATGGCTACGCTGTGTGAAAGGCAGAATCAACTGCCGTCTACTTCCAAAAATTCTCCTTCAACTTCACATTTTCGGGAAAACCCCGGCCGGGGACCCCTCTATCAAAAATTCCTGGATCCGCCCCTGATTATACAGCTTACTGTTGCAATTAACAGATTAGAACACATACTTGAATAGGTCGATCACACAAGCTTGTGACCTTCAGCTTGACTGTCTTTCTCTGTTCATTCAGTGTGATGTCTGCGTTAACAGCAGGAATCATGGCACCTGGTGTGCAATTAGGCTGAAAACAAATGTCACATATGTACAGATTAAACATCACACATATAGGAGGGCTGGGAGATAAAGAAGAAGAATAGAACATACAACCCAACAGGGGCGTGTGTGTGTGCAAATGCCACCATGTTTTAACACCCCAATAAATACCCATACCATAAATATATTTACCCCCCCCCCCCAAAAAAAATGCACCTTCAAAAAAATAAATAAAAACCAGCTAAGATTAATGACCTCCAAAAGTACTAATATCACCGACTCTAAAATACAGGACTCTAAAATTCCTTCATAACTCACCTACACTTTTAACCCCATGCACCTCTCCGGACACAGAGTAAATAACAATATTTGGAAGTAGGAACATTTTAACCTGTTCCAAGAGCGAAGAGATGTACAATTTAATTTTGAAACAATACTCACCAAAGGCACAACATTTACACTTGCCGATGAAAATATTTCTACTGACGGCACTGGTAAGAAGCTCCCATATAGAGCAAGATTCAAATCGCCATTTACTTGACAAATAGGGCGATGAACTGTGACCTGAATGTGAGAAGAATAAAATGTTCAAATTTCATGTGTAATATTACTGTGCCGTTCAATAACATGCGAACCTTTATTTGCTCAATCAATGGTTACATGTTTCGCTGTCATCAATCATCTTATTAACGCTGATGTCTCAGCAAAGGCAAACAGACTTCAATGGGTTTAAAACGTCACGTTCTATACCTGCCAACTCTTCCTAAGTTGAATGTGTGTGATTTTCGTATTCGTATCCATATTACCAGAATTTCTGAAAAATTTCCGATGACTTCTGAACATTGCTGAAGATTCCCGAAGATGTTCCGATGATTTCCGAAGGCTGCCGAATGTCGCGATGCGAAGCTCAAAATCTCGGCGCGATCTTGCCAAGATCACTCTTATCTCAAACGCGCCATTTAGCGCCATTCATTGGACTATTTTGGGTGGAAATTGAATCCAATTTTTCACGTTAATGGTTAATGAACAAGTAGTCCGGAATTGTGAATCAGGCGTGTGAAATTGTCCTGTATGCATGTGATCGACGTTTTCAATCCACAGGCGTGTGACACACGCATAATGCGTGTGAGTTGGCAGGTATAACGTTCATGGGGTTGTGATATATAGGTAGATTTTAATATATTTTGTTTGTTTCATTTCTTTCAGCGTCCGTTCACTCCGTTGGTTGTCATCAAAATTATGATTGACGGCAGTGATAAATGCAATAGTTAGTTGGGTTTTAAACTTCAGTGTTCGCAAGTTATTGAAAGGCACATTTATTTAATTATAAATTATATAATAATACATTAAATATTTTTTGGTTTATTACACCGTATTTTATATTATTTTAAAAATATATTTCAAAGGGACAGAATTTATTATTTCAACAATGCAATATTAATAATAAATAATAAAACATTGCAATCAGACAGAATCGACAGACAAGCAATGCAATCAGATGGAACGGGAACAACTTAGTCAGCCATGTGCAATTCAAAGATCTAGCTAGTCTTTAATCGATTGGTGACGTCACAACATGATATTGTTACAACAAGTCATGTATTTTAAGATTTACATATATATTGTATATTTTGGCCATCTTACTTGGTTATTAACACCTACCAATTTAGTTCCATCTGGAAATGTTCCCTCTACTTGTACCTCTTCTATGAGTTCCCCTACACCAGGTAATACTTGGTTTTCACCTATTAATTTATTGATAAATAAAATATTATTTGTTTTGTGCATTACTTCAATCTACAATATCTTGCTACAAATAGACTATGTCTGCAATAAAGTGAGAAACTTCCATCAGGTTCAAACCAAGCATTGCATAAAACAAAACAAAAAACAAACAAACACAGTGCTAGTATACATTTATGTACATGTTCACCTCCCATACCCCTCTGTCCAACACCCTGGTTATAAGGTGAGATATAACTACATGTAACTAATTGCTTCAGTGACCAACAGACCCAAATTAAATCACTACCTGATGACGTCACTTTCATGCCATATTGTACAATCACAAACTTTGCCTGTTATCTTGAAAACTGACCTAAAAATTGCTTTCCTATGTTCATCAACTCTGCAACAGTCTTGCCATCTCGGATAAATTCATTGAGCTACAATTGCAAAATGGAACCAACATGAATCTGACGTCTATCTAAAATTACAATAGAACCTCCCCTAGGCGAACCCCTGTGGGACCAAAAGTGTCCACTTAGCAGGAGAGGTGTGCGCTTATGGTTATCTGTCATTTTAGTCAAATATGCAAATTTAACGTCCAGTTTCACATAGGTAAGGTATTAAAAGGGATACTATGTCAATATCAAATCAACATTCAGTATTCTAATGGATGCTACGGTTTAATGATTGCATTATTGAATTCAAACATCGAAGCCCAGGAATTTTAGGAGGAATCCTTCAGCCAAGTCGGAAAGGCGATTTGTGTGACTCCGAGGTAAGTTAAAAATAATTATTGAAAATAAATCGCGAATAAGATGAAGTCACAGTTTTGGTCTCAGTATGCATCTTATACTCAGTCAGCTGGCCAGTCTGCATTTTATACCCAGTCTGCAGTCTACAATTTCCCTGCTAGCAAATCAGAGTCTCCGTTTCCATTATTTTGAGGCAGGATGAAAGGAGACTCTGCTCTGACTCTAAATGATGTTTGATGACTAACCGCCGTCCTCGATCATGAACGAAATAAACCGGTTTTTGAAAACAGTTGTCGCAAAGTATGCAGTATGCATGCCTAATGGGATTATCGCTGACTAGTAACTGAGCCAACAGTGACAAAGTGCATGCTGTTCAATGTGGCCGCTGGTGAATGTTGAGCCCACATGTGTCATACAGCATACGATCACGTGCGAGAGTTGTTTGGTCGCTTAGTTATGCTAACGCATGCTCAATAGGAATCGTTTCCACTCAGAGCAGAGTCTCCTTTTCATCCCACCTCAAAATAACAGAAAAGGAGACTCTGCTAGCAGGAAAGTCTACAATCAACAGTCTGCACTTTATATTGACCGATTACGTTACTAGTAGTCCGGATTTTTTAGTCAGGCGTGATAAATCACAGGGTCTCCAAGCTTACAATAATATTTGAACTTTGGGTTCACCTCGTGTTAATAATGTAAATAGGCTTGACAGACTTTGCATGCATAGGAAATTAGCAAATGGCGATTCGAATTATAGACGTTTTAAAAATAAATCGAATCACCATGAGACCAGAGACGCAAACCCAAAGGTTGGGCTGCCTGTGGATAAATTTCGACCAAAATTCACGCAAAAAGCGTGCAGAGAGTTGGCAGTTATGCAGGTATAAAATAACCGGCCCTCGATCGGTTGGCCTTATCAATGTAAACTTTCACTCGAGAAACGACGAATTTTGGTTTATTTTAATCCACAACAAAGCAAACAATTTGCCCAAGTGACCATGAAATAAGCTTACTCATTCATCCGCGCTCGTCTTTCATACATCTGATACATACCTGTGAGGCGATCAAAGCCACAGCTTCAGGCAGGTTCAGCTTTAAACCTCGTGCGAGACGTTTTTGAGCCAAAAAACCAGTTTGATTAATCAGAAGCCCTTCTAATTCGTGTGGACTTAGCCGCATTTTGAACGGTTCCGTGAGACTACAACGAGGTCTGCACTTGGTCTGCACGAACTTTGGACAATTTTCTTGATACTAGTATGTATATCCACGGTCTTGACGTCACCAGATTTCACCAATCATTGAGCGCCATTAGAACAATCAAAACGAATTCGCGGCAAACAAACGCACGCACGACAGTCCGTGCGCACGCGAGTATAATAAATATTTTGGCGAGCGAAGTCTGGAGAGAGGACAAAACTACTTTGGGCACGGGGTAGGGGACGGGGGGGAATGGGAATGGAGAGATATGGAGACCTCTGCCTGTTTTTATTAATTTTTTTTCGGATGTTTTGCTCAGGTTGCAAGCACTCGTGGAGGAGTGGGGGTATCGTGTAAAGCTTAAATTACTCCTTTTAGAAGGTACGTACCAGATTCTCTTTGTTGTTTTAGAAGTAACCAGCACATTGCATTGTCATGCAATCATGATGAGCCCAAACATCTCCGGGGGGGGGGGTGCCGCCCAGGCTGTCAAACCCTGTCAGGAGCCCATTACCCGGAGCCTCCATCTCCCATACTAATCCTGGAAGTCAACCCTTTCCCATATCTTTTTATTTTTAGAACACCGCGGGGCTCTCGGATTCCCGCTCACTCATTAGAATACCCAATCAGATAAACAATCGCATAAAAGACAGAGAAATGAGAAGATTTTTCAAATTTAAACAGTAGTCGGAAGTTTAGATGCTAAATAAACATCATTAGAATATGTTTTGTCAAGAGCATATGCTCCTGCTCAGTGGAAAAACGTTTAATCCTCGGCTATACTCCAGGCTCCGCCAGAAAGGGGTACAGCTTTTCAGGCTGGAGTTACCGGTATGCGGTATTTAAAAGGACCTTTCAAAATATCTCGAACAGTTGAATCCACCACACCACCACGTACCCTCAGAGGCCTGAGATCTGGGTACGAGATTAGCCTAGGGTCTCTCTCGTGAAACGCCACAGGCGGAGGGGGCTAGGAACGATGAGAGGCAAGCAAGCAAAATGCGCGCTGTATCAAGTTTCGGGTGAAACAAACCCAAGCGAAGCAGGCTCGCCAAATTGTTACTTATTTTTTGGAAGTGTGTCCGGCAACTGAATACAGGTTAGGCTCGATTACCAGCCGCTGTTCGGACTCAAGAGAGCGGCGGAAATCAAGCCTAAATACAGGTGTGTCCCAATATAATCCGCAATCGATTCTGCACGTATCACGTGCCTTTTATTAAAATCTGGGGGAGAAGCGCGTGCATGCGGGAGCGCACTCATCTCCAGATTCCGCGTGGGCATTTTCCCCTTCTCACTTGGAAAGAGGGACTGGTCTACAGCAGTAGCATAAACTTCAACCGTGAGAATTACTTTTCTTGGCAACATTTTTTTTTAAATCAAATGTTATTTGTACAAACAAGGGCTGCTGGTTTTCACTTTTTTATTTTATTAAACAATATCACTTTACAACCATTACAATAGAAAAGTGCATGTAATATTTTTTATTTGTCTGTAATGTCATCAAACGTCTTAACTATTTAAAAAGATGATTTCCAGTCCGACTACGCATGCTCAGGGTTTGTTTTTATTTTTGTTTTGAATTTGTTGATATGTTACACTTGGGTGCAGATAGCGTACTTGAAGTTTTTGAGTCCGCCATTACAAGTCGTTGAGTTCCTGAATGCTTGATGAGCTGAAACGTCGGTTTGTGATTACGCCAAGGTTCTCCTACTCGTTATTATTGTTTGGCAAGGACATCTGGCGTGAATATATGAAGAAAAATGTAAGTTTGTGACAACAATTTCTATTTTCGCTAGTATTTACATTCCTTCGTATGGGACTCATAAACATTGCAGACGGAGATTGCGCAGTACAGACTGTACATCATCTTTAAGCTTTATAATATATAATACTCATTTCTCTAAAGAAAGTTTGACGTAGGCCTAGACTTTGCGCTCATAACTCGACTGAACGTCAAAAGGTTGACTAAGCCTAACGTAGGCCACGAAAACAAAACATTTTGTCATAATGATGTTAAACACCAATATATATAGACATGTATATTTCAAGAGAGGAAGATCTAAGAGAAGGATTCCCCATGCCCCATGATAATTTTTTTCTATTAATGTTTCGCGCCATGCAGCGAAAGTTATTTTTTAAATTCCTTCTGATCAAGGCTCCGACATCACGTTTACTCGAACTGACCAATCAGGTAGCACTCTTAAAATAGCTCAGCTATGGACAGAATTTTCGAAGTTAAAAGTAGATTTCAAAAAATTATAATTTATTGAAGAGACAATGGAAAAATACTTCTCTTAGATCATCCTTATTAGATATAAAATATCTTAGAAGGAAACATTGTGATTTTGAAGATCAATTTTTCAATAATTTAGTTACTAAATTATTGAAAAATAGATCTTCAAAATCGCAATGTTTCCTTCTAAGATATTTTATATCTAATAAGTTACAAAAATATACATTACAACATCCAAACATACTTTTAACCAGTTTTCAGTTGTCCCAATAACAAGTCTCTAATTAGTCTGAATCACACCCTCTTGAATGAAAAACTACTTTGTTTGTTCTATGAACACTTTTTGAAAGTCAACGATTGAAAATCTGGACAGTGTACCCAGAGAGATTAAAAATATTTACATTTTTACATCATCTAAAAGGTTGTAATAAATTGACGAGTACGCGTCAAGAGACTTCTGAATTTCACCGTGTCTACAGGGTCCAACATACAGTGAACAGTCCCTTTATTTTTTCCAATGAGATCGTCTAACAGAAATGCTGGATTGTAAATGTAGAGCCGCCATCTTGAATATAGCACATCTACAAGGGAACGGGGATGGTGCGCCTTCCCTTCCCGGTGTCACCAACCTGAGAAGTTTTCAAGATGGTGGCTTGACCATCGAGCATATTAATTTGGTTGTTTAATAATCTAATCACTGAGCAAAAATTTTTCCAGTCTATAATTATTTCTGCCTTTCACTGTGGGAAGGTCACATGGTAATCTCCTACGCAGCCGTTATTTGGGTCATCACGCAACACTCCCAAGTAACGGCTGCGAAGGAGACTATAGTCGCATGTTTGCTATTCTATTTATCCAAAGGATCACCGCCAAACCAAGTTGTTGTGTCTTCAACCAATCTTCTGAAAAATGAGCGAGCCTATGAAAATAAACAAAGCAGAATGGGTTGATTAGAGGAGTTTAAGAATAAATCTTCAACTTTACTCAAGATATTAGTAAGATTAAGTTTAGATATCATAAAGAGAAATAAATGGAAATCACAGATTAGTTTAACATGATCATCAAAGCCTCATTACCTGTTCTGTGCTCTGTGCGCCAAGTAGTTTTATTACTACTCCATCGCATAATGGTTGATTTAAAACACTCACAGAAGCTGTGATACCATCACTACCTTCCCTACCTATATATAGGAGTAATTCAATAAAGCCATGAGCTAAAACTTGGAAATGATTCACCTACAGTAGACTCAAGGGTTAAATAATTCTTCCTTACCTGATATCTCGTGAACTTTGTCTTGAATTGTCCACTTAAGGTCTTTGAAATATGGCCCAATAAAGACACAGCTGCCAAGTACCTGCAAGTTAAATATTAATTAAATACAAACGGCATTTGCTAGCTCCGTTTTGAGAATTTTGGTGCTTAATTTTATAATCACACCATACAGCGAGTACAAAGAAACTGTGTTCTAGACTAAAGTAGCATCAACAATAAATTATGACAAAGTGCTTATTTTACTGAAAAGCCAAAACCAAAGCAATTACAATGGCCAATCACAACAAACGTAAACAACACAATGAGAACTTGAAGCAAATGCACGTAACTGGCACCAAGCACGGGAAAACGCATGTGACCAAGCCGCGATTGGTTTTGGTTTTGCATCTAATTGGTTCACATTGGGAAGGATTTTTAAACCAAGCACCTAAGCAATTCTGGATTACTTTCGACACTCAATTGAAAACCACTGCACTCTATCACAAAACGCATCCAATAATAAATTATTGTGTAACACTGTTGCAAAGAAAATCACTATTAGCAAAACTGACATTGAGTTGTGACAAAATCAATTCAGTCTGCACTTAATGGAGACTTGAAGTTCATTTCTTTAAAACATCAGTCTTTCCCTCAGTTTTTTTTTTTTCGTTTTCTTCTTCGGAAATTCTTGAAATAATTCCTCGACTACAGTCACTACTATTGTAGATTTTTTCGTATTTTTCTGCAACTTTACAAATATCCACGTGGCTGTTAATTTGTTGGTTGGCAATACAAAAACCCTTTAGCAGAGCTACAATGTAATTATGTGACTGCGCTATAGTCACCACCTAACATAGCTTGAAAACAAACTGAATTTACCTTGGTATGCTGCAAAGATTCTCTCAAAGAGCATCTTTTTCCATTATTTCCAAAATAACGATCAAGATTGATGGCATCTCCAAGTACAAGCTTTCCGTCAACATAGATCTTACTTTGACTTACAAAGCTTGAAAGACAATAAAAGGAATTTGATCATTATTTTCCTAACCACGTTACAAAAATATAAGCAGACATTAGATAATAAAGAAAATCACCAGCTAATGATATTCTCAGCAGCTAAAATTGTGCAGTTCCAGAAAATATCATACCCACCCCAAAGAAAGTCATTGGAAATTCCAAGTTAAGGGGGAGGGGTCCCAAATCCAAATTTGTTTTATAAAGGAAAGTATGAACTCAAGCTAAACTGGAATTTCCATGGAGGGGAGGGTCAAACCTTCCGTGGGGGGGGGGGGGGGGGGGGAGAGTATGGATATTTTCTGGAACCACACAATATAAAAACAAATGTATTGGTAATACCAGAACCTAAGGAGTAATTACAATATATACCTGGTCATATCCCAAACTTCTCCCAAAGCAATGCGTCCAGCAATCAGCCAGTCAAGTAAAATAAGATTACCCTCTGTAGTCAAGTTATAAACCTGTTAAACAGGCAAAGGTATTACTTACAGTACCACACATCATGATTTCATGGTATATGAAGTAGCTAAGTAAAAGAGAAGAAGTGCTTTCAAGAAGTACCCTAAAAGAGAGGGAGATGCTTCCAGAACCTTAACCTATTCTGCCTGGGAGGGCAGAAAGTGCCCGCACTGATTTCAAATTTATCTTAACTTAAAGAGTCAAACTTTGTGACTTTTCCAAAAAATTAAATATCTGGGAACATTTCGGTGTGTCAATTGTTTGATTACGTGACTTGACATTTCCATGGTAACCACATTTTGACAGGTCGTTTTATCTAAATTTGGTGTTTTTTTAGTTTAATTTGCAGTTAATGAGATTTTCGCTTTTTATGAAGAGTTTCTTTCAAAATCTTTAATAATAATAATATTTATAATATTTAATAATAATAATATTTATTATTTATATGGCGCAAATTAACATGTAAATATGATCAAATGCGCCTTACCAAATTAAACTATGTGAATGAAATAAAATAAAAGATATGCTATGAATATGAGTAATTTTTACGATTTTTTAAAATCACATTATTTTGGAGATTTGGAGAAAAAATTTGAAATCCAAGATGGCGGATTTTTAAACTGTATGACATCATTTTAGCGTGTATGACGTCATGATTAACACGCGACTGTCACTAAAATAAAATATTGGATGCTTTATGCACCATATAATATAAGTTTCATTTTCATAGCATGATTGAATACTTGGAGATACATAGGGGGGCACTTTCTGACCCCCCCCCCCCAGGCTCATGAACGAAAAAAAAAGCCCACTGGCAGAATAGGGTTCAAAGAGATAACTACTTGACCAATCAGAGAGCAGTGCACAGAGTTTAAGCCATTGTCTGATTAAGACCAGTAGTGCACGTGCAATTCACATCTTAAGTGGCTATGTTGTATGACAAAATGATACAACAAAGCTATAATTTCAAACCATGTTGAACAACGACATCTACTAGTATGGATACTTATTAACTAGTATAGTAAAAAATCTCAGTTTTAACAAAATTAGTTTATACCTGGTCTTGTTGGTACATAGAATTCTTGTAACAAAGAAAAGGATCAGGAAGCACTGCCAAGATTGCTCTATCAGCCACCCGAACTCTGAGTTCTTGCTTCATAACCAAACCAGTATCTGATGCTGAAATCTTAATAAAGAAATGGATCTGTTACATTCATAAGATGATTGTAGTTTGCAATAGCCTACGTACAGTACACATGTCAAGTAAATAGACAGACATCTCTCAGACTCTATGCACTCAGTAATTAATCTTCCCCTGCAGGCAAGAGACATTTTGATGATGTAGTGGTCTACCTTTACTTAAGAAATAGAAAATGCATTATTAGTGATTATGCATGTTTACACAGCCTGATGCAAACAGGAAAGAAAGTTTTAAGCTATATATAAACCCGAGCCGCAGGGGATGACAGTTTACCTATTTTAATTAAAGAACTTTCAAATTCTCCCCAACTTTCTTGCATGCATGAGTGTAATTTGCATCAGGCTAAACCCGGGGGGGGGGGGGGAAGGAAGGGTACTCCCTATAATGGACTATACGGGGAGGCTCCGCCCGAAAGGGGTACCTTTTCAGACTGGAGGTATATAAAAGGGTAGGGATTTCACGAGTTGGAGTATAGAAAAGGGTAGGAATTTCAAGAGTTGGAGTATGGAAAAGGGCTGCAGGTTTGAAGTTCTTAGCCATCGTAAGACAGCTTCCTAATCCACTTCCTTCTGGGGATATATATTGTTCATTAAGTTCATTCCAAGGGTATAGAAAAGGCATGCAGTGTTTCTACTGTAGGTATGTGAAAGGGGTACCATTTTCATAATTTCTATGGAAGGTATAGAAAGGGGTACCATTTTCCATGGAAGGTATATGAAAGGGGTACCTTTTCTGTCAAAAATGGTATATAAAAGGGTAAGGGGTTGGACCTCTGGGCGGAGCCTCCCCTTATAAACCTTCTTGGAGTACCCCTCCCCCCCCTCCCCTGGGGGCTAAACAAGTAAAAAAGCAGCTGTTTTCTATTTCTTTTATAAAATAAAGCCAACCCTCTCAACCTCCTAAATTAAGTCTCATTTGATCTCTAAATTAATTAGCAACATTATTATTACCGACCTTTGGGTATTCTTGTGTTGTAAACACAACATTGCAATCTTCTCCTACGCCTATTTCAAGACTAGTGCAATTTGTTGAACCATCCAGAACGCGTCCACCAGAATACAATTTATACAGCCATTGGCAGTTATAGTTTGGTGAACAGTGACGACTGTGTGGCTGCCTAACCAGCAACCTTAGCTACAAAATGAACAAGCAAACGATGATTTACAACATGTGTAAAGCAGAACCACACCAATTTGAGAGTAAATGACCCTCAGGCCCAGACCCCCAGGGCAGGTACTCTGTGAAGTTTTGGGTAGGGGTGACGGTAGGGGTGTGTCACTGGGATCGGACCCTGAAACCCTTACGCTATAACAGACAATGTTTAGCTGCATTCTGCAACCCTATTCTTGACTTGAGTAGACACCAAAAATCCCTCCCTATCCCAGACTCTCCATTTTCCAGAAACTCTTGCTATTTTTAAAGTAGTCTTACTAGCTCATTACTAACTGGAAATAAATTGGTTTTCTCACATTTTCGGTCACCGTATGCATGGTTTACGTTAGATGACGAATGCAATATTTATTATTTTATTGTCTGAAGTCTGTCTGGCATAAATTTTCGTTCACGCGATCACGCTAGCTTTGATCACCTTCATAAAATTAAAGAATGAAATTTTTCAATACTCACAGGGTTAGTGAAGTAAAGTTTCGAATTGACCGTTTTTAGTTTCACAGTTTCTGTTCCATCAACGCCAGGCACTGTTTCAAGGATGCAGCAAAACTCCGCAGCCGCTCTTTCCATCACTGTCTCATTCAAGTTATGACCAAAGACCTATAAAAGGTGGCGAGCCAGAACGATAAGTGCATGACTTTAGTCCGCCTCCTCCCCTCAAAAAAATGGATTTGTGACACAGGCTTAGCCTGCAAGCAGGCTCTCCTTTTCACGATCGCAGAGAGCCTGCTTGCAGGCTAACACAGACTAGACTTGGTCATTTATCTGCAAGATTCTTTGATGTTGTGCGAATGGTCCTCGGCAGCCCCTTCACTCCAACTCATCCGGGAACTTGAATATGGCACGCGATCGAGGCGCGTCTACAGGGATGATCCGTACATTTCCGTTTCGCTTCCTTCTCCGACTGCGTCAGCGATTACGCATTTTAAAATTACGACTCTGTCAGCTTTGTAGATTCTAAATCTATCAGTAATCTTAACGGTAGTATAGTAGCCCCTCTGCGGGCTCGCGAGCCTCGCGAGCCTGCCTCGCGAGCCTGCACTGTTTGTACAATGTTTGTACATGACGCGGTCATTTTATACGGCCAGATAAACAGGCGTACAGCTCTGATCTACTTACAGCCGTCTGGCTAACTCATACAAACTCTGTATTTACACATTCCCGTAAGCGGCCAGCTCCAGTTGCAGACATTTTTTCTGCTTTCCGAAGGTGTCCGCTTACGGGAGCTTCGACGGTGTATAAACTCGCGGTTCGATCTCTTACATGGTCTGCTTGGAGAGGTAGCATTCTCAGTTAGCTAGTCTTACCTGGTCCCGATTTTACCGAGAAGTAAAGTCAGTAAGCGATGATTTTCTCATCGCAATGTGGCTTTCGCAATTCCAGTTCAAAATGATCGACTTTATTTCGCAATGTATTCCAGACAAAGACCAGGAAACAATAGCAGTAACTTAATGTGATTGGCCGCTATGGTAGCCTGTCATCCTGGTAAATATTTAACTGATCAAACAGCTGAAGTATTTTTCAGCTGTCTGGATATTGCTGATCCTGATTCGGCTACAATTTGCTCCTGCTTGTAAGTGGTCCTTGCATTAGCCTGCAGTATGCAATGCGGCGGCGTGTGAAAGAGGGCGAGGAAGGGGGCGGGGTTGGGGAGGGGTTAGTATTATTCGCCCCCTCCCCCTCCGTTCTCCCTCGCCTTTCTGCCTGACTCCCTCTCCCTTCGTCGTTCTTTTGCACTCGCCCAAAGACTCTAATGTTTTCCTAATCCAAGATGGCGACTTATAAACACTCGATGGAATATTCTGCGCTCGCTTGCCCAAAATACGCAAACACTCGATGGAATATTCTACGCTCGCTCGCCCAAAATACGCCTGTTTTGCAGGCTAGCTACGAAAAGTTGGATTTGTCTCATCTTTGATTCGCGTCAAAGGTGAGTCAAAGATGGACGACTATCTTTGCCACAGTGGTCAAAGGTAAACAACACCTTTGATATCACCTTTAACAAGCTTTGACGCGCGTCAAAATTAGTAACAACTTTGACCGCAGTCAAAAGTACCTTTGACCCAGTCAAAGTCAAATTTGGCAATACCTTTGTTCCACCTTTGACTAAGGTCAAAGGCGTACCATCTTTGACCAAATTCAAAGACGGCCTTTGCCCATCTGTGACGTGCGTCAAAGGTATGGCAAAGACGGCCTTTGTCACCTGTGACCCTAGTCAAAGGTGTAGGTCAAAGGCAACTTTTCGTGCAGTAGGCTCTGGAGCTCGCGCGCCAACAAGACGCCAGCTACCAGGGCCCGCGCAGCACTTTTTTGAGTGGGGGCGCTCAACGCGCCAGCGTAACGGACGGTGTAAACTGCAGGTTGCAGGTTGCAGGTTGCAGGTTGCAGGTTGCAGGTTGCAGGTTGCAGGTTGAAAAAAAAATTAAAATTAAAAAAAATGATAATAAAAATTAAATAAAAAATGAATAAAAAAATAGATTATCTTGGAAGATTCAGAACTGGACTGGACTCTTATGAGAATTTGCGAAATTCCAAAGTTGACCAGAAGACTTCCGAAGATGACTTGAAGACTTCCGAAGATGTCCGACAATATCCGAAGATGGCCCGAAGATTTCCGAAGATTTCCGAAGTGGCCCGAAGACTTCCGAGGATATCCGAAGATTGCCCGAAGATATCCGAAGTTGACCCGAAAATTTCCGCAGAAGATCCGAAACGAGAACACCTGAAATGGTTCCTAAAATTCTCATACTAAAGTTCTGCCTACAACAAGGTATGTTCTGTTGTGTGTTGCCGTGCACAAACACGTCTCTAGCGATTATTCAAAGTGTTGTTACTGTTCAGTATAGTTAATGTTACAGTGCTATTGACTGTCAAAAGTAGTTGTTTACTTTGGTTTTGCGTTTGTTGAGCTCTTAATTAGTTATGAAGAAACTCATACAACATGCTCTTATCATAGTAAACATCCTGTGTTTTCCACAAATCAGGAACAAAATCAAAGCCAGTTGCGACTTGACTTGCACACGTTATACCGCACTTTCATGGTGCCAGTCATGTTTTGTTTCGAGTTCTAATTGAGTTAAATATTTGCGTTTGTTGTGATTATTATTCCTGATATCATGGGAAATTAATAAATTAATTTGATTTTTATTTAAAATTATAACAATTATATATTGTTTATAATTAATAATTGCAGTGCCCTACTGAAAACCGCTGCGGCGAGTGGGTTCCCTTCAGTTCCATTCAATAAAATCCTTGTATTCTTATATTGCTTTGTTTTTGTTTTGTCTTGTCATTCAACCTTCAACCTGCAACCTGCTAAAAAATAAAAAATAATAATAATAATAAGTCGAAAATCTTCGGGCCATCTTCGGATATCGTCGGAAATATCCGATTCATCTTCGGATATCTTCGGGACATCTTAGGAAGTCTTCAAGTCATCTGGTAAACTTTGGAATTCCGCAAATTCTCATATTAAGAGTCCAGTCCAGTTCTAAATCTTCCAAGATGACATTTTTTCTTTTTTTTACACAAAAAGGAACATTTCTTATTCATTTTTTATTTAATTTCTATTATTATTATTTTTAAATTTTAATATTTTTTTAAATTTTTATTATTATTATTATTCTTTTAATTTTTATTATTATTTTTTTAATTTTAATTTTAATTTTAATTTTTTTTTCAACCTGCAACCTGCAACCTGCAACCTGCAACCTGCAACCTGCAACCTGCAACCTGCAACCTGCAACCTGCAGTTTTACACCGTCCGCCAGGGTAAGCCATCTCGGAGGGTCCGGGAAAATTGTGAATTTAAGTCCTCTGAAATGGCTGGAAATGCATCTAAAATTAACAAGCGTGGTGCAACTTACAAACTTTTAGCGCTTAAAAAGCATCGTTTTTAATACAAGAATCAACATTTATTATCTGAATTGTCCACTTTTCGAAAAGCAATCAGAGATTTTTCGAGATCTTTTCTTTCCAACAGACTGAGCAGCCTTCCTTGTTCATATTACCATCATTGCGCTTCTCTGTCATCTCTGTTCGTTATCACGCAGGATTGAATGTCCCGCGATGTCCAATGGCGATAAAAAGTTGTCATAAAAACTTTTCTCCACAAAATGCAAGATGCAACTGCTCGACAGCATAAAGTCAGTCAAAGTTATATCTACTTGTCGCAACTCTTGATGTGCTGTTGCGCGTCTACTTTGCTATAATGGTCATTGTAACTTTTGTCCGTTGCGAACTACTGTATGTAGATCAAAAATAAAATTTATCACCAGCTTCCAGTAAAAACGTTAACTAGTGAAATGACTTCTGGAAATTTTTATTATTATTATTATTATTTAGAAAAGTGGGGGGGGCTAAAGCCCCCCCAGCCTCTCCCCCTGCGCGGTCCCTGGCTACGCAGGCTATCCTTGCATGGTTCACAGAAGTCGTTGGGGAAGGGGTCGTGCGTGATCCGGGAATTGGCCGAAATTGAGCGTGTGATTCGAGAAAACAGCAACCTCGTTCCCAGAAGATGAGAGACCCTGGAACGAGATTGAGAAAACAGCTAGCTGAAATTCAGCCGTGATTATCATGTCCTGATGAGAACCCTGAGAGGTTGAAAGTTCTTGACATTAGTAACTTTTTCACGCTCCAAACTGTTGAAAACTATATAAATCTAGAAGAAAGCCGTGATTCGGGAATTTTTTATTGCCTGTGACGCGTGATCTGCTTCATCCTTGGGTCGTTATCAACAGATAAATCAGGTATATTTTCGGGAAAATCAAATAATGTGTGATTGCCATGTTTCATCGGTTATTTAAAATTAACTGGTGTCAATTTTAAAACGTACGTGTTGTGTTACGTTGAAAAAGTTACGTGATTCGTGAACGGGATCCAGACCCCCCCTTCCAGACCCTGGGGCGGGGAGGGGGGGGGGGGGTACTCCCATATTATATATCTGCTCCGACTTTTGCCGATTATAAACTTCGTCGCACACAACTAACTGCCCCTGGGTCTCCGAGGATGGGGTTTTTACAGAGCCTGGGCGGCACACCCCTACTCAAACTTGGGTTGAGTACCCCCTCCCCCCCTCCCCCCCCATCCCTCCCTGGGTCCTTAGCCTGCGCAGCAGGCGTTGTAGTGGAGAATAGGGTTCAGAAGGTTCAGAAGAATAGGGTTTAGAATTCGAGTTCAGTGGCCTTTCGGTAGACCGGGCTTGGTCCAGACTACTTTCAACAGCATGCCTGCGAAACACTTAGACTGTCTGTTTTCATGGTTTCAGGCTCAAATCGTTGAACGCGCGAAAAGAACTGCGAGGAACTGGAAGTGAGCGACGAGGCCGCGAGAAAATATGCCGTGGTTTCTCCGTTCCTCCCGCCCCAGCTCTTTCGCTCGTTTTCGCGGCCTCGCTCACGAATTTTGTCATCGCGCGCCAAAACGGCCAGCTACGCAGGATATGAGAAATAGAGAGGTCGGTGAACAGTCTAGCACACTAATCTCCTCTTGCTTAGCCTGCGTCGCAGACGGACTTGACCGCCGGTACCGGCGGTCAAGTCCGTCTGCGACGCAGGCTACCTCTTGCTTCGAATTCGCTCGTCTTTGCGCGGGATTTCCTTCGCACTAGACACATGATTTGAATAGCCTACAGTAGACGCGTCGAGCCGGAAATTACGTCGACTGCGTTCGCAGGCTAGCGCGTTATTTGGGACGTCACGCAAAGCTTCTTCTTGTGGAGTGCAGCGTAGCAGTTGCAGCGTAGCCTGTTGGTTTTTTTTTTTTCGGCGAGCGCGCAAACAGCGAGACGAAAGAAGGTGCTCCGCGCTCGCTGTCGCGCGCGCTCGCCGAAAAAAAAAAACACCCAAACCGCCTGTACTGCGGGCTAAGAGAAGCGTTACGCGACGATCCAAATAACAGGGACTACGTGACCTGGTGACCCTGGTGACAAGACGTTACAGACTGTCGAGATTGGGGTCAAATTGCACAGTATACATGCTGCCGGCGCGGCGCGGATGAACAAGAAGTGTTTGTCTTCATGACATAACAGGCCGTTGTTGCGCTCTTGACTGAATGAATGAATAAGCAATTTCTTTGTTAATTGACCCGGGCCATCTTTTAGCAGATTTCGCTGCGCCATGTTCTTCTCCTTTCAATCCTGTTTCTTTACTCTACTTATCACAAATTATTTCAGTATCCTTCAAGGTTCGGAAGTAAAGCCGATCAAAGGAGAAACGTGTTCTTTTAGCGGGCCTTCTGAGTTTGACGACGGTGAAGAGAATCCCTGCTTCAAAGATGGGCTGTTCTCGGCGTTTTTCGACATACGACTGTCCAGACGGGATGGTGTTGCTGTAGGTCATGTGGAAACCATTCAATTTGAGGAAGAAGGGAAACGTTCAGCTTACAACCCGGAGCTTAAAGCCGCCCATATTCGAAATTTCAGATTTACTAAGCGACGAGGAGTGCGATCATGTTATGGAGCTGGCGAACAAGAATGGTTTGGCGGGAAGTAACCCTGCCCAGGGGCCGCCAGTTGTCACAAGAGAAGGGGTGAACGAAACATTAACACAGGAACAGATGAAGATGACATGTAAGAGAATCACACGTTACGACAATGACAAGAACGGGAACGTAACCATGGTTGAGTTCGCGAGTTATGTGTACCACATGACGAAGATGCTTGTACGTATGAGCGATTTGTGGACTGTGTACGAACATTGCTTCCCGAAGACGCTCGTGTGTTTACGTATGAGAATTGTACGAAGGTTAACCGACGCGGTTTGTGGAGTTTATCTACCAGCTGTGGAATATCAACCGCTTGCCTTATTATAACGCAAGGTACAGCGAACAAGCGTGGGTTGAATTGAGTGATGAGGATCCTGTGTTGAAGCGAATGAAAAGCAGAATTTGCAGAGATTACTCACATGCCTGCATCGCTGATTGATCATAGCGAAGATTTGCAGGTAAAAATAAAAAATAGCATATACTAGTATTTACTCAGTATTTGTGTCATAAAAGACCCCATTCTTTATAATCTTCTCTGGCGATGAAATTAGATTTGTACAGCTCCGCAAATGATCCCCGACCGCAAATGATCCCCAAATTGGCCGCAAATGATCCCGAACCGCAAATGATCCCAGAGTGGACCGCAAATGATCCCGCTAAAAATCTAGGAATGGCGTGGACGGTAGTCTCCCACGCAGCCGTTATTTGTGTCGTCACGCAACGCTTCTGGGAGAAGCGTTGCGTGACGACACAAATAACCGCTGCGTAGGAGACTACGTGGACGGTGGACCCGATTTTTTTTCATTTTGAATATTTTTCCTGAGAACTGAATCTGTGCACGCTAGACATTTTTTATCTAGCCACCTGGTTACTGGTGACGGAAGTGATCGAATTTCTTTCATGCAGTGATGCAGATTAAAGCACATGGGACAAGCAGCTACCTCGCATGACATTGATAACTGAGGTGACACGCCTTGACGGTTCAGATGACCTTTGATTTCGAGATCGGATGTCAATCACCGTGACAGCAACCGCGCTTGTCTTCACAAATAATTACAGTCGAACCCCTCAGTTTTAAGTGGCCCGTTATCAACAGTACCGAAACTACTGTCAATATGAAAACCACCTTATGGCCGTCCCGATGAGAGTTTCTCCTTTAGTTTTTTTTTTTTAGGAGCCTGAAAAAATTCACAGTTTTCACACTTCCGTTATGCAGTCATGCCGCCAAAACAGCATGAAATAGAATTCTCGGTTTTTCACTGTCACGCCATAAATAAAAAAAAGGAAAACCGTTCAATGAATGAAGTCAAGAATTGACATGTCATAGATAATGAATAAATAAGGAATCAGTCCAATTCTCAGGTCTGTGCGGTATTCCGTACTCGAGTTATTTGTCAAAATGTTCCACACAAATTTATAGAGCTCAGTATGGAAACGCCATGAGGGGCACCAACATGGCCGCCGGAAATAGGAAAAAAAACATCTGGAGTTCACTTTTGCCAGAAAGGAGGTTTGTTTTCTCTTGTGAACTTTCGAATATTTAGATAAATATTTCTCCTTAAACTTAAATTGTTTAGAATGCTGAAAATCACCCCAAGAGTCATGTTTTAGATACGGAACAGCTCTGTCACGGCCGTCCTGCTGATGTCACGTACGATTGAAAACTCGGAAATTTAAACCGTTCTATTTTCAAAAGGAAGCATGAGATCGAGCTAAGAAATTGTGAAAAGATATATATTTAGGTAATCTTTCCTTGAATGAAGGTAAAAATTCTGTAGGCCTCGCGGTTTTGAATTGTAGAATTTGATGACGTCACGTGAAAACCAAGAATTCACCGGAAATGTTATTTGCCGATTTCGTGAAGTAGTTTACTGTAACGGGTGTCAATTTCCATGTCCTAGCTTGTTTCATGGCGCAGAATACCGTCTTTAATCTCGAAATATATAGATAAATGAATCTTGGTGACGCGAAAACAATATAACATGCGGTGTTAACTCTTGTGTAAGTCTGCAATAATTCTAGACGCGGATAAATTTTACCGCGAAAACCAAAAAACACATTCTCGAATTAACTATTTTTACTCGCGTTTAATAGTTCAATGATTTTGAATTTTTTTTGTTTTACTAAAATTAATCTGCATCAATGCATGAAAAAAAAAATCGATCACTTCCGTCATCAGTAACCAGGTAACTAGATAAAAATGTCTAGCGTGCACGGTTTCAGTTCTTGGGAAAATGTCAAAAATATTCAAAAGGGAAAAAAATCGGGTCCACCGTCCACGCCATTCCTCGATTTTTAGCGGGATCATTTGCGGTTCACTCTGGGGATCATTTGCGGTCCTGGGATCATTTGCGGAGGCTGTACAGATTCATTTCTCGGATTGCGTGACCCAAAGAGCGTCTGCGACGACATCGCTGCAACATAAACACGCAACATTAACATTGCGCGCGGCAATATTTCGCGCAACATTATTGCTGACGCGGCAAGCAAGTTTGGATGTTTATAATTTTAAAAGTGACCAAAATGGCTATGGTAGCTAGAGTTACAAGTAGATCTCGTCGTGTTTGGTTAGCAAATGGCTGATAGCCTGCGAATCCGTCTGCGACGCAGGCTAATGGCTGATAGCGTAGCCTATGAATAGGCTCCGTGGTGGGGATGGGGTAAACAGAAAACGGCGCGCGAACGAAGCGAGTTGAAGGACAGCGTCCTTCCCCTCGGCCCGCTTCCGCGGCTCGCTTCGCTCGCAGCTACTGATAGCACAATCTTGAAGATAGTAGAAACACATGAAAGGTCTCGAAACTGTTGCGCAGCGCAATGAAGCGACATTCCGCGCAATGCTCCGCACGCCAAACACGGTGCTATTCAGCATAAGATTGTGCGCAAGTCCTTAGACGGACCGCAAAAGTTCTGCTCTTACGTCACAGTTTGATGAATTATGGGAGCGTGCCACCAGCAGGCTACAGTGTACCAACGTTGCCTCTCCACTATTAGTCCAGTTCTGACCCTCTCTCTGTCACGCAACGCTATTGCGTGACAGAGAGAGGGCCAGAACTGGACTACTCCTCTATATGCTGAATGTTAAAGTCGCTTGTCTTTTCACAGGTTGTCAAATATCAGCGAGGCGGTCATTATCACGCGCATTACGATTCCACTGTGGCTGGAGATTCGAAGGAAAAGAGATGTTGCGGAAAATTTGAGGACAAAGAAAAGAAGACATGTCTTATGTGCAGGTGATTGTATCGACTCTGCCAAACCCCGCCCGTCATGTAAACTTGCGCGCGCACCTATTTCGCCCGTTTGATCTTCCTCCCACTCCAATTATCTGCCCTGAGTCTCCGAGGATGCTATGAATTCTGATTGGCTCATTGTATTAGAGCGGTTTTCTATTGAGTGTCGTAAAACCAAAACCAAAACCAAAACCAAAACCAAACCAAAACCAAACCAAAACCAAAACAAAACCAAAACAAAACCAAAACAAAACCAAAACCAAAACCAAAACCAAAACCAAAACCAAACCAAAACAAAACCAAACCAAAACCAAAACCAAAACCAAAACCAAACCCAAAACCAAACCAAAACAATTACAATGGCCAATCGCAACAAACGCAAACAACACAATGAACCAATGAAAACTCCAAGCAAATACACGTGACCGGCGCCAAGCGCGGGAAAACGCGTGCGACCAAGTCGCGATTGGTTTTGGTTTTGTATCTGATTGGTTGAGAATGTGGCGCAAAGTTTTTTTTAAACCAATCACAGAGCGTAGTAAAGCAAACCCAAAGCAATTCCGTACAACTAAAACCAATCAAAACCAAAGCAATTGCGGATTAATTTCGAGGCTAGTTTAAAAACTACTCTTTTTGAGTTTGGTTTTGGTTTTTTGAAACCAAAAACTCCGAAACCTTATTTACGCTAATGTCTTTTTTCAGTTTTTGCCGATCGCAATGTATCATTTTACAAAAAAACTAAAATATCCTGATTTATTTTTATCGCCTAGGTACATCACCATTTTGTTGTTTTTAAACAACGTTACGGAAGGCGGAGAGACGGCATTTCCAGTTGCAGATCGCGAAGATTTGTTTACGGGGAAAAATTTTTCGTCAAATCTTAGCAGAAGTTGTGAGAAGGCAAGCTTGGTGATGAAGCCAGTAAAGGGAAGCGCTCTGTTTTGGTATAACAATGAGCTAGACGAGGAATCTGGCAAGATGGGCGAAGTTGATATGTTGTCCTTACATGGAGGGTGCGACGTCATCAAGGGCGAAAAATGGATCGCAAATTTGTGGATCAATGCACCTCGCGCCGATCAAACTGTGTGAATCTTTTTCATGCGTATGCTGTATAGTAATTAGATAGCTTATAGTATGTGTAACAACGGAAGGAATCACTGCAAACTGACGACAACAACAACTGAACAACGACGACGACAACAGAACTTTATTGCTATTAAACCAAAGTTTGCCGTCCACGTGGTCGCACAAATTTTTGCGGAAGTTATATTTATTATATTTTGTGCTTTGCGTGATCTAATTTTTGCGATTAGCAGAGGCTGGGTTTTCGTGCAGGGAATTTTAATTTTTGCGATTTTTAGCAAGTCGCTCTGCTTACAATTGGAATTACAACATACTCGTAATGCAACGTAATATTGCTGCTTTTTGAAACGTTTTAAAACACGTTTAATCAGGGATAAATTATTAGTCTGTACATGTACACAGTAACATCTTGTTCTGCTGTGGTTGATTGCTCTTATGGTTGAAGCAAGCTACAATAGAACGCGGCACGACTAGCCTGAGAAAACAGACGTCGTTTCGCGTCGCAGTGGTTGCGACGCGAAACGACGTCTGTTTTTCTCAGGCTACGGCACGACTAGCCGTCTTGCAGGAAGGAAATAGAAAACGTCTGCACCAAATTTTTTGTCAGGGGACAAGTACCAGCTGATGGCGAAATCCTGCCTCCGAGACGGGACGGAGCCCGCGATGTTCGTCAGCAACATGACGTATCTGCTGGCGCGATTGCTTTTGGATTACGTTTCTGATCGGATAAAAAGACACGGAAACTCTTCGAGCGTATTCCCGCGAGTTGGAGGGTCACGCGAGGCGAAAAACAGCTCTTCGCGCGTCTGCAACCTCGCGTGCGCCTGCTGCAGAGGCTACCGCTATTCCAGAGCTTTCCAGCTGATGGGAGGACATAATTTTCCCATTCGCAAACTCCTTTACTCGTCATCTCCGAGCTTTTGCGAGGGAAATTCCTTCAGCTATAGTTCGATGTTTGTGGAATACACGTTGTTCGAGCCAAATTTCCTGCATGATATTCCGAACTGCTTTTGACTTTTATTAATTTTGCTTTCACAATTTTTTTTACGAGAAAAAAGCGTAGAAGAGGGTATTTTCCTTCACAGCGCGCCGTTATTATTTTATACTTTTGCAACAGATTTCTCATAACTTGTACTTTTGTAAAACTTTAATTCTGTATAGGTGTTACAATATCCAACAAGTAAAAGGGTGACATATCCGAAACCAGTAAGGAAAATTACTTAGCCATTCAGACTTAACCCTTTCACTCCCAGAGTCAAACCTTGAGTCAATAAATGTGGTTGTACCTTTTGAGTCTGTGGATGAAACCTTAGTGTGTGACCATTCATATGAAAGCTATTGAGCAGTACTTTCATGTGGAATTGTTTATTATGCTGTTCAAGGTGGTTCTAACTTTTAAGTCTGTGGATAAAATCCTAGTGTGTGACCATTCAAATGAAAGCTATTGAGCAGTACTTTAATGTAGTACTGTTGGTTTTTTCATATCTTGCAAAATGAAATTTGGGATTTTTTTCAAACTCTTGGGAGTGAAAGGGTTAAAAGCTGAAGGGCTTAATGTCATTCTGATAGATTTCGGCAGCTACTGGACAGGCTTTCTTCCTCTCCCTCTTCCTTTACCAAACCAGCTCTGCCTTTCTTTGAAACTGCTGAACATTAGATAATGGTTGTGCACAAAAACGGGATGCACCAACATCGGAGCTTTTGCTGTAAACTGCTGGCACAAACGTTTGAGAATGTGATGCACCAACTGAGTTTTTGGACAAGTGTCTTAGTAACAGTACACTTCCCGCTGAGTATGTCACTGGTACTTAAGGTGAATTTCGCATCCACCATGTTTGAAAATCTTGCTCTCGGTGATTGTGTATTGTTTAAGTTGCCTTTTACAAGCTTCACAGATGTGTCTGATACTTCCAGCCCAAAATTGGAGCAGAAATCACTAGCCTCTTGAACATCATTGAAGTTAAACATTTCAACCAAAAACATCAGAGGAAGGCATGCATTCCGGCTGAAGTATGCTGCGTTGACAGTAGCCAGAGCATTGCCTCTCACTTGGTTGAAATGTTTATGAACGGCACAACATGCTAGATATGGCAGCTTTTTGACAAGCCTAAAGAATCGAACAAAGTTTTTGAGCATGATAGTTATAGTGATCTCAAAAGCTAACCGAAATAGGTGACTGTTCTTGATACCCACAGGCAAAGTCACTGCACGACTTAAAGCTTCAAAAGAACCCAGATTGTGTAAAAGGTAGTAAGCTTCAAATTCTGGCCTTGTGTCTTTGTATGCAGAAGGGGAATTCTGCGTCGTAAAACACAAAAGTCTCTTTAAAGCATTCTGATGTGTGGTCGTTGTTGATTTTTTGGATCAACACATCTAATGGACTCTCACACAGTTTGTAACCAGAGAAAATGTGAAACCTGCAAGCTTTCTCAAAAATTTCCACAACAAACTTTCCAGTGATTCTCTGCACGACCAAGTCTTGTCTTATAGCT
This sequence comes from Desmophyllum pertusum, assembly GCA_029204205.1. Lineage (NCBI taxonomy): Eukaryota > Metazoa > Cnidaria > Anthozoa > Scleractinia > Caryophylliidae > Desmophyllum > Desmophyllum pertusum. The sequence continues at coordinate 3,702,590 of MU825398.1, forward strand.
CTTGTTCTGTCAAATATAAACCAGTAGATCATGTTCCATGGGTAGATGGCATCTTTGGAGGCAATTTCTCTGTTAAATAATTCATCGTCCTTAAAAGCACGTTAGCTGGTCTAAGGTCTGAGGGATCAATAGCTTTGCCTGCCGCAGAGCGTGAAAACTCTTTGACAGCTGCTCGTGGGTCTGCAGTCATCTTGTCTCGTTGAAGATCTCCACTGTTTGAAGTTGGGCAAGTGGTGAAAGCAACAGTTTCAAAGAAGTGTAGTCTTCGCTGCTTCTCCCGAGACGCAATTTTCCCGTGGAGGACACATCTGCATGCATGTCCCCTGAATGATATTTCCAGCTTGATTCTGCCATTTTCATAGACTTTCTCGAGATTTTCTGACATAAAACAGAATGAAAATTCACAAACGGTCCGCCATTTTGAATGTAAACGAAGTCCGCTGACCAGAAAAGTAATAAGCGCCTGCCTGCTTAGCAACCACTCGAAAACAAATATGGCGGCGAAGGAGTGAAATAAACTCAATGTCAATGTAATTATTACTTTGTGGCGAATTTCCTGTAGGAAATGGCAACAATATTGAACAATACCACATCTAAAGGAGCAGGGAATTACATTGGTGAAACCAGAAAACAGCTGAGGGACGGTAAAAAGTACAAATGGGTAGAGTCTATACAGAATATAAACTGCAAATATAAACCAACTCTTGAATCTTGTTTTAAAAGGATTTGGAGTTATACAATTATTCCAACAAGTTCTTCAGATATGAAGGAGAGTGGAGCAAAGGAAAGAAACATGGTGAGTTAATTTGGACTAACTGGTTTATAATTTACTAGGTTACTATAGCAACAGTCTACCTTAAATTTATCATGTTCCTGATTTGATTCTATCAACTCTTTTGAAAGGTCATGGCAAGCTTGTTATGGCAGATGTAGCTTTTACGAAGGGCAGTTTATCGATGGTGAAATCCAGGGACATGGGTTTCGCCGTTGGGCTTCAACAAGGAATGAATACACGGGTCAGTTTGTAAAAGGTGAGCTGAATGGCCACGGAATCATGATGTATGGTGATGGATCACGATACGAAGGAGAATGGATTGAAAATCAGCGAGAAGGTAAGTTCTTATGTATGTTTGTTTGTTTGTTTGTGCGTCTTTTTAATGATTTTACTTGGATGCAGAAAACTCTAAGTTGTGGAAATAAGACTGACAAATAATCCTACAAACCCCTACCCATTCCGGCCCAAATGCTATTCACTCCTACCTTTGCGGGGTCCTGTAAGTCACATATTTCCAGTGTAATGATGCCGATAGTTTCAGATTACAGAGGTATCAAAAATGTTTTGAATTTTGTGTTTTGTTTTAGCGCATTTCATTTTGCAACAGGAGAAGGAAAGCTAATCAGTAAAGATGGATCAATCTATGAAGGATCTTTTCATAACCACAGAAGACATGGAGAAGGAAAATGGATGTTCAGGTTAGCTGATGAGCTACAAAATCTTACTCAAGCACAGTTATGTAAATATGTTAAGAATAATAATGTATTAGTATTAATTGCTGGAAGGTGTAACTTCATTGTTACTTGCATACAAAAGTTCAAAATCAAGTAGCAACCAACCACTCAGAGACACTATCCAGATCTCTGTAGGGCTACATGAATGTTGTCAATATCGAATCTCAGGTGTCCCTCGAGTGGGGGATTGAAGTATTGAGTGTGCGAAAAGAGATGTATATTTACTTGAATATTTGTACAGCTATGGTTGTCATTAAATGACAACTTTCAGAAAAAGGGCGGTTTAAACAATACAACTATATTGTCAAACTGCCCTTTTCCACCAGGCCCTTTGATTAATGAGACTTGCCATACCTGCTTGTTGGGCAGGCATGTTAATCATGTAAGCTGTTAAACCACTTCTTGGTTGGAACTGATACAATATTATTAATCCTGACAGCAATGGTGATGTTTATGAAGGAGACTGGGTCAATGATCTGCGGCAAGGACATGGGATTATGAAATTTGTGGATGGAACTATTTATGGGGTCAGTTGAAACTTGAGGGAAAATTGGCCAGGTCAGTTGAGAAACAGTTGTATTCTAGCATGATCTTGATGATGACACTAGAATATATGACCATTTTTGAACTGACCCCAGGACTAAAGCATTTAAATATCAATTGAAGCTGGCTAGTGGCAATTATTTCAATCAGCTGAATCATCACACACTAGAAATTCATCCACAGATGTAAAAGTTAGAACCACCTTGTAGTAATGTACAACATATTAAAAAGTACCACATCATTGAAAGTACTGCTCAATAGCTTTCATTTGAATGGTCACACACTAGGGTTTCATCCACAGACTCAAAAGTTAGAACCACCTTGTACAACATAATAACAGTACCACATGAAAGTATTGTTCAATAGCTTTCATTTGAATGGTCACACACTAGGGTTTCATCCACAGACGTTAAAGTTAGACTGAACCACCTTGTACAGCATAATATACAGTACCACATGAAAGTGCTGCTCAATAGCTTTCATTTGAATGGTCACACACTAGGGTTTCACCACAGACTTAAAGTTAGAACCACCTTGTAAGCATAATAACAGTACCACATGAAAGTACTGCTCAATAGCTTTCATTTGAATGGTCACACACTGGAATCACCTTGTACAGTTTGAAAATTGTTGTTTTCTGCCATGACAGTATGATGGGTCGTAATGCGAAGACTGATTTCATGTCCTTTGTTATGCAGGGCCAGTGGTGGGGAGATTTTTCAATGGTGAAGGATCCATGATTCACACGTCTGGTGTTTCATATGAAGGAATATGGGTCAATGGCAGACCTGAAGGTATTGAAAAATGTCAAACACATGAATTCTGGTTCTTTCAGGTGACGGATGAAGTGAAGTAAGGCCTCTCTGGTGAAGTGGGGGGAGGGGGGGGGGGGGGGGTGGCAGGGAGGCAGATAAGAGAGGTGGGAACCAGGAGAAATAGGAATTTTTTGGCAGATCAAGTTTTGGCCAAATAGGACTTTTTGGGGGTGGTAAAAATTTGGCCATATTCGCACCTACCAATATACTGAGTAACGCCCTGGGCTAGTAAGGGGAATATGTTTGTTGATAACATGTACATATATATCAGAACTGTTTGTATTTCAGTGAGACTGTTGAGATTCGTGTCATTGGAGATGATCACATAGAGTTCATGGCAAGGAAGACCATTTGGATTTGAAGTTGAGTGTGTGACGGCAGATGGGGAACCAACGCAAAGGTCAGTTTACATGTATAAATATTATATTAACACATGCCATGTTATATAGAGCCAATCAAAGGCAGGAGAGCCATTGGGTATTGGTAATATCTCATGGCTTGATTTTCAGATGTTTTCCTGCTGAAAACTTGGCAAGGAACAAACTACAATAGTTGAACCTCTGTAAAATGGCCAGAATGGGTAGAATTAACAGTCTGTTGTAGAGAGGTGGCTGTTTGTAAGGAATTGTGCGGTTCCAGAAAAAAGCCAAAGTATGAAGCCAAACTGGAATTTCCAGGGGGGGGGGTTCAAACCAAAACCCTTGCATGGGGCGGGGAGGGAGGGACATGGATATTTTCTGGAACCCCATATTCAATAAGAGTAAAGTGTATGGATCAGTGCATAGTCGGTATGAAAAATCCTGACTGTTGTAGAGGGTGGCCATCAGTTTAGTCGAACCTCTGCCAACGGTTACGGACACCTCTCGTAAGCGAACACTTGGTCATGTTCCAGCTACATACCTCCCATAAGCAGACACCTCTCTGGTCCCGAGGTTTGTCCGCTTACGGGACGTTCAACTGTACATGTGTTGTGTCCTATCACTATCCTTCAACTTTTGAAGCGGCCATAAGAGCACACTGTTGTCTTCCAATCTATAATACTTCAGTTCAGTATGCTACTTTTTCTTTCAGAGGAAGGTCGATTGCTGCAGGTGACAGCTGGAATCAAAGTTGGTTCTTGGTAGAAAATCATGCTGATGGGACAGAAAATGAGCTGGACACGATTATGACACCAATTGTGAGTGTTGCAAATTATTATCATGTTACATGGAATTTTTTTATAAAGTTTTTGATCATATACTGTAACACACAATGTACTGCACTCTGATTGGTTGTGTAGTCGTTTTGCACAAGGCTATGTAACACGGTTTATGATGTTTACTAGCATTGCATTTTGTTGGCTTTACACCATATAGCCTGATGCAAACAGGAGAGAAAGTTTTAGGAGAATTCAAAATGTTTTATGTAAACCCGAGCCACAGGCAAGGGTTTAACATTAATTTAATGATCTGTGAGAAGAAATCGGCCACGTTGAGTGCTTTTAGGAATTAAAGTAGTGGAGACACGGTGTGCTCCGGGGGGGGGGGTGGGGGGGGGGGGGGGGGGGGGGGGGGGGGGGGGGGGGGGGGGGGGGGGGGGGGGGGGGGGGGGGGGGGGGGGGTATGGGGGGGGGAAAGAGGCCCCTCCCCCCCGGGATGTCCTATTGGTTAGCGTTTGGACTCCCGGATGTAGCAGTCCGGGTTCGAGATGAATGGGTACCAATACAGCGACAAAACACTGGGGGGTAACCGGAAACCTGGCGATGGACTAGCATTCCATCCAGGGGTTGTAGCAATACTCCTAGTTGGTGTCATGCTAAGGGTCATGCTAAGGAAACCCGGATAAGCTCCAGCAGTGCAGTTTGGCCCGAGTGCAGCTTTATTTTACTAATGTAGCAGCATAATGGTAACAAGTAGACTGCCTGTTGATTTTTCTATATATTTTTTTTCTAAATTTAGTGGGTTTGAAATTGAGCCATACCCATTAACAAGATGCTTGGGGAGATACAAGTGAGACCATGTTACAAGGACTTGCTTTCCCAGGCCACAAGCGCTATGTCCAGTTACAGGCCAGCTCAAGCATCGTCACCAATAGGGGAGGAACTGCCTAAACCTATGGACAGTACAGGTACAGGTACTGTACTACCACTCATGCTAAGTTTTCATGTAATACAAATTTACAGTAACGATGAACACAATTTGAGCCACCAATATTGTCTTTGCAGATCTTTAATTTTAAGATCTTCAAAAGATCCTGCAAAGATTTTTTTTCCATGATTGCCTTCCTGAATAATTTAAGGTTAAATCTCTTTGTACTGTTGCTAGGTAACTGACATGTTGGACACTGGAGATAAAGAGAGTTCATTGCTTGAGGCTCGAGGCGGAAAATGCCGAGCAGGACAGCTGCTCCATCACAAGCCAGTACCATGATGCCTGCTAGTTATGACAAGAATACAAGTGTTGCTGGAGATGGTAATAAATTTACAGCTGTGTGAGATAGTTTTGTGTATAAAAACTTGATCCAATTCACGATCAGACCAAAATGCCTTAGCCTCCTCATAGACTTTCTTTTTGTCGTCACGCAATCTCTCAGAGATTGCGTGATAAGCCAAAAGAAAGTCTGCAAGGAGCTTAAAAAATGCCGGCAAAACTGATACCCCTGTTTCATCTCAGGTCAAAAACCTGACGTCATGCATTGATCAGCACATACATGTACCCATATGGCTTTATGCTTATGGAGTGTGCCTCTCTAAGGGGATCAGAGTTCGGGGTGGGGGAGGGGGGGGGGGGGGGGTACAAACTCTCGGTATTTCAATGTTACTTTCAAAACACGATTTCATCAGACAATACAATATTGTTTTTTTGCACATAGCAGCTGAAGTACTGATGGTCCCCACCGGTGCTAAGTCTGCCGCCTCCTGTCTCCCCTGTGCGTACCACAGGAGGGAAAGCACTGCTTGAAAATCTCTACCTAGCCACCCCTCCCCCCAGGGGTCAACCGCTGAACAGTTTTTGCATCACTGCAGTCATCCACGCAGGAGATCGCTGCCACCGCAGATTCACGAGCCAGAAACGCAAGGTGTGTGGTGTACTCTGTGAGGTGGAACACCTGTTATTGAAAATCTCTTTGACTTTTAGTGCAATCCTGATACCGGGCATAAATGATTCTTAGTGAATGACATGAACGTTTAAAGGGCTGTTACGCAAAAATGCGCATGTGGCAGCTTTGATTGACTGCAGAGAAGACAAACGTGACATAGCGGAAAATATTTAACCGGTGGCAAAATGCGGTAAAAACATGTAAACTGGTGAAAAGCGCGGGAAAACTTGTAACCGGCGAAAAGCGCGGGAAAACTTGTAGCCGGCGAAAAGCGCGGGAAAACTTGTAACCGGTGAAAAACGTGGGAAAACATGTAACTGGAGTTGTAACTGGTAGAAAGTGCGGGAAAATATCTAACTGATGGAAAGTGCGGGAAAAGTCGCGAAAAAAAGCGCTTTTGGTTTTGATTGGCCAAAAGCCCAAAACATCAATCTCTTCGCTCTGATTGGCTAGGCACCTTGTATTCGTTTTTTCAAGAAAATGAAAGGATTACTGAAGGATTACTGTTCGGTTATTTGTGTTTTATAATTTCAGGTTGAAAGGCAAGGCCAATGCGTCGCTGAACTCTAACTTGTTGAAAGTTGTCAACCGAAGCATTCCTTCGTCTGCAGTCTCTGAAGGAAGAAGAAGAAGGATGCCTTGGCTGATGTGGTGGAGAAGGCGGACGGAAAACGGAAGAAGGACAAGAAAGAAGAAAAAGATGACAAATTCTGTAAACCGGGTGAGTGGGAAAAAAATTGGCAGCGTTAGAAATACAGGACAAATAGTTTTTCTGTAAAAATTAGTCCGTGGTTTACCTGCACTTCATGGACAATTTTCACGTGATAATCCTCAGTGAGAGTGATTATGTCACGTGCCAGTCATTTGCTGCTCACGTGCTCTGGATACCCGACCAATCAGTGAATGGAATTTGAACGTGTCATTCGCGCGCGACCGCCTTTTGTAATTTAATATGATTATGCTGGGAAATGACAATTACAGCAAACAATTCTTAAAGGATCTATCACGAATAAACCACTACTGGGTCACTTTTTTTTGGAGGAGTTCTAGCCTTGGGTTTATTATTACGCAGATAAAACATCTTCCAAAAGTGCGCAAAAACTCACTGCATGCCATGTAAAATCTATCCATAAATGGCTTTTGCTGGAAGTGTTTTTGCCTCTGTTTCAAAACGAGTCCTGGTGCACAACCTTTCATACGGAAATGAGTTGCAAGACAATGAACGTGCAGTAAAACTCATTTCCACGAGAGGCTGTGCACCAGGACTCGTACGCGTTTTTTGAAACAGAGGCAAAAGGCAACTCGGAAATGGCCTATTGGGAGATTTCGCTGGGAATTGGGATTTGTTTTCAACACTGAAATTCTCCAAACAAGTATTATAAGAAATGTATGGAGGCCAGTAAGGAGAACGTTCCTGTTGATCAGATTATCTTGTTGTCTTTCCACAGGTGACTATGTTATAATCGTTGAGGATGTGACATCGCCGCCATTTCTCAACATCACCCTAACGCCCGCATTTCTACACGTGAAAGTGAACCTGAAGAAAAGAGCTCGTAGCAAAATGGAATCCAGAAGATAGAAACTACGAAAAAGGATTTGGACATATAACAGAACATTTTGTCCGTGTGGCTTGGTGTTTGATTTACAGCAATTTGAAATTGCAATTTTTTGTCAGACGAGGAAACCAAATGGAATATTTACAAGTTGAATACAGTCGAAGCTCTCTAAGCGGACACACTCGTAAGCGGACAGCTCTACTTACGGCCGCCTTGACAAAATTCCGTTTGAACTCTAGCTCATACAAACTCTGTATTTACACATTCCAGTAAGCGGCCAGCTCCAGTTGCGGACAACTTTTCTGCTTCCCGAGGGTGACGCTCACGGGAGCTTCGACTGTACTTACAGACCTTACATGGCCGAACTTTTAGGTCACTTTATTGCGGAAAATGACTTCAGAGTCAGCAACTGGCCCCACAAATGCTATATAAATACGGTGATTATGCAAGTTACGAAATTGTGCAGTGTAAAGGATTCTAATAGCTGCTGAACCAATCACAACTCGAAGCAAAGACGTAACAGCTAAAAAGCGCGGGAAAATTTGCAAAAGCCAGTTAACGGTTGATTTTAGCTTTCACTGATTGGCCGGTAAGACGTTGTCTTCGCTGTGATTGGTTAGAGTCTCCACGTCCGGGACCGCTGCGATTTCACTTGAAAGGTTGAACGTTAGAAGTCTTGTACATGAAAATATATTATTTACGTCTTGTATAACATGGACCAACATGAAGGGTTGATTCTGTTTTCATTTCCTCGAAGTATTAATAAATTAAACTAAGTTTGAAGACCAGACACTGAACACACTTTTCAAAAGTTTAATTAGTCATTGTACATTAATGCCTTTCATATTATCTTCACAGCATTGTTTTTCTGGCGTGCAAAGCTTGTAAACATGTCATTCATATTCCATTTATTTAATCTGTACATATATTTGTAAAAAAAAACACATCTGTCTTACTCGAAAAACAATAAAACATCAGAAACAAATAAATAAATATGTTCGAGTAACGGAGAGTCGTGGGAGAAGTATTAGACTAGAGTTTTCTTCAACTCTCATCGACTATCGTCGAGTTAGCTGAGAGAAAAGCGAGAGTTTCCATTATATGCCAGTCAAACCATGCCGACACCATGCCTAGTTCCTAGGCTTCTATATGTCGCCGCGGTCAATTCCGTTTCGGGTCACGTGGTCCGAGCGAAAACTGTGCGTCACTGGAACGAATTGACCGTGAAGGCCTGGGAAAAAGCCGTACAGGTAATAGGCAAGGGGTGCCGGAGGTCAAACGAGCGAAAACCACTCGTCGCTCTCATGAAAATTGTGTAGCTTCAAATTCGATTAAACGCACGAGAGAAGTTTTATAGCTCTTGTCAACTCTCGTTTCGTTCACGCTCGTTTTACGTTTCGAATGATTTACCAAACCAAAAGAAAACAGAGCCTGATTTCTCGCTATTTTCTCTGGATTGGCGAAATAAAAACTTATTTAATTCTAGCTAAGTTATGGAAATAATTTAATTCTTAAAGCAATTTTTATGTTTGTAGCTCAACATTGTTACAACGTTAAAAAATTGAAAACGCGAGCCTCGCGTTTTCAAGTTTGTCTATGTATTGTAATCCATTTTTATCCTCACCATCGTTAGTCTCCTCACATCCTAAGGGTTTTTAGAGTACTGTTTCTACAAAATCAAACCAGTATTGTTTCTTGTCCTGTGATCTGGGTAATGTTCCTGGGCTTCACGAAATCAAGCCTGGATAAAACAGATCTCTCTCTCTCTCTTTCGCCACTGTTCGCGCGCTCAATTCTTTCCTGGCTCGAGAGACGTTTGAGATTCGACCTGAAAACTCTACAGATGATCCATGTACTGTCTCTGATTGGTTTGTTACTCGCGCGCGAAATTTCAAAACCGAGCAACACCAATCAGAGACGCTACACGGATCTCTGTAGAGCTACGTCATCAGTATGGAATTATTCGGGTCCAATCTCGGACCTTTCTCGAGCAGGGAAAGAATTGAACGCGCGAACAGAGACGTCCTTGTTACGCCAAGCTACTCGAAATCAATTTAAAAAAAATCTGTTAATACTAAAATTCAAACACTAGTCAGTAAATCTTGGCCATTCCACGACCCTCTTTCTTTCCACCAACCCGTCGCACAACCTCTCCAACCAGTTAGCCAACTGCGTCCGTACTGATAAACCCAACACCTTTTGTCTCTTTCTCTCGTATTCCGTCTGTCCATCTTCGATTACGTCCGCCTCGCTCTCACTGTCATCAAATCCCATCAGATCCCCACCTTGACTCTTGAAGAACGCATTCTGTGTAAGGTCAGTCGGTTTAAAGATGGACAGATACTTCTTGTGGCCGTTCAAAGCCAGCACAATTCCTGGAGTTATTTCACCGAACCGATCCACATCCATAACTTCGGTGCACCAGGTCATGTTCTCAGCATCGACAGCCATGTAAAATTGAAATTCGGGTTGCTAAATAACAAATCGAGAGAAGTTTAATTTTAATTAAACTTTAAATAAAAAATTAAAAAATAAATTTAAAAAAGTTTTAAATTTGATGTAATTTCTGGTCTTAGGCAAAGTTTCTAGACACAAAAGTAATAATAATACAGTCGAAGCTCTCTGAGCGTACACTATCGTAAGCGGACAGCTCTACTTACGGCCGCCTTGACAAAACCCCGTTTGAACTCTAACTCATACAAACTCTGTATAATTTACACATTCCCAATAAGCAGGCCAGCTCCAGTTGCGGACACTTTTGCTTCTACTTCCCGAGGATGTCCGCTTATGGGAGCTTCGACTGTACACCTAATATTCCGAAAATAAGCCCTGGGCTCATCTGTTCAAATGGCGTTTTATGGTGTCGCTTAGTTTCGGGGATCTGGGAGAGGGGAGGGAGGTGTTCTAATTAATCTTACATAATTTTGCGTGTCAGATTGAAATGGTTGAGCCTTATACAGTCAAAACCCGCTTTACGCGGACGCAGTAAAGGTAAGTAATTAGAGATCAGAGAAACGCCACTGCATCTCAACTACTTACCCGCTGTATGGGATAAACCAACATCGGGCTAAAAGCTTGACACCAGAGGCGACTTCACTGCGTCCCGCGCTGTTAACCATCTTACTACCGCAGAGCTAAAAGTAATGTGACCTGGGAGGGAAGGCCTCTCTGATCAGAGCTTGTTCCGTCTATGGTCCAGACGAAGGAGACCCAAGACGAGAGGTCACTCTGTGGCCCGGCCTGTTGTTCCTTTTGGCGGACGCTCTCCTGTGCCCTTTCTATAGAGTCACTGAACAAAATGCATAAATTAAGAAAAAAAATCAGTGGTAACGCTAGTCTCTCACATGTACTTCGCACTACTTATTCATATTCATCCATGATATTCGCGGCGTTTTGTGGTAGTGTAGCAATTCGGAGAACGATTACGCAAGGGCATACGGAAATAAAGTCCTTTACTCACGCCAAAGTGGCCGTAGCATGAAGCGACTAGGAGTATTGCTACTCCTCCCCGGACGGGAGCAGGTTGCTCCCCCACCCCAGACCCCAGCAGGGCCAGCGCTCGAACCCGGACCTCTCCTGATGTTGCGCGTTTATTGTGCGTTGGATTCCAAACCTCTCCCTGACAAATCTGACCGCGGGCTCGCTCAATTTTTGGAGAAGAATTCCGACTGAACAAAAGTATTCGTATCCCAGAAACAATTCCTCCTGAATAGTTTGTAGAGAACACCCTAGTCAACCATTACTTACCTCGCACTGGGAAGCAAAACGCTAAAAAACAGAATAACTCCAAGTCCACACAGCAAGGAAAACAAAGAAAGGGTTTCTTTCCTGGCAAAAGTGAAAAGGCAACATAAAAGATTAGAAATAATACTTAAATGTAAAAATATGACGAGGGTGAAGCTGGTGTTACACTTGACGATGTTTTGTGCAACTCGTTTCGTAATTTTCTTGCGATACAAGTTTGTTGCGATTCATGTAACTGCACAGAGGCAATTCAAGTTCTTCGAGACATTTGGTTGCATTGGACTTGACTAGTTCCTTGGCCTCTCATTTCGCCGCCGTCAATCTGTTTCGGGTCACATGGAGCGGTCGTCCTTTCCGGTGACATCACCGAAACGGATTGAACTAGGCAAGCCTTTGACATTTAAAAAGTTTTCTTGGATTCATTTGTCGAAAATCAAACATTATCGTTGGGTTTCCTCAGAAACGGGTTAGATCCTCTATGATCTGGGTAAGGTTTTGATCATGAGTTTCTAGAAGTCATGCTTTAAAAAGATGGCAGTGCATAAAAAGCATGAAGTGTGATCATGCAAAACTTACTGGTACATCGAGAACCTCACATAGTAAAATGCATCTGTACACCAACGGAACAGCGCTGATATAAGTCCCTGCGAAAATAAATAAAATTTTCTTCTCATTTTGTCATTTACATCACATAAAATTTCATTCCTGTTCTGGGAATTTGGCAAGGGCCATGTTTGTAATATTAGAGAGATTAAGCATCACGTTTGTTTCCCGCGAATGACAAAAATCCACTTTTGCCGTCTGCCGCTTCTACGAGTGATAGTAAGTAGTTTCGCGTTTGTCGTTAACGTGTGAATTATTTCATTTTTTTCTGTTGGAATTATTTAATGATTAGAGGAAAAGGTAACAGAATCAACTGCCAAGCTGACGTTTGCTGTTTGCCGTAGAACGTGCTGCTTAATTTCTCTATTATAAAAAAAAATAGGTACACGGAGAGAACATGTATCTACTGCTGTACAGATTTGATCCACGAGATTGCAAAATATGCGATCCTAAACTGCGAGTTGTTGTTATAGCAATGGATTTGTTGTCCCTTTTCTTTGCTATGGTTGTCATGCAACTCTGATCCTGAAGATAAAACTTCTGACCATGAAATATTTATAAACACGCTAAAGAAGCTACGTCACATATGCCATTCTGGAAAGTTAGCCTTCGTTCATAATCCGTCTCAATCTTGCCCAATCTTAGCCATCCTTGTTCCTGTTTGGTTTATCATCACCTCTTTGGTGTTTTTCCTACCTTAGTGAAACTATTATTTTGAGATTTACTTCAATTTGAAGGCCATTTGTACGTCGTGAAAAAATACTACAACACAGATGGCGCGTACTACATTTTCAAGTTCGTGTTTCGTAATCCGTCTCAATCTTCCCCAATCTTAACCATCCTTGTTCCTGTTTGGTTTATTTATTTCTTCTTTCGTGTTTTCCTTCCTTAATGAACTATTATTTGAGGTTTCCTTCAATATGAAGGTAATTTTGTACGTCGTAAAAACAGACTTTGAGATATCGTTTGAATCCATTGCAGTTATGCGAACAACAAACTTAAAGCTACCAAACTTGAGAGCAAAATCTCCAATTAATGCTTTACAACAGCTTTTATTACTATGATGATATATCATCTTCTGGGTAATAAAAATTATACTCACTGGAGCATGTTCGTTGTAGATCAGTGGAATCCTGCAGTGTAGCGTAATTTTCCCTTCTCCCGAGAGCAAGTCATCCAACATGACCGTCAGTCTTGTCTTGGTGAGTTGACTCCTGAGCTTCTGACACACACCAGCCTCTTGGAAGCCAGTCGTATCTGATTGCTTCCGTCCCTTGTTCCAAAGAATTATCATCTGGAAATTACAAAATTTAAAAAAAAAATCTGTCAATGACTGCAGTTGAAGCTCCCGTAAGCGGACACCCTCGGAAAGCAGGAAAAGTTTCCACAACTGGCGCTGGCCACTTAAGGGAATGTGTAAATACAGAGTCTGTATCAGCTAGAGTTCAAACGGGGTTTTGTCAAGGCGACCGTAAGTAGAGCTGTCCGCTTACGAGAGTGCCGCTCAGAGAGCTTCAACTGTATTACATACCGTTGCACTAAATTTTTGCGGAGTTTAATTTTGCGGATTGGCTAATTTTTGTGTTTTGCGGGCACTAATTTATGCGATTTGGCGAAACTGATTTTTTGCGATTCTCAATTTATTAGAAAATGTTCTCACATATGTATGATGGCAGATCGTTTTAGATCAATGCAGATAATTTCATGAATAGAGTAAATTTTATGGAATTTATATTTTTTTGCAGGACTTTTTTTGCGGATTGTGAAAAATATTGAAGTTTGAGTTTCAGAGTTAAAAGTATTTGACAGACTACTGTAAAAATTAATCAAGTTTACCATTTTAATTACCTTTGCTGCAGTAGAATTATCTGCACACCTATCATCCTTCCTTCCATCTTTAAACTCATCAAGTAGCTCTCCTTGTATACCTTCATATAGATAGAAAAATTTCACTCGCTTCTGAGAGAGGTATTTTTTATCTGTTGCTAATAGTTTCAATACCAGCTTCTCTTTTTCATGCTGGCCTTGTTTAGTAAACAGGATGACGCACAATCTGAAAAACAAAAATGCAATAAAAAAATCCATTAATGGTGTCCACACCTCTCGTAAGTGGACATGTGACATTAATTAATTGGATAGACACCTCCCGAAGTGGACAGCCCCTTAGACAGAGGCCTCTATTAAAGGAGCTACGTCACGGTTGGCGCATCTTGAAAAAATTGGCCAATTTTTTCAAGTTCGCCATTCGCAATCCATCTTAATCTTCTCCATCCTCAACCATCCTTGTTCCTGTTTGGTTTATTATCACCTCTTTGGTGTTTTTCTACCTTAGTAAACTATTATTTTCAGGCTTTCTTCAATTTGAAGGTGATTTTGCACTCCGCAAAAAATGACTTAAATTATCGTGACATAGCTCCTTTAAAGTGGACACTTCATCTAAGTGGACACTTCCTGTAAGCAGACTCCTCCCCTAAGTGGACACTAAGAGGTGGGGGGGGGGGGGGGGGGGGGGAGAGCAGGGTGACAGGAACCCAGGATTAAAGGGGGACAAGAAGTGTATGGGAGGCAGGTAAAGAGAGGGACGGGAAGTGAGATACGCAAGGTGGCGGGAACCGGTTGAAATATGAATTTTTTTTGCAATATCTTGGGATACGAAAAGCACAGAGATGGAAGCCATTATGGAAGGAGTGGGAACTGGGAGTAGGATGTATGGGAAGTGGGAAGTTCAGACAAGTGGACACCTCTGATTAAATAAAGATGATGGGTGAATGTACAGTCGAACCTCCGCTTACGGACGCCTCCTGTAGGTGGACACCTCCCGTAGGTGGACACTTGGTCATGTTCCCAGCTACATACACACACTACATTTTTTACCTCCCATAAGTGGACACCTCTCTTAACACATTGACTACTAAACCGGCCATAACCGCCAAGAGGAGACCACAGACTTGTACCACTTGTGACGTCATCACTTTTCACGCCAGAGGATGTCTTTGATAATCAACGGATAGAGTTTGGAAAATGTCTAACAAAGCATGCCTAAACAAGCATGAAACGTTAAATTGGACCAGAGATACACACAAAACAACTTGGATTTTCCCCTCCAAAATCACCAAAAATGTGACCTTCATTACCATTGACACTCTTTGTCAAAAGGGGACACTTTTCCTGGTCCCAAGGGTATCCGCTTAAGGGAGGTTCAACTGTACTTTAACTTTCCTGAAAATAAGTTTACTTAACCTTCGTTGAGATCTAAACCTCTCCTCAGGACAAAGTCCATCAAACAGCGATCTCGACGAGAGTCTTGGAAAATGCAGATATTTGTGAGCTTCAGCTACTTCCCTCAGCTTGCCACTTGTCAGTTCTGAAGCCTGCGGCAAAATGGAGGGCAAAATGACACTATTAAACAAATTCTAGCCGAATCATCAGCATTATAGGCATGCAATGCGTGCAGAGGATAGCTGTTATTATTTCATTATCGTCCCCAGAGGCCATGATCCTTTTGGTCAGCACCAAGAATCGAGACCTCTGGCCGGAACCAATTTGTTGAACATGCGCAGAGTACTCATTCTATAGTCTCAGCCAATCAGATTTGTCAGATTTGATGGGAAGTCCAAGATTCGCAGACTTCCGGTGTTGGAACCGGCCAGAGGTCTCGATTCTTGTGCTGACCAAAAGGATTGTGGCCTCTGGGGACGAGAATGTTATTATTTTACGAAGTATATATTATTTGAAGTTACCATGACAACAACTTCTGGCACTGCGACATCATCCTTAAAAATTAACACGGTTGGCTCCTTGGAGTCCACTCGGAATCGCTTCCTGACAGGCTCTCCTGAGCTGTCTGTCAATGAAACAAAGCCGAATGACTGCTGTTTGTAATTACTGAAAGCCACCAGATGATAGAGGAGGGAAGGTAGAGGCTTCGGTGAGAACAAAATTACACTTGGCTTGTTGCTAACGCCTGTTGTCAGGAAAGAATCTACATTCTTCACTGTAACCTGAAAAATACAAAGCATGTTAGGTTTCAGTGGAATCCACGCATAAGAAAGGTTGAACTTTAATTGAATTATCGCTATCAACAAATATTATTATTATTTATACATTAAAAAATATTTATTGAATAAAATATTTTTTAAATATTAAATATTATCATAGGTCCGCAATGCGTGCAAAGACGCTAGATAATTACCTAGCGTCATGGGTCCGAAATGTGTGCGAAGAAAACTAGATATAACAATTTTGTGCCATTTCTAAGGAATTTCAAGCTTAAAGTGGGGATATATATTCATTTATAATTCACTAACTGATCTGTCTACCATCTTGAGTGAGACTATTGCTACTTCCCCTGGATGGGATGCTAGTCCATCACAGGTTACCCCCAGCATTTTGTCAGGCTTCCCTAACATTTGCCAGTACCAAACTACTCCTGGGTGGAGAGAGGCACTGTGAGAGTAAAGTGTCTTGCTCAAGAACACAACACAATGAACCAGACCTCTTCTGCAGAATCCAGTGCATTAAGGGATGGACCATTTTATTCTATTTATTTATTTATTTTATTTTATTTTATTATTATTATTATTTTTTTTTTTTTGGGGGGGGGGCAATTTTTCTGAGCTCAAATTTGTGCAATATTTTTTTTTTTCACCTTTAGCTTGTGCAAGACAGGAACCCAAGACTAGAAAGGATTGCTTGAATCTTTTTTTTCCTATGGCTTGTTGTGCATGAATTTTTTTTCTCTACTTTTGCTGTGCAGGAATTTTTTTTGGTAATTGCCCAACCCCCCCCCCCCCCCCCCCCCTCAAAAAAATAAAAATATATAATTTTATAATAATAATTATTACCTTTTCAATTAAACCATTTGGAAATAACGCAATGACAAAATCCTTTAAGCCTTGCACAGTGACACTGTCACTGAAGAATATAACGCGTCCATTGATAACACCGATGATAGTGGGAACCCTCCCAGCACCCAGTGCGTCGACCAGACGTGGGCTTCTGTTGGCATTGATTATACCAATCCCTACGCCGACCTTCTTCATGCTATTTGAGGCTTCCTCCCATGTCTCTTCAATTTGTGCACCTTCCAATCAAAAGTAGATGGCAACATAAAGATACAGTCAACTCTCGCCTTGTGGACACCCCGTTATTACAGACACCCGCTATTACGGACAAAATCCAGCCCTTCACCCGGCGAAAGTTATAGAGGTTTGACTGAAAATGAGCGGACTCCAAACTACGTTCCAAGGGTGTCCGCTATATAATGAGAGTTGACTGTATATACAAGTAACATGTTCAAGGGTTCTGACAAGTGGCTGGTGTATTAGCCTAATTGAATAGGCTCCACGGTGGGGATGTGGTAAAAAGAAAAGAGGGCGAACGAAGAGAGCCGAGGGGAGACTGGGGAGAGGGAAGTACATGAATGAAATCATTTAGTGTAAAGTGGAGAAATGATCCTTGCAGCTGCGTTTGCAATTTAAGCAGTTGCAAAGAAGCTTGAAAAAAAATTCAGGGCTCTGAGCTCAGTTTGAGCTCTGACCTATGCTCTGACCTCTGCAGACATTCTTTTGGCTCATCACACAATCTCTCCTCCCCAATGTAGCTGTTGGGGAGGAGAGATTGCATGACAAGCCAAAACAATTTCTGCGTAGGAGGCTTCTGCATGAATAGTGCTCTACCAACTGAGCTATGAAAGTAAGGCACACATTAGGAGCAAATTATGTCAACTTTTTTTTCAGAATTGTTTTAAATACATTGTAACTGCCACTACCACCACCGCCACTGCCACCACTTCCACTGCCCCCCCCCCCCCCCCCGCCATCATTATTAATTTACTTACATGCAAAACACCAGTCTGAGATGATTTCTATCAAGTATGGCTTCTCGTAGCTCTCTGGTAAGACCGCCTTGTAATATGCTCTATAATTGATTTGTCCTGGCTTTGACCAAGTGTTTTGAAAAGGCATTCCATTGAAGAAGAAGCTAAAACCACTGTGAGGGTCATAAAATGGTTTGCCTCTACTGCTTGGGTGTCCTGTGGGGCCATACATATCAAAATTCTTTTTCTTTTGTTCATCTGACAAAATCTGAAATTCATGGCATATATTAGTCACATTTTGATGCCTAGGTTTTATTCTTTCATCAAACCCTGCCCCCCCCTTCCTCATTACCCTGGCGGTACTCCCCTATATCAGCTATATAGGTACGTGCCGCTCCAAAGGGTATGATTTTTGGGCCATTGCGGTTCAAAAACAGGTACAGATTTTGAACATTTTGGTCTCAAATTAGGTATGTTTTGCCTGCCTGTGAGTGTCTGGGGTTTAGATTTATCTTGGTCTGAAAACAGGGGTTTAAAGAAGTGGGTGGCACAACCCCAACACAATTTCATTTCCCCTGCTACCCCCCCCCCCCCCCCCCCCTCATTACTCATTCTGAAAAAAGACCTTTACTTTCCACTGTTGTGAAAGCTTAAAAAATATGCTGATCTAAAAAGCTGCCATTTGGTTTTCTTTTTCTTTTTTCAGATCAGCATATTTTAAAGTTTTCACAACAGTGGAAAACGGAGCTTGAAAGTTAAAAGTTCAAAGACAGAAAAAGAGTGATGTGATTTTTGTAAAGTAAGCTATAAATACTTAAGAACTTATGCCTCACCTCATTAGCTTCGTTGATTTTGATGAACATTTCCTGTGCTCCAGGTTCATCGTTTTTATCTGGATGCCTGCAGAGAGAATAAAAATCAGGCGATCATGCAACGATACATAAATAACAAACCTACAGCATCAGCATGTCATAAAATTTAATAATACACCTGGAATTTTTATACATAAACGTTTTACACCCAAAAAACTAATCAGTGAACTGATTTCTTTGACAAGAAAGGGAGCGTAGTTACGTTTCAAAACATAGATTGCAAAATCATCTTGTTTTTCAACTTTTGTCGTAGTGTATAAATAAAATAGTTTTTAAATCACAAAGATCTCTGAAAGATAATCTTAATTTACCAGTTTCGTGCCATTTCTTGTAAGCTTTTTTTATGTCAGCGTGGCTTGCAGAACGAGAGACACCCAATATTTTGTACGGGTCTTCATCGGCTCCCAGAGAATCCAGGCGAGAAGGGAAATGAAGCAGAATCAAACCAAATATGACTAGATTCCTCATCAGGAAAATAAATGCCATTCACAGCTCGTTAAACGGCATAAATCACAATGAAAGGAAGATTCGCATTCAGGTGATTTTCACCGCGTTCTCTTTGCTTCTTTTTACAAAATGGGTGAAACCGCTGACAACGTAAATAGGTTGAGCCCACAATGCTGCTGATCAGCTGTTATTTTAGAAAGGTTATGCTCATTGGCTCAAGGTTGGGAAAGTTGACCACGTGATCAAAATTGTAAATTTTGAGGTTCGCCATTTTTCTCTCACCTTTACTGAACACAGGATTTTTGCAAAGCTCTTGCAGAGTGAAGAGACAATATTACAAGGTACTGTTGTTGTTTTACAGACGCTTGGTTATTACCCTTTATCCCTGTTCCCGTGGCTTTGCGAAAGTTTGAGGCTGCCTGCCGGGCGGTCGAAACAATCGCGACCCACCACCTCCAAGACACTGTGAATTTTTAATCGGTCGAAACGTATTTTGTATGAGATCTAGCTGGGTATAATTCTCTGTACATTGAAATGTTTGGCTGCAGCATCTCTAAATGGGTTAGACTGAAAATTACTCTTACTGTCAGCGAAATGTCAGATAAAATCAGTGATAACTTGTGCTTGTTTTGCTGCAGCAATCAGAATGTCGGAAACACTAACATTTGGACCAGAGTGGTGAGTGCGATATCCTCAATGATATGTAAATTGCATTTAGCACCAATTATATAATTTTATCATGACGTTTATCGTGTTTTTGATGGGATTGTTTGTTACGAGTGCGTCAGTTACGTTATTTGATACTCATCTCGTGTAATCGACAATTTTACACTTGTTCACATCAGCTGATGTCGACACGTTTCGCGGGTTGATGACGGTGAATGGAGGAAAAACACCATTTTTTATCAGCTGTGGATTTATTCTCTTATTTTTCAGTCTGACCTCTGATTCTTGAACCTGTGCTAAATTTGGCTTTTCAGTATGTTGGATTGTAATTGGCATAATGCTTAGTTGCAGTGCAAAGTGGTCATCGCAAGATTTTGAAAACTGTGTAATTTTAGTAGAACCAGCATATCTAATTGACTGTTCAGATCAGGACGGCTGGACGGCCACCTGGCTAAAAGCCTGGTTCAGATTACATAAACGGGTTCTTAGCGGTAGTCGCAAATTGTTGGGGCAAGACAATCACTGATTGTTTGAATTCTAAATGTTGTTTGTAGGCTTCGCGCATTGTCAAGTGGTAACAGTGTAACATCCCCTCCTCCCTCCCCTGGGCCGAAGTACAAGCTTGCCGAACACCGGTACGGTAAGGAGGAGATGCTGGCATTGTTTAGCGAAGATGTCAACATACCTGAGGAGTTAGAGATGTTTGACTCCATATGTAGGAATAGACCGGTTCTTCCTTTAGCTTTCCAGCCTCTTACTGAAGAGGAGCAGGTACAGTTAATATTTTATTCTGCTCATAAAGTGATAAACAAGTATACCCTAATGCCGTTTGTTAGTTAGTTGTTAGTTGTTTTGTGCTTATCACTGACTTCCCCCAGGGGTACAGTATATCCCTGGGGGGTATGTCAATTATAGGATAGGTGTTTTATGTCCCTGGGGTGTTGCTGCTGAGGCCTTCAAACCTTGACCCTGTTTAAATCAAAATCAAAATCTGTTCATTTTGCTACAAGATGTCTTATTTTGTAACCCTCTTTAAGAGGACATCCCAGGTACAGTAATAATAGTAATGTATTTTTATGTATCAACATCCTGTTTTCAAGACTACAAAAAAAAAATGACATAATTAATTTTCATTTTCATTTTGTTTTCTTGCTGCCACTCTTGTTATTTTCAAGCATGACTGGTCATGCCAATAGCTTTCAACCAATAATATTACGAATGCTGTTATATTGAGAAAATTTATTTTGTTCTAGATAATAAGTTATGCGAGAGGTTCAGTTCTTGGTGACTTCTGAACAGTTTAACTGTTGCCTATTTTCATTGTTTCTTTTTCAGAGGAACTCTGCTGGGTCTTTAAACAGCAATGCAGTCTTGAAGTTAATGGGGCGGGGCGGAATGCGTGGAGTGGGTCCGCCAAGAGGAGGACCTGGACGGGGAGGAATAAGAGGTGATCCAGATCAACATTTAATTTCTCCTAACAATGTCAATACATCATCTAGCAGACAGGTGGCGAGAATAACGAAAGCCATCAACTGAAGAATATTGTATCGATGTACCACCAAGTTGTCAGTATTACCTTATTGTTACTTATTTTCATGGGCACTTAATTTCGCGAAAATGGATGAGGCAAATTTCACGAGACTTAAATTTCGCGATTTGGCAGAAAAATCGTGTTAAAAGGAACTAAATTTCGCTAATTTTCCCGATAACTTTCTTTAATTTCGTGAAAATTAAGTGCCGCGAAAATAAGTACCAATAAGGTACAGTGCTCCAGTGAAGTAGGGTTTCAGATAAGTTTTAAATGCAAGGTGTCAATGAGGAATTGCAAGAATACAATAGATATGGACCTCGCCAAATCATCTGAAGTTTTCTACTAATTTATCGGGTCAGGTAGTCAACCTTGTCGGGATTTTGACATGAGACTCCCCT
The DNA here is from genome assembly GCA_029204205.1 of Desmophyllum pertusum. Taxonomy (NCBI): domain Eukaryota; kingdom Metazoa; phylum Cnidaria; class Anthozoa; order Scleractinia; family Caryophylliidae; genus Desmophyllum; species Desmophyllum pertusum. Next base: position 3,724,170 of record MU825398.1, read on the forward strand.
CTTTCATGTATCTGGAACACTGGTGAAGTAGTCCATTATTTTACTGCCAACGCTTTGTGAAAACCTTCATAATATGGACACATCCTCATTAGGGCGAGCTCACTTGGTCCTGCAGATTTTCCCAGTTGACCATATTATAATAGTGTATGATTACATGTATGTTTTGTTATTTTTTCTCTCACAGGTCGCGGCCGAGGTGATGGGGGATTTGTAAGACAGACATCTTATGAAGAAAACAGGGGAGAGGGTGGGGGAGGCTTTGGCCGAGGCAGCGACACTCGCAGACAGGGATGGAATGAGAACAGGTTGGAACATTGCTTGGTGTTTGTCAGAATTTTAGATATGAACCCTTTCACTCCCAGAGTCAAACCTTGAGTCAATAATTGTGGTTGTAACTTTAATTGAGTCTGTGGATGAAAACCCTAGTGTGTGACCATTCAAATAAAAGCTATTGAGCAGTACTTTCAAGTGGTGCCATTTGTTTTTGATAATTTTGCAAAATGAAATTCGAGATTTTTTCCTCAGTTTTGAACTTAGCACTTTTGGGAGTGAAAGGGTTAATGCATTCCACAAAATCATGAATCAAACTAATTATTGTAGTGAAATATCACAGATCAATCACTTGTCTTTAGAGACATGTACAGTATTTCTACTTGTGTCAGACCCATGCTTTGGTCAGGTGAATATAACAGTGTTGTTTTATTTATGTTGTAGTCGAGGAGGCTTTGAAAGATCACCAAGCCTAAGAGAATCAGGTTTGGTGTTTTTGTTTTCCGTTTATCTTGAAAATATGTAGTGTTACAACTACCTGTACAAATGAATGGGCTTCTTTCGAAATTTTAAAATTCAGCTTTGATAGCAAGGATGAGAGGACACAAACAAAGGCAGTGAATAAATATCCTTAATCAATTTCCTTTGTTTGTGTCTTCTCAGCCTCGCTACCAAGCTGAATTTTAAAATATCGAAAGTAGGCAATTTAAAACTAATCGTTTCTCGAATCAGTACTATCCAGGCTTACCTGCAGAGTGCTATTTTCAGGCTGACCGAAGCACTATTCTCTGCCTAACAATAAAAATAATAACAATATCATGTAACATGTAAAAAAAAAATGTAACATAATAAGATGTCTAAGGGCCATTTTAATTATGGAAACAAGACATTGCCCCTTATTACCAGTCGGCTGTGCTAGGGTTTTCCTTTTCTGCAGGCGACAGGCGATTTTCGCCACCTGTGAACATGTCCTTCGCCGGCAACTTTAATTTCCACTGAAAACAATCCTTGATTTTCTCAAGAATTTTTTGTTGATTTCTCCACCTGTTTTCACTTTTTCGACACCAACTCTATTTGACAAGGAGAACCCTGTTGACAATGTGTTGATACGTACATCGACTAATTCAATATGGATCATTGTAGGTCCTACCGGCCCTGGCAGAGGCGGCTATGATCCATCACTAGCTCGACCTCGCCTATCAAGTGACACTTCATGGGAACGACCTGAAAGAAGATCAGATAGCGGCAATTGGAGATCAGGGGATGGTGCTGGCGGTGCTGGCGGCGGCGGCGAAGATGACGATGGGTGGAGAATATCAGGGCAACGTTTTGCTGACAGAGAGAGGAGAGGTAACAGTACTTGTAACTTATTGTTGCCTTCGTCAGCTACAATATAATTTAAATTTTCCAGTACCCACAAGGTTTCAGGTAAGTTTTAAATTAAGGCAACGTGTCGATGACGAATTGCAATGGATCAATAGATATATTGGCCTCAACAAATTGTCAGAAGTTTTCAATTAATTTGTCCTGCAAAGTAGCTGTCCTTGTCGGGTTTTATTGACCTGAGACCCTTCTCATCTGGAACACTGACCCATTTATACTCCTGGGTGGAGAGAGGCACTGTGAGATAATGGTGTGTCTTGCCCAAGAACACAACACAGTGGTCAACCCCAGCCTGCGCTCAAACCTTGACAGCTTGATTTGGAGTCTAACGCGCTAACAATTAGACCACCATGTCTCCCACTTCCTGTAACAAAACACATGGATGCAGTCCTTTCGGCAGCAGGTGGTTCAACTGTATCTACACCACTGAAAATTCATAAGATGTACTGTTTAAGGTGACTCCCTAGAATATTTACCAATGACCTACACTAACTGACATGAGTTCGAAAGGAAACCCCAGTTATTTTGTCTTTGGTTTTTTGTTTCCAATATTTACTAGTAGGAAACTGATATAATTACAGTTATTTATAGGTTGTTACTTTTTTCGTTGGAGGCCGTTGCCATGGCAACACAGCATCTAAAGAATGGCACATTTTTGCTATATTTTATCTTTATTCCTTATTTTTTTTTGTTTCCTTCGGTGAAATTTCTTTAAATTTTGCCATCTTATGAAAGTGAGTTTGCCTGGCATTTTGGAGGGGGAAAACCTTGTGGTTTTTCAGACGATTTTGCCAATATTACCTCATTTGTTATTTTAAACAATAAAACTTACTTGCTCTGACAAATTTCTTCAAAAAACGGTCATGTGATAGGTAACGTTTCTGTCTTGAATTGTGCGAATTTTCACAAAAATTTACCGAAGGAAATGCGAGAAAATCCACGGTTAATTTTGAATTTTTTTACCATGCTGACGTCATAAAAAAATCGGAAAAACACACACGGTTCGAGGATTTTCCTTTGAGCGCGCGCAGATTACTAAAGCTTTCGTCAACAGCGCGCGCTCGGTCATAAAACTATTGGGGGCCACCTTAATCCTACATCTTAAAGCAACTCCAAGAGATTAATGGTTTGATGAAGTGTTCTAACTTTTCCTTTCAAGGTGGCCCTACAAGAGGTAGAGCACCCTGGCGAGGGGGAACGGACACGTACAGAGAACGAGGTCATCCTGATGACGAGTGGCAAACAGCCAGGGGCAGTCGTCGGTCTTATCACGATCACGAAGACGTTCGGTGGAATGAACGACTTCCTGAATGGAGTAATGATGATAGCGATGATTTTCAAACACCAGGGACTTTTGATTCTTCAGGGGCATTCGTATCAAAGGTAACGTTAATATGTAACCCTTCTAATTCAGCACCCAAATCCAGATCAACAATGAAGTTCTCCTTGTCACTTTCCACACATTTTGTATAATGCTACATGGAAGAAGTTGGTTTTATATCAAAATACTATCCATCCCAGACGTCTGTGGACAAGGTTTTTTCAGCCCGCTTTGCGCACCCTTCGTTTCATTCTGCAGAGCCAAAAATACTCACCATGTGATATGTGGCTTGTGAGACCGCTAAAAGTCGAACTGTCTATGAATGAAATTTTTACCCACAACCGCGACTCATAGCAATGTTGGCACCCAGAACAGGCGGAATTTTCTTCTTACATGTAAGAAAATATTTTCCTAGTACAAGACAGGGTTTTTCCTGGGAAGAAAATTCGGAGTCGTGGCTGTGGGTAGAAGTTTTCTTCATTGACAGTTCAACTTTCTATTAATTGACACTGTAGGAAGAGTGTAGATGTTGATCACTATTGGGCGGTAAAGGAATTTTTGTATCTTCTATAAGTTAGAAGGCTTTTCTGAGTGTTGATCTGTCAACATTAAATTTATTTGTATGTTTTCAACAGCAAAAGGATGAAAGAGAAAGAAGTCAAGATGAGGGAAAAAGTGACGAAAAAAGTGAAAATACAGAGAAAAATAGACGAACTCAGGTTAGTTGACTGACAACTTACAGTAAGTTTGTCTTTTGTTTAGGTATTATAAATTGTGTACAGCCTGATAGATGGGGTACCAGATTTAATATGTACTGAATTTTCTACTCACACAGTGTGTTTATTTTTTAACAGTCTGAAAGTGATGCTTCACAGAATGAAGACCCTGATGTATGGAAGGAAGATGAACAAAACAAAGTCTGGAATAAATGTTCTGATACAGGTCTGTTAATCATTTTGTTGTGACTGTACAACTCCTTTGCTCATGATCAATTTGTGTAGAAAACGGCCGTGCACTTTATTACAGTTGAACCTCTTGTGCTCAGCTCTTTACTCTTACTGGAGCCTCCTTAGGGTGGCCATTGCAGAGTTGTTCAACTGTAATTACTTTTTACTGCATTTTTTTAGGAACAAGAAACACCAGTGAAGAAAGACCCACAGAAACGTCACAACCACCAACGTCAAAATCACCTTCAACAGATCAAACACCCGACCACTTAAAAAAGCCTTCTTCAACCTCCATTTCTTCTCCCCCATCACTTCCTTCCGCTTCCGCTACACAGAATAGACCATCAGGTTCCACACAGCCTAATGCACCCAACAAACCACTGTCCGTAGAGCCTTCCTCCCAGGCTCGCGTATCACCGAAATCTCACAAAACCATGCCGTCAGCAGCACTGCCAGAGAAAGATGCAGGTAACAGGAAAGAGGACGAACCCAACATGGAACATTTTGCCAAAGCAGCGGAAAATCTTGTAGCCTCTCTGGACGACGATGAAGAGGTAACGTGAAAAGGTTTTATCTGTTAAAAGGTGGTAAATTTGTAGTGCACGAGAAAAAAGCACAGCTTAAGGACGTTCACACTAATTTGTTTGTGCCCATCCTTACTGCACACGCTATTCATGTGCATGCCATGCCTTGCATTGAGCGCATGCTGCGTGTGCAGAGGAAACAACTGGACAAATAATTATTGCAGTGTAGTAATTGCACTGTAAATTACTTTTTACTAAATACAGGAATTATTTATTTTTCTTAAATGCATTTAACACAAGCTTCAATATGTCAACAGTCAACTTAATTTTAGAATGCTCATTGCTCATGCCAGGCCTTATCATTTCACCTTTTGACATCCCACATCTGATTTGTACTACAGTCAACTCTCTCAAAGCAGACACCACTGTAAGGCGGACACCTCTCTAAGGCGGACATGGTTGGCTTGGCTTGTCTGGCTGAATTACATTTGTTTTTCTCTAACGAAACTCTCTTTAAGGCGGACACCTCCATAAGGCGGACAGCTGGAGATGGTCCCGAGGGTGTCCGCCTTAGAGAGAGTTCACTGTACACCATTTCAATCCCTCTTCTCGATAATAATTTATAGCAAAAATATTTGTGTTGAATGCCTTGAGAATTCAACAGATAGATTCTATCTACAGTGGAGGACCTAGAAAAAATAAAATACAGCCCTAGATAAGAACTCTGTTACACTCGACCATAGTTAATAGAGGGAAATGGTTATGAAGCCCAGCAAATTTCAAAGGAGCAAACAAAGACGCCAAGATTTATGTTGGAAGGTCCACGACCCTGCACAATCTTTTGTTTTGCGCTCATACACTATGCATGAATTACGTAATCAAAACGTTTCTATTGGTTAGTTGCTTGAACACACGTAAACACCTATTGTATTTTGTCAGGTTTGTGCAGGGTCAAGGCCAACAAATGCGAACAAAAACATATAACAAAGACTTTTGTCGGGCTTCATAACCATTCCTTTTATTAACTTTGACTCGACTGCTCAACAAGTCTTTGCTATGTTTTTGCATCAGGAGGATTTAAAAGGTGTTGAACAGACAACCACTCAACAGAAGCAGCAGAAGAAGGATTATCGCAGTTCTCCAACAACTCCAGATGAAGTGCAGTGGAGTTACACTGACCCACAGGGGAAAGTACAGGGTAAATCAACTTCATTAACAAACAAAACCTCAATGCTTTGATTATTTTCAATTATTGATTATTCAGGGCTGCAAATATATATTTTTTCTTGAAAGGACATGTCCGACTAAGTCACCATTTTGGTCGGACAAAACAAAAATGAGGTCGGACATCATATTACAGTACCGCTTGATAAGCGAACCTGCTAATCTAACACGTTGTCGACGCAGTGTAAATTAGTTTGTGTTTAGAACAAAATGCGTTACAACGCATTAATTAGCGTTGGCAGGCAAAACAAAATTGTCTGGACATTATGTCCGACCACTGTTGGGATTTCATAGGACATTGGCAAATTTTGGTCAGCCATTGTCCGATGACCGACTGTTATTTGCAGCCCTGTTATTGGTCAACTCAGCTGCACTCTGATGACTATTCACTAGGGAGTGTAAGCAACCACGACGGCAACACCGAGTCCTGACAACATCAGATTAAAAAATGAATTTATATTTTACTTCAGAATTGTGTGAATCTCTTGTTCCATTCAGTTTGTCTAGTGGTGTCAGAACTATCCTCAGCTGAATAATTATGTAAAAGCAGCGTTCAATTCCAAAGAGAAACTCCAAAAATTTGCCATTGCGGTTCAAGCTCTCTGAAATCCCAGAATTGGGTCATTTCATGTTGTTGTTTTGCAGAGGACGGCTAAGACATGTACAATAATTATTATTATAACGCATGTGCAGGTAGCTATTGTACTGCTCATTAAAACTATTGTTTAGCCATGTTCTCATTGCCGTTGCTCAGTCGTGGTTTGCTTAAACTCTCTATTCACTCATAGAACATTTGAGCTCATAGGCTAATGTTTTTTTTTTTTTTTTTGTTTTTGTTTTTAAAATCTTTATTTCATCACCATCACATTACATACAACACCCACAAATTACATTAAACTATATTTCATTAACATTACATATATAACATCTGTTACATTTGTCACCTACATTGCTAATATATTTGGCTAAATAACAATTTTAAATAAAGCACTTACTATCTAATCAATAAAGTAAACTATCTTCAAAAGCGTATGTTAGAGGGTGCGAAAAACCGGCAGACGTTGAAAACAAAATCTTAAACTAAACCTTCGATCTTAAATCTATATAAACAATGTTGCTTGAATTCAAGGAAGTTCAGTTCTTTATCATTTAATTTCTGGCAGTAAATATAGTATTTGGCAAACAGTAATGCGTAGTTACATTTTTTAACTTTAGATCATAGTCTAATGTTGTTAATTTTGAAAACTACTCTGTGTTAAAGTGCCCATAACCTTTTTTATTTTATTTTCTCATCTGAATCTAAACATCACCCAAGGAAATTCTGCGAAAAAAATTTGCCATTTGCAGAAAACGCGAATTGTTTATGAATGTTATAAAACTTTCAAATTTGCCGCCATTTTGGATCACCATTTCTTTAGTCTCCCCTGGGTCCTTCTCGGTTCACAAAGGATCTGTGACGTAGATTAAGGAACACGTGACATCAGACAAAGGAACTGTGACGTAGATTAAGGAACACGTGGCTTCAAAACAAAGGAATTGTGACGTACATTCAGGAAAATGTGAGCCCGTTGGCCTTCTTACAGCGGGACGGGTATACCAAACAAAAATAGGATTTTGAAGATTTGAAACATTCATAAAAAAATTCGCGTTTTCTGCAAATCGCAAATTTTTTTCGCAGAAATTCCTTGGGTAATGTTTAGATTCAGATGAGAAAATAAAAAAATAAGGTTATGGGCACTTTAAAGTTACTCATGAATATTGACACAGTTGTGGGATTTTTGAACAGGTCCGTTCTCCAACTCAGAAATGGCCGACTGGTTCAGTCACGGTTACTTCACAATGGGGCTGATGGTGAAACGAACAACTGATGACGCATTCCAGCCACTGGGTGAGGGAAAAGACTAGTAAATACTATTATTTTGTAGTTGTGGTTGTTCTCATGCTGGCAGGAAGATTTGATATTTTAGCATAAAATTAAGGTTAATGTTGGCAAGCAACAATCTTACTAGCCCGCGTTCATCCTGCGGTCTCTTCCCAATATGTGACTTCCATATTTGGCATAGTGTCAATCAAGCATGCCATAGCATGTGAGTGATAATTCGTCCCCTTCTCAGAATGCTGCAAGTTTCTCCGCAACATTCCTGCCCAACATTGCCCATCAACTTTGCCTGACGTTGTCTTTTATTGCGCGCCTTAACATTAAGAGAGAAGAAAAACCTATGTTATGTAAAGATGGCCTGTCTTGAAAATGTGAGCTAAATTTCTCAATTTTATCATTCATCTCACCCTTCTCCAACTGGTCTTACTATTCTTGTTCCAGTATTTTTTTTAGCAATAATGAGAAATACTGTGATGTTGCAGGTGAAATTATTAAACAGTGGGGTAGAGTGCCCTTCGTTCCTGGTCCTCAGCCACCACCTTACAAGGTAAGGAAAAGCAATAATATATTGTTAATAATGATTGTCTGTAGAAATTCAGTACCACATGAAAGTACTGCTCAACAGCTTTCATTTGGATGGTCACACACTAGGGTTTCATCCACAGACTTAAGAGTTAGAACCACCTTGTACAGCATAATAAACAGTACCACATGAAAGTACTGCTCAATTGCTTTCATTTGAATGGTTACACACTAGGGTTTCATCCACAGACTTAAGAGTTAGAACCACCTTGTACAGCATAATAAACAGTACCACATAAAAGTACTACTCAATAGCTTTCATTTGAATGGTCACACACCAGGGTTTCATCCACAGACTTAAAAGGTAGAAAGAAATTGAGCTATGAGTATTTGTAAGGACCTGATTTTATGTTGTATCTTGCAGGGTGTTCCCGAACACATTCAGCGACAGCAACAGCAGCAGATGATGGCCCAGCAGCAATACCAACACCTGATGCAACAGCATTACCTTCAACAGCAGTTGTTTCACCAGCAAGCTCTTATGATGCAGGTAGAAGTTACTTCAGACACAAGGGGTACAAGGGGGGAATCTCAAAATGATAACTGAACATTCTGATAATTTAGCAATGATATAAATATTGGGCCAAGTGAGGACGAGAGTTGCCCAGAGTTCAAAGTCTTGCTCTCATTTGGACTAAAACTCTCATGTAGTCAGGGAACAAGTACTGGTTGAGGATGAAATCCTGTCTCTGAGACTGTAATGAACCTGCGAGTTGCTAAGCATCATGATGTATCCTCATTGCGCTACATACACAGGGATCCATATTCGTTTTTTCTCAAAGTCGTCAGCTGGGCAAGTATTCCAAAAAACATACTTGCCCTGGCAAAATTTTGGTTGCCCTTTCAAAAGTAGAGAATTATTGGTAATAAAAAGGCGACAGAATGGCTACATGTTAAAAACGTTTGCGTTTTTTATTAACATCGTATAATGCATTGCGCTACAATGTACATGTAGGTTAACGACGACGTTTGGCGGCCACAACCGTTATTAAGTGATTTGAAAGACGCTTTGTGGATCTTCATGGACTCTAGGCGAAGCGATGTCACAGTGCAGCCAGCATCTACAAAAACATTTTTTTCTGGGCCAGTGATCTGTCTAACTGGGACGTAATGACTGGCAAATTTTGCAAAACATATTGCCTCCAGCCGAAGCAGTTTGCGATGTGGCAGACGATGATAGCAATGCAGGGCGGCACAAATTTCAGCCAGGCCTGTTTTTCTGCCACGAAGGTAGGAAGGCACGCTGCCATTCCTCCTTTTCATATTTCGCTTGTTTTTCGCCAGCTTCACTTTCACTTTTTCGCATTTGAATGCTGTAGTACATCAGAGAAATAACAGCGGTTGACAACATGAAAATTGAGCCTGCGATCATGCGACTCATGAAAATACCGCATTATCAAACATGGCGCCCAAAATTATGATTCGATCGCGAAAGAAAGCTGCAAATTTGTCTCTGTTTTCTGAAAGTTCCTGTTTGACGAGGAATCAATAGAAGGCAGGTACTCATATGCAAATTACGGACTCAGATTTTACTCGTCCAAAGGACGAGTATTCAAGTTATTTTGGTCGTCCGTACGATGTTTTGGTTGTCACGGACGACCAGACGACTGCGAATATGGATCCCTGATACATGTACATGTATATTATATGCTGGCGTGACAATTTTTAGAGTACTCACGAGTGCTTGCGCTGTTTTCTTGATTGGATACTCTTCAAGTGCGTCAACAAAGATTTTCCACAAACGGCACTGCCTTGTTCCCCTGACTGCATGCACTCTTCACTTGTCAACTCTCATCAACTCACATGCGTTCTCATTGAATTTGAACCTGCTCAAGGTTTTCTTGCCATTGCCTAAGATCCCTTCCTGTCATAATAAATACAGTGTTAACCTCCTTGGGTTTTTTTTTTCTTGGCGCAGCAACAACAACTCCAGCACAATCAACAGCAAGTACCACATGGCCAACCACCACCTCAGCATTCCCCCCCTCAAAACACTTCACCTCCCAGTACACAGCAAACCCAATCACAGGCCAAACTGGGGGGTGCGCACCACCCGGAACAGCACCCCCAGCCAGCAAGACCCAAAACGCTGTCGCCCCATGCAGAATCCATCTGGGGTACTGGAAAGTCGCCACAGGCTTCTCCATGTAAGTTTCGCAGCATGACACTAAACTTAATCTGTTACCGAATTTTTGTGTTTGATGTCAGTGATGGATGAAGATACAGCTTTGTAGTGCATTTTGCAACCTACGATTACCTGTGACTTGCATATCTTATGGCAGCCGAGTATCGTTTAGCCTGGTATGCAAAGATGCATGCTGCAGTAGCATATTGTTTGTAACAAAAGTTTGATTTAAAGTTTGTTTTTCCTCCTTGTTAGCTATCATTTCACCTGGCCCATGGTCCCCTGTCACAAGTACAACTTCAACTGGAAAAGGCTGGGATAGAGAGACTAGGTAAGGTGAAATAAGGTGACTCATAAAATGTTTCTCATGTTATTCTGTGATTACCAGATTAAACTTCTCCTCATTTTCCAGTCAACAGAAAGTTCCATCATTTGAGGAAATACAAAGAATGGAAGAAGAGAAAGAAAAGCAGACTAGGGTAAGACAACATGTTAACTAATGTTTATTGTTGACATTCTCCCCACATTCATTCTTCTTTTGATGCAAATAGTACATGTATATATACTGTAAGTATTATAATATTATGTGTTCTGTAATTAACCCTTTCACTCCCAGAGTCAAACCTTGAGCCAATAAAATGTGGTTGTACCTTTTGAGTCTGTGGATGAAACCCTTGTGTGTGACCATTCAAATGAAAGATATTGAGCAGTACTTTCAAGTGGTGCTGTCTGTTTTTGACAATTTTGCAAAATGAAATTCCAGATTTTTTCCCTCAGTTTTCAACTTAGCACTTTTGGGAGTGAACGGGTTAATTGGGTGAGGTTGAGCATGATACCATGCATTATCATTGCTGAGGTTGGTGTTATCTGCTAAAGCTAAAGGCTGAAGGCTGAGCTTAATAATGCAAATAGATTGCTATCATCCAAAAAATACAAAAACCAAATCCAATAATATGGTTTTGTTAGACAACTATGTTTTTAGACAACTACAAGACTAGTACAGTGCAAGTATAGTGCAGACCCAACTAGCACAAAATTATAAATTTGAGTATAATTTCCCACATTTAGTTGTTTTTGTGCACACTCAATAAAATATTGTAGCTGGAAATTGAAAGAAGAGAAGCCAAGGCACGAGCGATTAGATTGAAGAAAGAAGAAGAAGAACGAAGACGTCTGCAGGAGGCGGCCATGCTTAAAAAGCAACAGGAGGAGGAGGAACGACGTCAGCAGGAAGAAGCAGAGAGACGGAGAAAAGAACAGGAGGAACTCAGAAAGGTTGGTTGATGAAAAATGAGGCCGGGTTTTAATAAATGAAACATCACTTTGTCAATCAGGGGAGTACAAATAAGTACAGTCAAAGCTCTCTGAGCGGACACTCTTGTAAGCGGACAGCTTTACTTATGGCCACCTTGACAAAATCCTGTTTGAACACTAGCTCATACAAACTCTGTATTTACACATTCCCGTAAGCAGCCAGCTCCAGTTGCGGACACTTTTTTCCCTTCCCGTGGGTGTCCGCTTACAGGAGCTTCTACTGTACTTTTTTACTTGAAATCCCTGCACCAGACATGACAATCTCGCATCATAGTCACACTTTGCACGCATTGCATGCCTATTACCTGCAACACTTGGTGAGTGCCGCAACAATTATTATTGTTGTGGTACTCACTAGTGTTTGAGAAGGAGAGTCTTGGAAATAGCAGGAACCAGGAGAAATAGGAAAGCATTTTGCAACATGTGTGTAATATGTCACAATAGTGGCTCCGGCTTCATTGTGATTTTTCTAATGGAGTGGCAGAAACTGCAACTAAAATGTATGGGAGCGGGAAGTTCAGACCTCCCCCCTTCTCCTATTCCCCATAATAAGGTACTTTACTAGAAGCTGATGAAAGGCTATGAATTCATCTCTCCAAGAAACAGCAAGAAGAAGCGAGAAGAAAACAAGAAGAAGACCTGAGAAGAAAACAGGAACAGCAGGACACTCTGCGGAAACAGGAGCATCAGCGACAGCAGCTTGAGCAACAGAAGCAGAAGGAGGAACAGAAGCGGCTCAACGAGGTACGGCAGCAGCAACAGCAGGCTCTGTTGCGACTCCAACAGCAACAGCAGGAACTGTTAAGAAAGAAAGAAATGCAACAAAAAGCTGAGATGCAGCAGAGAGAGCTACAGCAGAAGTTACAACAGAAGAGACAAGAAAGTCAGGTAGGGAAATAAATATATACCGTAAAGTTCCGAGAGTTGTTACCTAAATATTATTGGAACTTTACGGTAAATGGATCAATAAAAATATTATTGCAGTCTTCTTTTCTGGTCAAAAAATTTAGCAGGAAGCATGAAGTACCAATATTCAATAGTGCATGTAATTGGCACGTGAATGATAATGGTGTCCAATGTCAGTGATTCAATTAACCTGTGAGCAGGCTCACGATTGGGGAGAAAAGACTGGGAGCAGGAAAAGTGCACTTTCTCACTGGCTCACATGTGATTCTCGCAGCTTTCCCCACTCATGGGTGAGCACCAAGCTTGAGCCTACTCACATGCTATGATTCAATTTGAAAAAGTTGACATTGGACCACCATTGTAATTGGACACCCACACGATAACGCTCCATTTACTTAACAAATACATGTAGACGCGTGGAGAGCCAATCAAAAATGGTGATTATTAATTTTGTTATTGATACTGTCTGATACAATTAAGTGTGAATAAAGATTTTTGTTTCAAACTTTCAATGACATTGCATAAATGTCTGTTCTGTGAGTACAAGTCGGTATGAGAAAACTAATACATCAACAACCTTTGCAGGTGTCTGGAGGATCTCTGTGGGGTGCCCCAACTCCTGTATCAGGGACATTGTCGCTGGCTCAGATTCAGCAGCAGGAGGAAAGAGACAGACATCAGCGAGAACTCAAATTACAGCAGCTTCAGGCTCAGCAGCAGCGTGAGCGGGAACAGCAGGCGCGGGGAGGAGGAGCACCTGGCTGGGCTGACAGACCACCTGTGGCAAGCCAGCCCGTCAAGTCATTACTGCAGATTCAACAGGAGCAGGCACAGCAACACAACAAGAGACAACAGGGACCAGCAGCAGCTCTCTCTAGATCACAGGTGGGGAGATTCGATCAATGAATCACTTCGCTTCTCTTTACCCTCTTTCTAGTCTGTTCACAGACCTTCTATTTTCTCTTGAGATTGTCCAGAGCGCGAGCGCAATAAGAGCCATGGGTGGGTAAAGAGAAAATAGACAGTCTGTGGAAATCTTTCGAACCACTGAATTCCCTGTTTCTCCAGAAACGGAAAATTCCCAATGGCTAAAAAGTGATGAACATGTCATCACCATGTCAACGGCCCATCACACGCGCGTCATGGGATTTGCAGCGGTTGTCATCGCGTTGCCGCGGCACTTTTGTGTATGATCGATATCGTACTGTAGTCAACATGTAAACAAGGTCGCTTCTTCGATCGAATCTTTGGCTTACCAGCAGTTGTCCTGTTATTTAATCATAGAGCGTTTGCTTGACGATTGTACAGAAAACAAAATACCGGCAACTGATGAGATCCATACGATGAGGTGTTCACGAAATGGTCCTCCATTCAAATTTTGCATGTTTATTATGGCTTCCCATTTGTTTGTTTCTATTTACAATTCAATGCTCTGTAGTGTCCAGGTACTCCAGTCCACAAAAAAAAGACAGCATTTTAACGGTAGCTCCAAGCTATTTTTAAATGTTGTAATGAATTTCTTTTGTTCTCTTCTCTCAGCCAACTCACAATCCTCTAAGTTCATCAGTCTGGGGAAATACGGGCTCTATTTCAGCATCGTGGGGGCCTACTCCCAACTCTGCCAACATCTGGGGTGCAGCAGCACCACCTAAACCTTCGCCGCAGCAGCAATATGATGATGATGATGATGACGACGACGACGATGATGATGATGACGATGATGACAGCGATGATGATGATGCTAATACTAATGGAGGTTCTTTCTGGGATGATGCCGTGAAGGCTGCGAGCAAGAGCCGTGACCAACAACAGCCCACACCGCAGCAACAGCGACAACAACAGCAGCAGCAGCAGCAGCAGCAGCAGAAGCCTAGGTAAGTACATTTTATAGAGCTACACTTAAACCTAGGAATTTCTGGTGTAAATCAATACTTCGTAAAACAGAGCGGTTTTCAATTAAAAACCGCTCCTCATGTGAATAATGGTATTACACAATAGACATATATGTCACTCGGTAAGGAGTATTGATCTTTTGATCTTAGGCACTGAAGGGGTTATTTTTCCTCCTTTTTCTAGTCAACCAAACCCCAACAAGATGCCTGATAAACGAACAAACAGAGACGAGGTATGTGCTGAAATACATGTACAAAATGCTTTCAGTAGCTGAGGAGCTTTGCTCGCGTTGTCAGTAAAAATGGTCAGTTTATTGGTTACCGTAAAATACTGATAATAAGCCGTAAGGGCTTGTTATCAGAAGGAATTTTGTGTTTCAAAAGTATTTGGGCTTACGTTTGAAAGTGAGTTTGCGTCCTGTCAAATCACAACAAACGCAAATAACCCAATGATCGAATTTGAACTTGAAGCAAAAACATTCAACTGGTGCAAAGCGCGGGAAAACGTGTAAGTTCCCAAGCGCGGGAAAACACGAAAGTTCCCAAGCGCGGGAAAACGCGCGCAAGTCATTTTTCTTTACTCCTGATTGGTTGAGAAAACAGCATGTTTGCTCTGTTTGGTTAGAACAGGTTATACGTGTATCGTGATTTTTTTAACCAATAGTTACAGAGCTCGGCAAACGGTTAATTTCTTTCGACAGACAATGGAAAACCGCTCATTTACTGTTGTATTTTTGTTGTTGTTTAGGAAAATTTAAGGCGGCTCTTTCAGAATCAGTCAAGCGTGGACGAGTTTTCTGTGTGGTGTGACCAGGCTCTTCGCACCTTCAATAATGCTTCAGGAATAGACAGTAAGTCCCTTTTAAAAGTTTTACCTCGACTGCATCGATCAATTTTTAACTTCCCTTTACTTTAGCATAGCAAATCCAAACGGCGTGTTATAGAGCGGTTTTCAATTGAGTGTCGTAAAACCAAAACCAAAGCAATTGCAATGGCCAATCACAACAAACGTAAACAACGCAATGAACCAATGAGAACTCGAAGCAAATACACGTGACCGCCACCAAGCGCGGGAAAACGCGTGCGATCAAGTCGCGATTGGTTTTGGTTTTACACCTGATTGGTTGAGTAGGTTGGCGCGAGTTTTTAAACCAATCACAGAGCGTAGTAAAGCAAAACCAAAGCAATTCGACACTCAATTGAAAATCACTATAACAGTCAAGTACTTGATCATGTTAACCTAAGCGGTAAACGTAAGAGTTAAAATTGTCGGAGTTCTTCTTTTTTTTTCTTTTTCTTCTTAAGCTAATTAACTGTTTATTTTGCTTCCAGTTCCAACATTTTCAGCGTTTCTCAAAGATGTTGAATCGCCTTACGAGGTTAGTACAACCAGTCCCCTGGTGTGAACAGCAGGGGACTTGCTGCGGGGACCAGTTCCCTCGTTCTACTCGATAAAGTTTTGAATCAAATTTTTGACATCGTTATGTTGGCTCTTTGATTGACTGAGAGTAAAGCCTGGTTTTCACTAGCGACGCAAGCACAAGTGCAAGCAACATACGCAGACGCAGTAACGTGTTGATTTGTCCTAAACAAAAGGCACTGATGATCAACGCGTTACTGCGTCTGCGCATGTTGCTTGCGCTTGTGCTTGCGTCGCTAGTGAAAACCAGGCTTTAAGCCCCGATCAAACAGTCTCAACATTCTCTCGACATTTGTTGAGAGATGTTGAGTCCATGCTGCGTCAAACGGCCACAACAACCCCTCAACAAGTGAGATGCGTGAGGTCTGGGACTGAGTGTTGAGAGAAGTTGAGAGAGCGCGTCAAACGGCTTCAACATTTCACAACAAAAGAAATGTAAATTTAAACGAAATCAAAGTCTTCTCAACATGTCTCAACACCTCTCAACATTGTTGAGGCCTCCCCGCGCCCCGTCCCCCGTACCCAGGGGAGTTTTCCTCTCCCAGATTTCGCTCGCCAAAATCCAAGATGGCGGCTCCACGATCGATCGTGACAGCGCGACGATTTCAGCGCAAAAAATAGAGGGACTGTGAACAGTCTAGTTTGAACGGCCTCAACATCGACTCTCGACAAATGATGAGAGAATCTTGAGATAAATGTTGAGACCGTTTAATCGGGGCTTTTACACCCGCTTTCAGTGTTACGTGCATAGCGGGCTTTTAGCGACATGCAATCTTTCGACATGCTATGTAACCAGGCCTAAGTACAACTGTAGCACTACAGATTTATTTTACGGTGGGACTTGAATTTTCGTGCTGTTAATCATTGATAATGGATATATTTATCATTAGACTAAGGAGGGAAATATCTAGAAGTTATTCCGTGAACAATAAGTTGACTGCTTTGCATGTTAATATGCCTTGCGAACAAAGCTGCCTAATTCTAATATTGATGTCACGGACGAGCGGCCGATCGAGTACGGCTAAATCATTTTAATTATCCATTGCAAGGTCAACACTCTTCTTCGGACATTTAATTTGTCGTTTCTTCTGTCAAATAACCAGAAAAATCACAAGTTTGATCGTTTTAACGGTCTTTCATTAGTTAAAGTTTTTAAAGTTTTTTTTTTAAAGTTTACATAGCATGTCGAAAGATGGCATGTCGAAAGATAGCCGCCAAAAGCCCTATGCACGTAACACTGAAAGCGGGTGTAAAAAGATGTCAAAGTATTGTCAGAACCCTTATCGAGTTGCAGCGATTCAAAGCGTTTCTTTTTCACCATGCACTTCTTTCAATCTACAAGTTTTCTTTCAGGTTTACGACTACGTCAAATCTTACCTGGGAGACAATCGAGACACGAGAGAATTCGCGCGGGAATTTATCGAGAGACGAAAAAAGCAAAAAGATAGAATCCCTGCTGCTCTTCCCAGCTTTCCTCAAGTAAGTAATAAGTATTAATGAGGTTTCTAGCGCAATACTCTTATAGTGTGGGCCTGGTGTAATGATGTTACACTCCGCTAACTCGAACTCCCAAGGGAAACAAAAAATAGTTCGAGATAGCGGGGATCGAGTTAACCGAGTTCGAGTCGAGGAAGGATTAAATTGGTTAAAAAAAACACTACCAAAATAGTCTGTCCCCCAAATCGAGAGCACTTGGGCTAGGCTATTTGGGGGTCCATCTATCAATTATGAACGAAACATTCTAATTTTAGATCGCCATGAAATCTTCATTTTTCCCCAATTAATGACAAATCCACTATTCCCCATCCCTTACTCCTCCTTCACAAACATCTTAAAAATCCCCCAAAATTCTTAAAATCCCATGGGACCTTTCATCCCATGGGACCTTTCACTATGAACCTATGATGGCATTTTTTTTAAATTGCATGAAACCTCAAAGAGATAATGCGAGAATAGTGCTAAAATGTATGAAAAACATCGTATTCAGGTAGATTGCCCCCTTAACCCGTGAAACAATATATAATAGTCATTGTCTATTAAACACAAACGAACAAAAGAAAACAAAAGATTTTCTTTGAGAGTAATAGAATGTATTACTCCAGAATTCATTTCACACGTTAATTAAAATCACTCTAAATGGACACGATAAATGAGATAGATGTGTCCTGTTGGTTGTTATTTGTACAAAATCTTAATTTAGACAGTCATAATTGGAATGAAGGTTTCTGAAACATTTTGTTGATATTTATTCGTTGCAGGCCAGCGTATGGGGTGCGCCCGTTCCCCGTGGACCATCTGCGAGCAGGCCCACAAGTGTGAATCAATCAGGTGCCTTCTTATCGGGACCAGTCCAGGACGACCCTCAGGACGCCATGAATAAGAAGAAGCGAAAGAAAAAGATGCAAAAAGTTGACCCAAGTATTCTGGGATTCAGTGTGAACTCAGCGGATCGGGTGAACATGGGAGAGATACAAACTGTCGAGGATTAAACACAAAGACTTAAGAGAAATGCAATGGAGGCCGTCAAGCCTCGTCCAACATTTGTTCGAAGAGAGAGAAAGAAAAAAATGTTTTATATGTAGACCAAACCACGAGTAGTGAATTTTAAATAGGTGACCGCGAGGAGCGGTGGAGAAATATGGCGACTGTACAAACTGTAAATGGCGAACAACAGCTTAAGCCTTAATATAGCTGGAAATATTTTCTTTGAGTTTCTTCTTTGAGTCAACATAAACTTTTGACTACGCGCGCGACGTTCTTGTCCCTGTTTGTGCGCCGCGCGCGCGTGTGTGTGCGTGTCGGTAGCAGAGTAGACGGTGTCGAGGGGTATGATTTTAAACCTGACGAGAACATAAGTCTTCACGAGCCTAGTGAACTACAACTGCCAGAGCGTATCCCGGTTTCTATAGCATTAAGTGACTAGGAGTATTGCTACTCCCCCTGGATGGGATGAAATCTATCACTGGTTACCCCCAGCATTTTGTCGCCAGTACCATTTATACTCCTAAGTGAAGAGAGGCACTGAGAGTAAAGTGTCTTACCCAAGAACACAACACAATGACCCAGGCCAGCGCTCGAACCCAGACCGCGCGGTCTGTAGTCCAGCGCGCTACCCATTAGGCCACCGGGTCTCTCCCGAAAATATTAAAGCCCCTCAAATCTCACAAGCAAAAAGATAATAAGCTCATTCCGCCCAAATATGAGCCGTGAGTTTAGATTTAGCTCTAAAGGACGATATTATTGATTCCTTTTGCATTTTATATCGTTGCAGCATTCTCAGAGTTTGTGTTCAAGCCTGTTTTGTGTTTTCATATTTTTTTCATGCAGTAATGTTAGGCCAACTATTTTGAAACTCGGAAAGTCGTTACGATAATAAGCCCCTCCGAAAATAATCCCAACAAAAAAGCTTTGTGAGCAAAAATAAGCCCAGGACTTGTATATGTATGCAAATATTATGCTAGGCTCGATTTAGTCTGCGCTCTTGAAGCGTTTCGCACTAGGAATCATTGTCTTCGCTGTCACTAGTACAAGGTTGACTGAGTACAAGGTTACTAAACTTCCCAATCGTATTTCCAGATTTTAGGCAATACAAAGAAAGTGAGGAAACTGAATCGGCAAGTTTATAACATCGTTGGTCAGTTATTTTCGAAAAACGGGAAAATGTGTTCGTATTGACTAAGCACGAGGTCAAGAGGCTGGATATTAGCCCAAGTTCTTTTTTGTGTGTGTTTATGCACTGAGACGAAGTCGAGATCCATAACCACTCAAAGAAAAAAGAAAGAACGAGGCAAATATGTCGCCATCTTGACTGATAAAGGATTTATTTATATGGCTAATAAAGTCATCTCGTGGGAAAATCGCGCAGGCAACGGCCGAGCAGGAATGTTAGGTTGTGATGTGGTTTGTACGTTTCTTACCTGGGTGATTACCGAAATCTAGCTCACCGTTTTCAATTCACCGTAAACCAGGCGTAGTCAATCGATGGAAATCGATATCGGAAATCAATCGATACACTCGATATCAATCGATACCAATCGCCGATTGCTATCAATTGATATCAGTAATCGATAACAATCGAACTCACAGAAAAAAAAAAATTTATCGATTATTATCGATTGGCAAAAATCGATAATAATCGATAACAATCGATAATCCAAAGGAGTGTTTGTTTCAAACATATTACTGAAGATGGCGTGGCTATCTAGTAAACACGTCCCGGCAGAGTGTTCATCGTGTTCACTTGGTTTTCTGGGATTTAAAAGATTTGAATTAATTCGAACCCTTGTTTTATGACGACGAAAAACACAGAAAACTGCTTCTTCTTTTGCATGTATTGTTCCTGGTCGATATTTATGGAGCCAAAGTGATTACTGCTATGCTACTGGATTATTTTTTTATTTCTTGCTTACTCTGTGATTTATTCTTACGTTTCTTTTTTAATGCGACTAATTGAAATCACAAAAACACTGATTTTGTTGTTTATTCTGCTTCATCTTTATGGCGTTGCTATAACGAGATTAGAGGGTTGCATGCCGCTACTTTGCACACCGCAACTTCTTCTTCCGGTATTATGAACTGCGCTGAAGATCGATAAAAAGACCAAATTGTTCCTGTTATTGTTGGTGCTATGATGATTGAATGACTCAATAAAACCATACAGACAACATTGTGTCAATGATTAACTTGTAAAATGACAAAAATCATTTCCGATAACAATCGATAAATTAATCGTTATCGATTTCTATCGGAAATCGATATCAATCGAACTCACAACTTTTTTTTCTTTATCGATTTCTATCGATTGATATCGGAAATCGATATCAATCTTCGATTGTTATCGATTGATATCGATTATCGGTTTATCGATTGACTACGCCTGGCGTAAATTAGCTTTATAGCAAAAGCCTCCTGCTAAAGCCTGTGAACAGGCTCCTAAGTGGGGTTAGGAGGCTATATTAGCTAGGGCGAGACCTTTTGTGACTTTCGTTTGTTTATGTAAATGTTTAGTGTTCGGTACTGTCTTGAAAACAGAAATAGTTTTTTTTTAAATAATTTTACGTACTTCCCTGGCTTCCTGTTTGTCTCAAATCACGCTTCCGCACTCTATTCTCCCGCACCTTAGTTACATAGAGTCGTACGTGTGTGTTTCGTAGGCCAGGGAAGTGAAATGCAGGCGAAGAACGAAATGCATTCTGGGTTGTTTAAACGTCCAAACAACGAACAAATCGAATGGAAGGAAACGCGTGTATATTAAAGTTTTAGTTTATGATTTGTTGAAAAACTTTGCCTGTCCGATTGAATAAGTCAACGTGATTTTATGGATGATGTTGAAAATTTATTCTTGGCTGTGACGTGATTCAGACCTTGCGGTTTCGTGACTAGCAGCTTTTTTTTAGCTGTTTCTATTGTTACACAATGATATGTTTCCTTTTTATTTATAACTTGTTTTCTTCTTTCGGCCACAAAATTAGCAATCTGTCGACGAATCGTCCTCACGAAAACTCTTGCTTTATTTTAACATTACATGTAAACAGGAGCAAAATGGGCTTCTGATGTAAAATGAGTATGTCAACTTTAGAAAGAAATAACTCTATTCTGATTGGAGCAAGTGAACACCAATTTTTTTTAATTTTCTGAATGTTCACAAATCTTATATTACTCTTGTATTCATTAAGAGATTTCGCATAACAAAAGACTTTGATACTTCACCGGATGACCACACCAAAGTCAAGCGTTCTTCCTTTGAATTCGGCGATAACAAAGGACAATTATATAGGTCAAGCACTTTTTTTTGTTGTCTTTTTTTCAACATACGTACAAACCAGGTGTACAAACTAAGTACAAAATACTTCGCTTCCGTGACTGAAAAGTATATCGCGAAACAATAGTGATGTTGAGTTTTCTATTTTTCTTTGTTAGGCTGAAAAATAATTATTTTTAGCAAAATCTCGCGGAATTTTTCCTCCGTCTGGTGTAACTTAAACCAGATGTCATCACGCGAACAAAACAAATATCACGTGACCATCGATTCATAACAAAAGTCCCGGCTTTAGAGAGTCGTGTGATATCGAAAGTTCGACTCTTGAGTGAAGTTGAAGCCGCAGACAGCTTTAAATCTTCGTGATGCTGTATGCAAAAACGATTATGCCGTGGATGTATTGAACATTGCTTAGCTTTGGAGCCCATTTACGTTAGTTTTGAGTTGACTTTAGCGGATTTTCAACGTCGAGCAGGCGAGCAGTTTGTTTGACAGAAAGCACCATGCAAGCTAGCATGCAAGGAGCACACTCACGGAAGGAAAGCGACGACTTCTCCAAGCTTTTCCATGGAGACGATAGAGAGAACTTAGATCTTGGTGGTGATAACTTTATGGTGGACCCAGCTTTAGTAGAGCCATCGTTATCGTTTCACCAGCCGAAGTCTAGTTTCACTTCGTTTCGTGTATTTATCAGTTGGAGTAGCACAGGAATTCAAGCTGTCCATTCAGTGCTATCTACCTTATGCAGTGCTCTTGTGAAACTTTATGTTCACCCTGGCGGATCTGTACTGGTTTTACTAGCTGCCATAATCATTCCTGTAGTTCTGGGCTGGAGTGTGTTTCATCGGGATTACAAAGAGAGGGGTGAATACTTGGTTATAGACAAATCTTTAGAATCGTTTGAAATTCCGGGGCACATCAGTGCTCAACGGGAAGACATGGTTTACGTCGCATCAAAGCACTCCAAAGAACAAAAGGGGTTTCTAACTGGGAGACGACGGAAACGCTCGGCAGAGTCACCAACGACAAAACCAGCTCACGTTTATCAAAACAAAGCTGCCTGGACCTTGGAGCTTGTTTACCTGGCGATCGGGGAAGACGACCTGAATATCTTCACGAAAGAACGACTCGAAACTATTCATCACATCGAGCGCAGCCTTATGAATCAAGAAGGCTTCACGGATTTTTGCTGGAAGTGGTCTGAAGTGAAGCGCGATCCGTTCCTTACAGCTGGCTGTACACCTCCGATCTCTCTAATTGACTTTTTCTACCCGTCTATTACTCCACAGTGGCGAATATATGATGGGCAAGGCATGGGTTATGGCGCGAATGGACGGAACCTCACGGAAGCTAGCATCAAACAAAGTCTTGACTTACTTCTCACGAAACCCTTTACCTACTGGTTCGTCGATGGCTCGTTTTCGGTTGACAATCAGAAAAGCAGGTTCTTGCGTGCTGAAATAAAGTTTGGCTACCCGTTAAAGTCTGGGGGGAGCTATCATGCTCAAGGCGAAACTTTCCAAAAATATTTGGTGAAATACGTCGAAGGCTTGAGGGAATTGTCAACAGAGTGAGTACATTATGTAATCTAGCATGTTCTTCACACCGATTTTTCATCTATTTCCAATGAATTAAGCTTAAAAATCCCTTTTGTTGAATGTAAACAAAAGCCCAAAAGCCCTTGGCTTTTTAAAATATTACTATAAAGTTACATGTATACATGTATAAGCGACACTCTTCAATTTTCTTTGGGGCTGTTCAGATACTTATTAAACATTTTGTTTTCTCTTTTGGAGACCATTTGCCGGCATTTGGGCGGGTATATGGCAAGTTAATCAATCGAGATTAAACCCACCGAGCTGAAGGATTAATACCCAAAATATTTTTATCTCAAGCAAGTAAACTTTACATGTGACTCTTGTGTTTTCGACAATAATATTTGTCGAAAATGCTTCGTCACGATGGATTAACTGCTGAAGCATGAAACTCCGCGAAGTTGTTTTCCGTGCAATATTTTTTATTGCTGTTTAATAAAAAGGCTTGTGCCCATATTAACACAGATGGCGAGGGTGATTGTAGGTTTTCCAATCATATGGCTCCACACTGCTTATGGTATCAAGTAATCTGAATAAATTTTTTAAAATTGTTGTCATGATCACTCACCACCATCAACAATTATGTTTCAATTTCACCTAACACAAGTTTAAGTAGCAAGATAGAATATGCTATTAGGTCATTCCATCAAAAATAGAACTAAACAATAGATTTTCATTCAAACTTTGCCCGATTGATCATCATGATGTAATGTTTCAAATATAGAATAAAACGAATTGGTCACCACGGGAAGAGATTTGGCCGATTATAAATACCAACTATGAAAGATGCGTTTGTTCTGGATAAGCTCACATTTTCAGTGATTATTTTTATGCAATGGAAATTGGTCTATACTCATTGTATAGAAAGATGATGATTGCTGGGCTAATATATGCTGAAAAAAACATAGGTCACCATGCTCGTTTATGAGAAAACAATTATTTACCTCCCTGGCGAGCATAGCCACAAAGAAAAAGCCACCATGTTTTTGAGATGCACATGTTAATTACGCACAAAATTATGCATAGTAAAGATGCACAGTGCCATACTAAGGGCTAATCCTAAAGCCCTGCGCCAAATGGGGATGAGAGTAACTCTCATGAGAGTTTTCTTCAACTCTCATTGACTATCATCACCTCAGGTCAAATGAGCGAGAGACTCGTCTTCTAGACTCTCAACAAAAATTTGTGCAGATTCACATTCGATGAGAGCGTGTGAGAGTTGATAAGAGTCGCTGAGAGTGCATGAGAGTTTGAGACCAAGCGAGAGTTTGAACTCTCAACAACTCTCGTCCTCATTTGACCCGGGCTTCATGTTTCAATTTTGCCAAACACAAATATAAGTTGCAAGCTAATGAATACCAAATTGACATACTCGTATTTCGCGAGGCTTTATTTTCGCGATTTCAGAGAAAATAAGGGCTCGAAGGCTTCATTTTTTGGAAAATATCGGCTTTATTTTCACATTTTTTTCTACATCGTGAAAATTAGTACTCGCGAAAATAAGTGAGAATAAGGTATGCTATAAAGGATTAATCATAAGTTCATGACTTATGCAAATCTTGGCAGCTGCGTCAAGGATGAATCCTGATCAGTGATGGGAAATTAAATCTGAAAACAGATGGAGGTGGATGATGGTCGACTGTTACCTTGGCTACAGGGCCGCACTGTTCAAAAGCAAATTAACGCTAAAGTTGACCAAAGCTTTTATTTCTGTTGTTTCAAAACATTTTTCACTGCTAAATTTATTAATTTTATTGGAAAACAGGAAAAATTTTCTGAAGTGCATGTATTTCAAAAATACATTTTCACAGCTAAACTGGGAAATATTATTTCCATGATGTTTTCAGTTTAGCTACAAGTGGCGTTCTTGGCAAATCTTCATTGAAGCACTCAAAGAGTTTCCGATTCTTATTATCCAATCAAGAAACAGCGCAAGTACTCACAAGTACTCCGAAAATTGCCACACCAGCATGTAGTGCAATGAGGATACATCATGCAACCTCGTTCCCAGGGTCTACTCCGCTTTCAAGATGGCGGCTGGGCGATCATGTTGCTTAGCAACTTCGAGACGAAAATTGCGGGCTCAGTCCCATCTCGGAAACAGAATTCCGCCCTCAACTGGTTCTTGCTCCCCTGACTGTAGCCTGCGAGACTGGCCCAGATAAATCTTTTAATGAGCATGGGGTACCGTATGAAAAGAAATGGAAGGGAACACTCTCAACCATCCCATTTTGTTTGTATTTTTATAGCCTGTTCCAGACGTTATGAAGAATAGGCAACTCGCTATTTTTTGTGCCACTCCTCGCTAACCAAGCACCTAGAACAGACTACTACTTTTTAAAACCAAATGTATAAACTAGCCCATCTGTTAGTAAAAGAGTTGATGTATAATTTTCATTTGTGTCAACAGCAAAGTACGATTGTTGTATGGTGGAACCACCATCTTTGACTACGAGGTGAATAAAACCTTGTGGGCAGACATCAGACTGACGTTCTACACCATCGCGTTTGTCGGAGCATTTGTGTTGATCTTCACAAGATTCTCCATTTTCCTCACTGTAGCTGGTATCATCAGTATTTCAACACCCCTCTGCTTAGCTTACTTTCTATTCCGCATGGTATTCCATGTCAAGAGTCTTGGGATTCTTAGCGGCATTTCGTTATTTATTATCATTGGTATAGGAGTGGATGACGTGTTTGTCTTCATTAACACTTTCCGTCAAGCACACAGTGCCAGAAGTTTGGAAGCTCGCATGACGCATACTCTATGCACCGCCGGGAAAGCTACCTTCTTCACATCCTTTACTACATCTGCGGCATTTGCTGCTAATTGCCTTTCTCAGGTGAGAAGAATAACATTTAGTAATGTTTGCAATGTTGTAGCTTTCCTCAACTCACTGGTCCACTACGGAAATAAAGTCACCTACATTGTACCTATAGATATACCTTTCTCCAATAATTATTGTTTGGTCGGTCAAAGTATGCTGGTAAATGAATGCAAAAGCCAAATTTCTTGCACACAAACACTGATTTTGCCTACTGTAACTAATAAAGAATTCATTTAGGAGTCTTGTTCGCATGACCAGCCGCTTTATAAGAACATTTTGTGCGAGAATCTCTCAGCTTTTTTATGAAATTACCTTTGTCAACTAACATTTTGTTGATGTTGTGACACAGATGCCTGCAATTCATGATTTTGGTTTGTTCATGGCGCTGATTGTAAGCAGTTGTTGGTTGACTGTGTTCTGCACCATCCCCCCGGCTCTTAATCTGTGGCATCGTTACATTGCAAAGATTGAAGCAAGGATATTTCAGCTGATATGTGGGCCGATAAGTTGCATCTTTGCCAGTAGAAGTTCTGGTCTACCTGGTGAGTATTCACTCTCAAGTAATGACAGACCCTGGGGAATTTCAATATAAAAGTGATGGGGGTTATGGTTGGACATTTTGAAAAGAACTCCTAAAAGGTATGACGATTGCCATTATCACTTTTATATGGATTCTCCCCCCCCCCCCCCCCCCCCCTCTCGGGGTGACAGACTGACAGGACAGGATGAATGGTGAATTGTATGCTGTACATCTGGATAAACTTATTAATAATCATTTTCATTCAACATCATGTTGGATGGACCAGGTACTTGATTAAAATGATGGGTATGATTGTGGTCCATCAGTGAATAGTCAAGGGTGACAGTCCTAATTAGATTTGTGGATTGGCAATAGAATAGCCATGTGTAGAATGTCTACTAGTAAGGTGTCAGTAGAGATTTTGGCTTGTATTGAATTAACACATTGACACCTAAACCGGCCATAACCGGCCAAGAGGAGACCACGGACTTGTACCACTTGTGACGTCATCACTGTTCACGCCAGAGGACGTCTTTGATATTCAACTGATAGAGTAGGAAAATGTCTAACAAAGCATGCCTATCCGAGTACGAAATGTTGAATTGGGCCAGAGATTACCACGCAAAACAACTTGGAATTTTTCCTCCAAAATCACCAAAAAACATGACCTTCCATACCATTGACACTCTTTGTTGAAATAGTTCACTTTCTCCAATGTCTATGTGGAAACTTTTCTAACATGAACAAAGGCAACTGAAAGACCAACAAAACCACAAAATAAAATGAGAGAAAAAGGAGAGAAAGAACGGCAAAAAAGGAAACGAAAAGCCTGAAGTGTGTGGTGTGTTTTTCACTTTCAAAAACTATGTCGAAATTTTGATTTCTGCTCATGCCCAAGGAAATATTGAATTCATTGCTTCTAAGTAGAAGGGGATGTTAGTTTCTATGTTGCAGACTAAGTTTTAGACAGTTGGGCAGTAAACGGTCGTGATAACAGCCAGAAATAGGCATCTGTGATGTTAGATTGCTGTTTTTTGGAAAAAGCCCACTGGCAGGTGTCAATGGATTAATTATGAAACTCTATTTTACAGATGACATTGTTCAGTTTCTATCGGGGAATGATGGAAGCCACGCCCAACTTCAGTCCTCGTCTTCCTCATCAGAGGTTATTGAACTTTCGATTAGAACGCCAGTTCAAGATGACGATTCACAGCTTGTTCAACTGGACAGCAGTCCTCCTAACTCACATAGCCCGTCGCCGAGTTCCAGTGATACTGACTTGGCTATGTACGATGACCCGAACAGCACATTTGATTTGCAAGCAATGCCGTTGATGCGCAACAGAGCTTCACAACCAAGACCTGCAGTTTCTCAGCAAGGCCAGCACAACAGGGGACGACATTGTCGATGTGGGCTGCAGGCCTTTTTGTATCACTGGTTAGCTGTTCCAATACAGAAGTATCGTTATGCTATCTTGGGGGGTTTTATCATCATTCTTGGGACAACCATAGGTTTGGACGTGCAAATCCGACCATCTACTAAACCACCTGCGTTCTTCAAAGAGACCACTAACTTACAACAGCTGCTGGACCTGAAATACAACATGAGCAGCGACAAATTGAACTTGAACGATATGGCATGGGAACTGGTTGGAAGTGACATTCAGGCAAATGGCATTGACACCCCAACTCCTACAAAAAAATCCAAAGAGAACAATGGCCTCAAAACACCAGCGTCTACACCTACTCAGTCTCCTGCTACTGCAGAACAACCAGGGCCACACCAAAAGACAAACATACTGCAGCCAAAAACGTCTGAATCAAAAGTTACTCCTGCTACAAAGACAACTACCCAACAGAAAAAGAAGACGTCTACGCCAACGCCAAGTTCCAAAAAGACATCTACCTTAGAGTAAGTCATGTTTCAGTAACTGTTAGAAGAAAGTGCAAAAAAGTATTTAAAGTTGTGGAAAGAAATGATGGTATATTTTTACCATCATGAAATGATGGTAGTATTTAAAGTGTTTACAAAGGAACAATTTGTGAACCAAGGGTTCAGCAAAACAACAAAGTGGATGTGAATTAGTTTGAGGTTGAGGAGAAAAGAGGCTGTGTACACATGTACCAATATTGATGTGACAATAACTTCATATTAACCAGGCAATCAAACTCCATTAACCAGTCAGATTGTACCTCCAATTTTTGCAAAGTATTTCCAACACACATTCTTCACATTTTATTATTTATTTTTTATTGCTGTTTCTTGTAGATATCTGACCAAGAGCACAAAGAAACCAACAAAACAAAGTCATGTAACTCAAAACCCAAGTGAGTGTTTAAACAAAAATTAATAATTTAAAATTTTACTGTTGTGTCCAGTAGTTTTCATTGTGGCCTCTGAGACAAGTACTTTAAATAACTCACATACCGTTGTTAAACTTGTTTTTTTTTTTTAATTTTTTTAATTGTTTGTTTTGTCACAGACCAATCAAAGACCCAAAAGACAGCAGTACCTGCATCACAAACATCCAAACCAGGTATTACATATTCACACATCAGACTGTTGAGCCATTTGAATTAATTTTACTTCAGTTCCTAAATAACTTCTAAACTAATCTTGCCCTTCAGTGATACTCACTGCACCTTTCCATAACATGCACACTCTGAAATTCAAAACCCAACTGTTACTGCCACCAATCACCCCTACTCAAGATTGGGTTGAGTTTCCCCCCCCCCCCCCCTCCCCAGGGACCTATTAGGGCAAACTCTGGAAGTGAAAAGCAATGAAATACATGTTGACGCACACTTAACTGTCACAGATAACCATTCCTATACAAACTTCACTAGAACACAGTACGACAGTTCACCATCTGTCAGTTGCTACATATTTAGTGTTAATTTAAGACACACCACTAAACATGCTGCATATTTATTTTTATGGTCAGCATCAAGTGATTCTGGGAATGTCATTGATTTATCTACAAATTTGCCAAATGCGACTTCGCTGCCACCTCTATGTCCTGGGGGCTGCCGTGCTATCCCAAAACCCATTGTGGATTCATCGGCAACTGTTTATGTGGTGTTTGGTTTGAAGAAGATTGATCGTAGCAAGATAACCCGAGAGCATGTCATTGAGAAAAAGGTATTTATGGTGAAACCTGTGGAGGTGTTAAAAAAGGCCTACCGTAAAAGCTCTATTTAGCCCCCTCTCTATTAAGCCCCCCTCTCTATTAAGCCCCCCTCTCTAATAAGCCTCCTCTCCCCCTTTGGGAGTCAAATTTTGTAATAAGCCCGCACCCCCTTCCGTCAGGCTGATGTAAATGACATTTCAGCAATATTTTCTGGTGTTTCAGTCACTTTGTATTGAAACGTGGTCTTTAATTTCCAGAAGTATCGTTGAGTTAGGGTGTAAACGACATTCCATTTGTGAGATGGTCATACATAACCCATTTCTTGTTCTGTTTTAATTAGTGGTATAATAGTAAAGTTTGAAAACTTGATGGGAATTTTTTCAAGAACAACAACACAATGACCCTGGCCAGCACTCAAATCCAGTCCTACAAAAAGTCAAATATGACCAAAATTAAATTGCGAGTCCCTGCATTTAAACAATATGAAATAGAGCTTACACAACCTGGAGTGTTTCAAAAATAATCTTGCTTGAAATGACACATACATGTAAAGTAACATAAATTATGTTCTATTTTAGGGCGATGTTATTCCAGACTATGAATTCACAGATCTGTTCTCAAACGGGCACACTAATTTCCTCAAGTACTCTTGCAAACTGTGCAAAGCACTGAGCGGCAACAAGGAGCTGGTTCAAGAAGGCGGCGCAGATTGTTTCCCTGCCTGGATAATGGATACAATCAGCTCTAATATACAGCACTATGGTCGTAAATCACGAATCTATGAAGACTGTCATGATATAAGAACGCCATCGTTCAGCACCGGGAAATCACGTGCAAAGGTGATGAAGATGCCATCAAAAGACCTGAGCCATGGAAATTTTACCTACTGGATGTTAATGGCATTTGAATCGGTAAGATCGCGACAAATTGGACCTTGTAGTTTTCATACGAAGAGACTTGACCCAGGAATTTTATCCCGCGGTTGAACCCCTTGTAGTATTTACATGAGGGGACTGTTGCAGGGAAACTGTGATATGCTCTGAGCTTATTCACTTGCAGGGACTTGTCCACAAACAGAACACAAGAGGGTCCGGGACAATCACAATTTGGCGCAACAAATTCCTGGGACTTGCCACCTTAAACCAAACCAGTTTAATTTGAGGGCACAGGTTGCTGGCACCAAGTTTTGTCCATGAGAAGAAAATGGAACTTAGTCCTGGGGATGTAAAATTTTGTCTCCTTGTGTGTTATGATATGTGTGAGCAGCCTTTTCCATAGCGAGTCCAGTTGAAAAAGAAGAAAAGAAAACTAGAAAAGAAATACCTTATGGGGAAAGAAAACCTTTTCAGAGCTTGACAGTGTTGATTATTTATACAATAATTATGTAATGTTAATATGTAATAAAACAATTTAATTTAGTTTTGGTGATACAGTCAACTCTCTCTTAACGGACACCTCTGTAAGACGGACACCTGGCGTTGGTCCTTGCACGCCGTTTTTCAGTCATTTTACTGTATCTAAACTCTCTATAAGCCATACACCTTTCTAAGATGGACAGTTGGTGCCGGTCCCGATGGTGTCCGTCTTAGAGAGAGTTGACTGTAGTCGATTTGTGTTTTACACTCTTCTCTATGTTAGATCTGTGATCAAATATGTACACACACTGACTCGTGTATTACATTTTACATTGCATGATTTCTTTCTTGTAGACTATTTTCATGGCAAGTCATCCAAGGAAAAAGTGGCGGATTTTGACAAATGGAACAGTTTTTTGAAGGAACAGCTCAGCTCTGGTTCTTATCCTGCAGGTTTTCAGTCGGCATTCCAAACCAGCTCCCAATGGGTGATGACATTCATGGAAGTGATCGCCATAAACAGTGCCATCTACGGCATTGCATTCTCACTTCTGCTGTGCCTGGCTTCTGTTGCTGTCTTTACAGCAAACTTCCTCCTCACGTTAATCGTGATGATCACTATACTAGGTATGTTTAAATTAAGTGACCATCTGGGCTTGGTTGTCAAATGGCGGATGATACATTCAGGGCTGCAAATAATTTTTTTTCTTGAAAGGACTAAGTCACCATTTTGGTCGGGCAAAACAAAAATGAGGTCAGACATCATATTACAGTACTGCTTGATAAGCGAACCTGCTAATTTTACTAATCATATGTAGAGTAAATAATTGATTTGAAACAAAATCTAAACCACAGTGGGTGTCCATTTTAACTGTAAGGGGGGAGAACCAAAACTACAAGGCCGTTGCTATGGAAAACTTCTAAACATCATTTCTTCGGCTTCTACAATATGCTTTTTTGCCATGTCTTTTATATTTAAGGTCCCTTTAATTTTTTCAAATCACAATGGTTACCATATTTGGTAAGTCACATGACCAAAACAGAAAACTGCTAACCACGAATTAGCATCCTTAGCAACAACTCTCCATCTGTAGTTAAGGGTCACCCCCCCCCCCCCCCCCCTTAATCCCCTTATTAAATCAATTTGGCTGCATGTGGGCCAAGCTATATTGAAAATAGCAATGATTCCCTTCACTGATTTAATTATTTCCTTCGTGAAGGTGTTTTAACAGCAGTGGTAGCAATATTTTACTTGGCGTCTTGGCAGCTGGGAGCAGTGGAAGCCATTTCTCTGTCAATCCTGGTTGGTACTTCAGTGGATTACTGTGTCCACCTGGTAGAAGGCTACATAATGGCTGGAAAGTCTATACCAGATCTGAACTCACCTAAGGTTTGTAATAGTTACAATTAAAGTTCTCTATTTTAATTTGTTATTAACAAAACGGGTACCGGTACTAGTTCTGTAATTAATAAACAGGCTTCTTGCAGATCTCTCTTGGGAGTGACAGGGCTAAAATGTAGTTACTGGTTGCAATCTTTGAGAGAGAGAGGTTTGGTTGGGGTTTTGTCATGCTGTAGCTCTGTTCTTTTGGCTCACTTGTACGTGTTGTAGTTTAAAATGATTTTAGGTTAAAATAATTTCAAACTAAGTTTGATTTTGATTTTTCTTTGCTTTAGTAATCTTATGGTAATAAATCTGGAACAAAGGAAAATAACAATTAAACTACCGTAGTTTGAAATCATTTTGACCTAAAATTCATTTTAACTACATCCATTGTTGCAATAATTATTGTAAATAGTTTTACAAACATCTTTGTTAAGTTATAACTACTTATTACTGACAACAATTTTGCGTGTTCACTTTGCAGGAAATTCGTGGCTGGAGAACATTGGCCGCTGTGTCTCACATTGGTACTGCCATTCTTAGCTCTGCCATTACGACAATAGTAGCGTCCATCCCTTTGTGCCTCACAGTAATTCAACTGTTTGCCAAGTTCGGGCAGATCCTGGCCATTAATACGGCGGTGTCGATTTTCTTCACCCTCACGATATGCATAGCTTTGTTGTGCATCATAGCACCGGTTAGATTTCGTGCATCTTTCAAGTCGTCGTTCATAGCCTTTTTAGCTGTTGCAGTTGTTTACTCATTTTGTTTGGGTATTCTGTATTTTATAAATTTGAAGGTAGTAGCCATCCCGGGTCCTGCTGGTCAGCCATTGTTTCCTCGCGACTCTTGAAAATGTTACAATTTATTGTAGCAGCTTCTGGATAACACTATATGATAGTGAACTTGTGAATATAAACTTGTTCAAATTACTGGTTAAGTCTACATAATGTTACAGTGGAACCCCGATTTCTCGAACCCTCGATTTCTCAAAAACCCTGATAACTCGAACCAAAAGTCGTTTTTCTCGGATTTGTTTCACTGTAATTATTTTACCCCGATATTTCGAGCTCCCGATTTCTCGAACCAATTTTCGTTTCCCTTGGAGGTTCGAGAAATCGGGATTCCACTGTATCTGTTCATTACATGTGTCTCAAGAATTCCATTTTCTAAAGCCTGGGGCCAAACAAGAATGAGACTTGCTAAGAATTTTTTTAACTCAGCGACAATCATTTGTCTGAGCATAAGAAGATAAACCTCTCGACAACTCTCAAGAAAAATCTGAGCTGTTCCAAAAATTATTCTAAGAATTATTATTTTAGAAAGAGTTGATGAGTCGCTGAGAGCGCTTGAAAGTTTCAGGCCAAACGAGTGCGAAAGTTTGAACTCTTGGCAATTACTCTCATTGTTGTTGGACATAATTATAACCATTTCAGGTTTAAAAAATCTATCCCACAGGTTTCAGTTTATGTTTTGGCCGACTATCATTTTGCAATGGAAATCTTGAGATACATGTAATGGGCTTAAGAAGTTGTGTTTAAAAAAAAATTCAAATTCACTGTGAGCATGTTTCCATAGTTGTCACATTACATGTTCATGAATGTTTTAAAATTTGTTTTGGGTAAAATATTTCTTTTACTAGTGCGTAGGATATAGCTGTTAATATAAAAATAATAGAAATAAATTAAAATAGGAAATCAGAGATATGATGATATTTTTGTAATTTAATATGCAGCTTGACTCTGTTGCGCTCTACTCATCAGAGTGAGATTGTTATAGTTGGTCATGTAACTTAGACAAGTCATGCAATTGCTTGCGTCATATGTAGCAAAACAAGGGGAACATGGTCGTTTTTGTTCAGAATTATCTGATCTCCAAGCAGTTGACTGAGCCTGTAGGTTTTTAATTTTGACAGCCTGGTTGACATTCTCACAGCAACAGGCTGACTCGATGACGTTCTGATTGGAGGATAAGGATTAGGATTAGAAGCTCTTTTGGCAATCTCTGAGCATGAGCTGAAAACAGGTCCTGTCCAATGTTGTGTTTCCCAGACTTATTGAGTTGTAGCTGAAAAACATGCTATACATAATATAAAATAGCATTCTTGCCCTAAAAGAAGCAATCGTTTGGTCGGCTCCAAGAATTGCCACCATTGGCTGCACCCGATATTTTTGAACTTGTGTAAAGTATGCGTTTTTCGTCTTTGTTTTATCAACCAATCAGATTTCAGGAAAAATTGAGACTGGTCAGAGGTCGCGATTCCTGGTGCTGACCGAAATGAATGCAAAAGCATGGTAGGATCGCAGCTATACCAAGCTTGTGGTGTAAGAATCCTTGTTGCATAACAGTATTAATAATATATTATAAGGGTTCCTATGGGTGTTTTTTTTTCATATTTCTAGCTCATAAATGCAAATGGAAACCCTTCTAATTTATGTTTCTTTGAAATAAGGATTCCCACACCATGAGCTAGCTATGGATTCCACGATTTGTAAATAGTAGCATAAGTTAATTTGAGTGTATACTTTTTGCAAGATCAAAGGAATTTATTGGCTTTCCATTTAGAATCATACATGTAATCATTAAATTTGTAAATGATCATTAATGTACAGTTTTCATTCAGCCCATAGTTGTTTAGAAATAATATTATATTGAATTTATCACCTTTAAATTGCATGCTAGGTGTATTTCTTTTACACAAACAAAGCACGAATAAGTATTTACCTAAAGTTGTCCCAGAGGACAGAGGAACCTCTGTAAATTCCTTGAATTGGTTATGGTGCCGATGTGGGTCAATTGATGTATACTAAGCTTACTGTACCCTTTGATAACGTGCAAAATCTGCTCAGCCAACGGTTGTGTTTTTCGCTGCCATCAATTGTCTTAGTGGACATCTCAGGAAACAGAAGTTCACTTCAACAGGTTCAAAAGACCACGTCCGCGGGTGGATTTCGATCCATTTTGTTTGTTTCTTTGTTGTCGTCATAATAATTATTATTATGTTTGACTGCAGTGAAAAATACAATGTTAGTTGGGTTTTAAACTTCAGAGTTCGTTTTATTGAAAGGCGCAGTAAACAATATAAACCGATCAAAAATTATTCTTTCAGTGACTCCCAATAATAATAATTATTATTGCTTCTGTTTTGAGTTATTGTGAAATGGAACGTTTTGGTCCTGTAAAACTTTGTAAAAACAGTGCAATGTATATTATTATATTATTTTATAGGTGTGCTTTATAACAATCTTGCAAATGCATCAGTTGGATTTATTTTTAATTATTATAAAGCAACAGTCTCCCTTTTATCTGGTTTTATTTTTTTGCTTTTGCTTGGGAAATCTTGTGCATCATGTTCCTCAATAAAATGGTGTTTATAAAACACAAGTCAGACAATGTGTCATCTTAGTGTGTGTTCTGAACCCAGGGAGAGGGGGGTCTCCCATGTGAAAGGGGCTACTCCTGTTAGGTCGCGTTTGATAAGATATAAGATTAGGGATGCTTGTCGAATTAAACCCCTAAAGGAGACCAATCTGGGTGTGGCTCAAGCTTTATTTGACGCCTAAAGGATACCATTCTAAAACAGACTTGGACGAACTAAGTTGTAATCAATGTCCGGTAATGAGACTGTTGAGTGATGGTCAGAAGAAATTTTGAAGATTTCATGTCTGATCGGTGTAGACCACCAACACAGTATGATGGGTTTTTATTTATTCACGTGCAACCCTAAACGATACCTTGATGGCAACAAAGAAGTTCCGTCCTGAACACCTGAAGTGAAACCAAAAATGTAATTTACACCCCAAAAGAGACAATGAGCATCCCTGCCCCGCCCCTTTCACATGGGAGTACCCCCCCTTCCCCGAGGGGGTCTGAGCTCTTCAAAGTGCAAAGTAGCAAATTTATACAGTGTGGGCAATCAGTCTTGAAATGAAGCCCCACCTGCCCACAAATTAAGTGCCTGGAAATGCAGGTTAACTCCAGCATTTTTCATCAAGCCCATTTATACTCCTGGGCCTGGTTGTTCAAAGGATGATTAGGCTAATCCAGGATTAGCGTGAATGTTGATATCAGTTTTGTAACTTTTCAGTGAGGTTTTCTTTAAATTTTTTGTCCTTCAGTTTCTGTTGATATATTTTGTCCTTCATTAGCAGTGAAAAACACTGTCACGTCTGGAGAGGACTGAAGGGTGAGGAGACAGCTGAGACTTCAGACTATCCTCTCCAGTCATGGTTACAATTTTATTATAATAATTTAAAGGATTCAAGCAGAAAAGATAACATCGGTTCAGTTTCAGTAACTTTAATTTCAAAGTGCGACTAAAAAAATTCATTTCCAAATCAAGGCAAAAGCACATGCTGAAAGCACACCAAACTGCGATCTGGATTATATACACATCTTTGTGTACATGCATAGCGAAACAATCAATCTATTCTTGTAGAGATTCACAATGCGAGACAAACACCCATTTTTATTTCCTACAACTCAAATCTCTCCTGAACCAGACAGTTGTGGTGTTTTTTTACTTCAATTTACAACATAATATTATAAAAAGACATTTCTTGTCAAATGCAACCAGAACTAAATAATGTCCAACTTCACACCTACTTTTTGATGGCGATTTTGAATTTAAGAACCCCCACAAAATCACAACTAATGGCTATGTTGTGGTTCAAATTTTTTTTGGTTTAAAATTTTCAAACCAGTTTGATTTTTATTTTCCTTTGTCTAATATTCATTACCATAATCTGAAACAAAGGAAAATCAAAATCAAACTGGTTTGAAAAATTTTAAACCAAAGATAAATTTAAACCACAACAGCTACGTTCTAACATCATCATCTTTTTGTTGATGATGGCAATTTAATTGACCTCGCTAGCAGAGCAGTGGCGGCAAGGTCCACATTTCCATTTGCTCTTTGTAATTCTAAAATAGCTTGATCTCTTGTGAATCCCAGGTCGATTATTTTCTGAATGCTAGCCTCTGGAAAACTGGCTACGCCTGCTCCAGACGAGGCACTGGCCACGCCTGTCCCAGATGAGGACTGTGATGAAGAGGACGCTCCTTGAGCAGTCTCCTTCACTGATTGGTCCATTGCTTCTGCCAGTTCTTTGTCTTCCATTTCCGCCAGTTCTTTGTCCTCTACTTCCCCTTCATCACTAAATGCCAGTCGATCAGTCATCGGCAGATCAGACTCTGACAGGAAGGGTGTTTCTGTTCCAGTAGTACCAATCCGAAGTACATTGTTCTTGAGGTCAATACAGCACTGTAAAGTGAAACACAAATTGAACAATAATTATAATAGCATATATAATGCACAAAATTACATTCAATCAGTACCATATATTATGACTCCTTGTTTTCTCCCTTTTAAACACTACTGAGTTTATACTTAGTTTTGCAATGATTTCCATTCTCGGCTGTTTCATGCAAAATACTTACTGTAGTCATCAAATTAGAGCATGTTATTTTACCATCTACGTTGTAAAATTGTCACAAATTTTGTATTGGACTATAAAAAATTATGTGGGAGGTGCAGTAGACTGATGGTTGCTGCTCTGGACTCTGGATCGAGCAGTCCAGGTTCAAGCTCTGGCCGGGGTAATTGTGTTGTGTCCTTCTCCACCCAGGAGTACAAATTGAATGGATACCAGTGAACTGTTAGTAAGGGTAACATGACAAAACACTGGAGGTGCAAACCTGCAATGGACTAGCATCCCATCTGGGGGAGTAGCTACAGTACATACATGTATTCCTAGTCTCTTCGTGCTACAGAAACCGGGATAAGCTCCGGCAGTTGTGTAAATTCTGTAAAACTTACAACGTCATCTCACCTGGTGCCTCTTAAGCATATCTAACCCCAAAACTAAATCCATAGGCTGGTCCTCCATTACAGAAAAGGAAGACGGCAAAAAGTCTTTCTCTATCTGGATCTGAGCCACATGAACACGCCCAACAATCTTCTGTGTTCCCACGCCCTTAGCGATTCCTGCCCACCGCTGATCCAGCAGGCGCATAATGTGACACCTCTCAGCACACGCTACGCTCATGAAGGTCATCTGCGCACCTGAATCAACAAAAGCTTTGACTGGGTGTCCGTCAAGTTTACAGTCTATATAAAGCATGACCACCTTGCCAAAAGATTCCGGAGAGTACTCCATAGCTATTTCCATATTCTGATTGACGTTTGACAAGCGAATTTCCTCGGCAATTTGTTTTTGAGCGTCAAGATCAAATGGATCAGCATTCATGGTACGAATTCTCTGCATGTCCCTATCAGCTCTTTCTTGTCTTTGTCTCTGAAGCACTGAAGTGAATCCTTGTAAATTCCCGCTCAACAGTGCATCAGCGAGCTCTGGATTTCTTTCTTTGAGCAGAGAAAGTTGATGAGGGTCTGCTAGGAACATGTCTCTAATGTACTCAGGACTGTCTGTGTCCACGCGTGATTGTATCGGCTGTGCTGTGGCTGCCTGATTGCGGGCTGATTGTGGACGGGATGAGCTGTTAGGTACTTGTATGCTACCCCAGCTTAAACCACCGACTGGAGCAACAGGAGCAGCTCCTACACAAAAACAAGATAACTCCTATTGTAAAATAATATTGTACCTCTGCAGTTTTTGGGGGAATTCCCGCTTTCTGTACCTTATATTCCCGGTTCCCGCAATTTCCGTTGTGGTTCCTGCTTCTTTGTGCTTTTTCTGTTGCAAAATATTATGCAAAATTTTTTCCTATTTCTCCCGCTTCCCACCCTCTCTTCTACCACCTGGTTCCCCCCCACCCCTCCCCCACCCCTCCCCCACAATTCAAGCACCTTTAGTCATAATAGGCCAATTTTGATATAGTTGTTGAACCTCTCTACAATGACCACCTTGGGGCTGAAATAACTGGCCATTGTAGAGAGGTGGCCATTGTAGGGAGGTTTCAATTAGAGTAAAGTGTATGGATCGGTGTACGGTTGGGACGAAAAATCTTGGCCGTTGACAGGCGTTGTAGAGAGGTGGCCGTTATAGAGAGGTGGCCGTTAGTGGAGGTTCGAATGTATTAAAATTCTAACTTGGCTCCGAGGCAAATTCTTTATAGGAATTTATCTGTGTATACCATAAAGAAGAACACAATTTTTGAAATGAAAAATAAACTTCCGCAATGATCGCCGCCATTGATTGAATTGATGATGTCAGCATTAATTTTATATGCCGTGTCCGTGATGATTCGATAAATGAACACGTCTGTGGACAAGATAAACTGATCATGACTTCGATTGGGAGGTTTTATATCACTTGAACGACAAAGGAAACTCTGCAAAATTGAACTTTTCCCGTGGCAACAACTTTCAAGATTAAAATCTTAGTTGATTCCAGTCTTTGATTCATTTCATTTTGACAGGATCAAAAATTCAGTGTAAAGAATTTTCGTTGTTAAATTTCCCACCAAAAAAAACGTCGTAAAAAAACATCAAACTTACCTGATGGCTGAGCAAGTCGTTGCGTGGACTGCAAAGCTCGTTGTATCCATAGTACATCTCCATCTTTAATCCCATAACCATTCAAAGTTTTCTTGTCATCACGAAGTGGAACACCGTTGTGAAAGATCACAATTTGTGACGACTGAACATGACACTCGAATTGTAAAAGAGCCTTGAAGTTCTCGAGCTCTAAATCGTCATTGACGTCCAAGGTAAATATCTGATCGCCTTCCAAGGTAGCTGTAACTTTCATCTTGCTACAGAAAATCTATAAAATGCTATCAAAAACAACTAAAAATGCACTGTAATTCTGACAAAAGCAAAATGGAAACTCGTTCCCAGGGTCCTCTCTGCAGCAATTGTATTGCAAAGGATTATGGGATTGTCTGCTCGCAAAGTTATCTGGGGCTGAAGCAAATCGACTGCAAATCTGTTTATTTTTTCCTCGGCCTTTCTTCTGTGTTTTACAAATTTCCGTCACAAAAATGAGTTCTCACGGGGATTCTTCCTTGGATAAGTCTGGCCAGAAGTAAGTACTCTTTGCCCAGTAAATTTCGCTGTTCTAGTCAGTAAATTAATTGTGCATTGGTTTGAAAAAGTTGCTCAGATCCGCCTAGCTTCGATCTTTTCCCATCTTTATAAGCTTAAGCTTGATTTTAATGAAGCTTACGTTTAAGTTTTTGGCTCTGTTTACCCGGTACTGTGATCGTTATAAGCTTAAAGAAAATTG
This sequence comes from Desmophyllum pertusum, assembly GCA_029204205.1. Classification (NCBI taxonomy): domain Eukaryota; kingdom Metazoa; phylum Cnidaria; class Anthozoa; order Scleractinia; family Caryophylliidae; genus Desmophyllum; species Desmophyllum pertusum. Next base: position 3,764,716 of record MU825398.1, read on the forward strand.
AATGGTTTTGGTTTTCTACCATCTTTGAAAAGTAGAGTCTAATCTGATTCCAACTCTTTATTTAATTTGGCAGGAGCGGTATAATTTGTTTGATTTCGCCTAGCAACTGCCGCTTGCTGAACTGTAGATGATTTTTATTTTAATCCAGAAAATTTTTATCAGTCTCCTCTTATATAAAACCTCAGTCACCAGTCACCTACTCAAACTTGAAATATTTCAAACTATTCTTATTAATTGAAGTCTGTCATCGTATCCAGCAATTTAATATTCATTTATCTGTAGGGATGATGAAGAATCTCCAGAGAAGAATTTGTGGCTGAGCGCCCACCAGGATCCAGTTGCAGGCCTATACACCTTCTCCACGTCAATTTCCTTAGCTGATCTGAATGCCGATTCCGACCACAAGCTCCTAGTGGCTGACCTGGGTACTGGAACGTTTGACATGAAGCTAAAGGTATTCAAGGGCACCAGCCTGTTCATGGAGAGCGCTATTATCGATCTACCAACAGCTCTCGTGACATTCTACATGGACACGAATGATCCACGTACCCCTGCTGTAGCCGTAGCATCTGGTCCATTCATTTATGTGTACAAGAACCTGAGGCCTTATTTCAAGTTCACCTTGCCACCCTTGGAAGTTAATGCCGTGGAGCAAGATCTCTGGAACCAGGCTAAAGAAGACAAGATTGATATTCATGTTCTCAGAGAGATGTTGGAAAGTTTAAAAAATGAAGGCAGTGAAGGTTTGCTTACTGTGCGCTCGCTGAAGTTCCTTTCCCTCGAGCCTGAGGAATTGGAAGCGTTTGCCAGCGTCCACAAACACGCCCCGCTGAAGAGGCAGACAGTGATCACATGTATGGGAACAATGAAGAAGAGCATGGCAGATGACGATGCCGTCAGCTGTTTGGTGATCGGCACGGAGAGTAAGGACGTGTTTGTTCTTGATCCTGAAGCTTTTACTGTTCTTGCGAGAATGAACCTCCCCAGTGTACCAGTGTTCATCTCAGTCAATGGCTTGTTCGATGTCGAGTTTCGCATTGTTGTTGCTTGCCGAGATGGGAAGGTGTACACTTTGAAAAGAGGCAGCAAGATCGCCAAGGCCTGCATTGAGCTGGGAGCCCAAGCAGTTGGTTTGGAACGCACTGGAAAGAGCATTATTGTCGGCTGTATGGATAACACAATGGTTTGTTATTCCACTAAAGGAAAGAAGCTGTGGACCGTGTATCTCCCAACCAACATTACCACCATGAGCCTCATGGACCACAAAGCAAGGGGATTCAAGGCTGTCATGGTCGGCCTGAACAATGGTGAAGTCAGGATTTACAAGGAGAAGTATCTCGTCAATACAATCAAAATGCCAGACGCTGTCACAGCTATGAAGTTTGGTCGCTTCGGTCGAGAGGACAGTGCCTTGATTCTAATCACAAAAGGCGGAGGTTTGTATGTGAAAATCTTGAAGAGAACTGCAAACTTCGAAGGGAAGGATTTGACTCCTGGTCCACCCCCAGCACAATCCATCAAGCTCAACGTTCCCAAAAAGACGAAGCTCTTTGTTGATCAGACACTGCGTGAGCGGGACAGTGCAGGGAGCATGCACCGAATGTTCCAACACGATCTTTACCTGCTTCGTCTGATGGCTGCAAGAGCATACGTCAGTGCACTGCAAAAAAGTTTGAACCCAATTTCTTCCTCAACCACGGAACCTCTGAAGCTATCAGCACAAGTTCAAGGTATTGGGCCAGCCTTCAAGCTAACTGTGAACCTTCAGAACATTTCATCCAGTGTGCCGTCGACTAATCTGCTCATCACCTTCCAGTTTGACGACTCGCTGTATGCGTTGTCTAAGCCTTGTATTACCGTTCCCCTGCTCGTGCCTGGGTTGATGTATACTTACGAGACACTTGTGGAGTGTATAAGTGATAAGGGAATTTCGGATTTTATCAAAGTATTTGTCTTACATAAAGGTAATAGCATTCCTGTTATCACTGCTGTCATAAATATGCCGGTGAGTGAGGCTTTAGTTATTGTGTAGCAAAAAGAGAATTTGCTCTCAAGACTGTGACTTTTCTTGGATTTGGTGCCTAGCCTGTGAGCAGCTAACTTGACAGCTTGGGACAGATCCCAGCCCTGCTCACTAGCCCCTTGCCAGCTAGAAAAGCACACTCTCAGGATAATTGGTGCATTTAGTTAACTTAATAGTTCCATGATATCAAGATCAATGTACATTGTATGAGAAATGTACATGCTGTAAAGTTATTTGTACATAGCTTATCGCGTCGTAGCTGTTTTGCCCAATGGCTTCATTGGCTTTTTTGTATTTCTGTTAGTTGTTGTAAATAAAGTATGATCATTGATGTACATATGGAACTCTCACTCACACAGTGAATGTTTTCTTTACTGCTTGTACATACAGTAAAGTACAATAAATTGGCAGGAGAGAACTTTATTTAAAGTTTTAAAAGACCTAATTCTGAATAACCGGATATAAATTTACTGTTAAATTGTAAGTAAACTGCTCAATTTCAAGAATTTTAGTTCAACATCTCAGTGTAATGAGGTACTCAAAGGAAGCATGCCCAGATGGCAGAACCAATGAGATTCTACTGCAGTGTGTTGATATTATTGTAAATAATTATTGAAAATGAGCAATTTAGTTGCTTTTGTTTGCATGTTGTGGAAAATATAGACTGCTTGCAGTGAGTACCCCTTCTCTCGACGAGCATTTATCTCTGCTAGCATTGGTATGGACAAGAAGGGGTTTGTTTTCCGACAACTACAATGTGTTATTATAATATACTCAACACAGGATATTGTAATTTTGGACAATCTGATTGGTTCCTACTCAAGGCATATGAGGCAATGTACCATTACTACCTTATTTGGGAAGCCTGCTAATTACGATAAATATCCCATTTTTCCTCTGTTTTTAACTTCCGTTCTTTCCCCAGTAATTTTTAATTACAATATCCTGTGGTGAGTATATTATTACGCCTCGTTGGCTATGAGTTAATGTACGACTCGATTTCGTGGAATAATTGTTAAATGTGTTAAGGTAAATTAAAAATTACAAGTAAAGTTGCATTTGTTGCAATTATAAAATAAAATAAAAAAATTTAATCAATTCATCTTCATTGTCATAATTTTGCATTATACATACACTGTCATTGTTTTCAAAGGAAAATTCCCTGACATTTCCCTGGCCTAAAGAAAACTTGTACCTAAAACCTATAAACAAAGCAAGAGACTATGATCTATAGTCTCTTGACAAAGTTATTCTCCATAAATAATATTACCCACCCCTTATTCCCCAGGGGGTCCTCTGGATTTAAAGTGACAGGGAGGTCCAAATAAGGACATAAAAAAATCCCTAGGACTTTAACTAGGCTGAATTTTCGTAGCACTGCTGTACAGTAACATTATTTTACAGCGAATCTTCCCATTTTTTGAATACCCCCCAAAATCCCTACTGAAATCAAACTACACAAAAAAATACTGGCCAAAATTTTCTTACCCCAAAAAATCGTGAATTTCAAACCCCAAAAATTATTTTGCACCTCGGGCTTTATTCTAGCAAGAGAAAGCCTATCGTCATTCTGCAACATTTTAATCAAATTGATCACTTGTAAGCATTTAAAGTTGTTGCTATTGAGAAACAAAACATTCCTTACCCAAGGGGAGGGTAGTTGTGCATAACTCTTCCCTCCTCCCACCTCCCCACCGGATGTATTTGTACATCCATGCTATGTCGAGTGGTTACCAAGCTAAATTCTTTCATTCCAACATGGCGACCGGAGGCGCATCTGCTCAATCTACAGCGACGGAAGAAGATGCGACAGAACTACAGTTTCCAAAAGGTTTGGACTCGTGTTTGACGTTTATAAACAATCAGGGGAATGCTATAAATGTTCAAAGCAACAACTGAAACGCCAGATATTCTTATGTCCACAAAAAATGGGTCATAAACTACTCGTCAGAACTGAGGATAAAACGAGCTTTGATCATTGCTTCGAAACGTTTCAGTTTACGCCGATACTGAAAGTGTGTTATGCAAGTGAACTAAGCTAGATTCAAATTGATTTCGCGGTAGATTAAACTAGCAGAGAATGGACGCGATTCAACGGTTTTTATATTAAATGCTGCTAACTGACATATTGCAATAATTTTGCAAAAATTAATAAGAATGGAAATTAATTTTGATTAACCCTAAAGCCTGGTTCACACTTGTGACGCAAGCATAAGCATAAGCATAATAAATGTATGTGTAAACCGGGGCGACACAAGCATAAGCACAAGCATAAGAAAAGGAAATATTTCCTTTTTGTTATGCTAAGGTATGTTTTAATATGCTTGCATCGTTCTGTTGCAAGTGTGAAACGGGATAACATAAGCATAAGCACAACAACGCACAATCCGCCATGTTGGATGATGCCACTGCGCTTGCGTATGTCATCTTGTGCTTGTGCTTATCGCACGTGTGAACACTCTTATGCTTATGCTTGCGTCGCAAGTGTGAACCAGGCTTAACCTAAAACTACAATGATGTAACCTATCTAAAGTTAACCTAACTCTTTGCCTAACCCTAAATCTCCAATTACATGTAAGCTGTAAGTAAATTGACACCACTGCTTCACGCGGACCACTAAAGGAAGTGAAAGCAATGTTAAGTTCGATATATGCATTGAATCCTCTTCCAGAGTTTGAAAGTGCAGAAACTTTGTTGAACTCCGAGGTGTACATGTTGCTGGAACACAGAAAGACTCAGAATGAAGGAGCTGAAGAGGAGCAAGAACTGTCCGAAGTTTTCATGAAAACGTTAAACTACACACAGAAGTTCAGTCGATACAAGAACAGAGAAACCATCGCACAAGTGAGAAGGTAAAAACTCTTTGAATAACACATTGAAGCTGATAATAAGGTTAAGGTCGGTGTACAAAATTAATATAGTGGCTTATCAGGCCAGCGCTTAACTCCAGTTTCCATAGCATGAAGTGACTAGGAGTATCACTCCCCTGAATGGGATGCTAGTCCATCGCAGGTTACCTGCCAACATTTCTGTCAGGTTTCCCTGATAATCCCCCAGTGCCCATTTACTCCTGGGTGGAGAGGCACTACGAGAGTTAAGTGTCTTGCCCAAAAACACAACACAATGACCCCAATCAGGGCTGGAACCCGGACCGCTCGATCTGGAGTCCAACACTCTAACCATTAGGCCAGCGCACCTCACGTTTAGGCTCGGATGCAAGAGAGTGGCAGAAATGGACTGGTATATTTTGCAGATTGCAGGTTGAGACTATTTTTAGAACTATTTCACATGGTTAGGCAGAGAATGGCTCTTTAGGAGAGATTGCGTGACGAGCCAAAAGAAAGTCTGCGAGGAGGCTAAGGTTCCCATGACTCTCCATTCTTTGAAACTAAAACAAAAAACAAGAAGGGCTTGTAGTGCATCATGTTTCTGACAATACATATCTCTTGTTGTAGTTTGCTTGGTAAGAAGAAGCTTCATAAGTTTGAACTGGCCTGTTTAGCCAACTTATGTCCTGAGACAGCTGAGGAGGCCAAGGCCTTGATTCCAAGGTAAGTCTCATTCCTTATTCCCATTTTAATTTACCCTTGCTGTGCTTCACCCTCTCCCAGCTCCCAGACATTTTCCCATATCTACCATTCTTTTCTATGTCATTTTCTCAAACAGCTAAGTAAACAAAATTGAGTCATTGACCAAAATGGGTAAATCAGTATAGAACACTGCACTGCACAGGTCAGATGTTTGCGAAAAAGCTGTATGGGCTGTATGGGCTTCTTGATGATAAGTGAATCGTTTGAATAACAGCGGTGTGGTTTATTGCTTTTGTTCTTTGTTTTCCAGCTTGGAGGGTAGATTTGATGACGATGACCTTCAGCAGTTACTTGACGACATTCAGACACACAGGAGTTTCCAATACTAACCTAAACACAATCTCAGAGAGTTTATCAACCAAGTTGAGTCAATGATCTCAAATCGCACCTGTAATATTACACAAGGACTCAATACTCGACCAAAGTTTATCCAAGTCAAGCTGCAACACTTTGCATTGTTACAACAATGCCTGCATTCTCCATATTGATACAAGCACATTGTCCTAACATTTCAAATTTTATTTATTGTTAGTAGTTATCTTTGTAGATAAGACACACGTGACAGTTGGAATCTCGTAAAATTGGTTTTATTTAGAAAGACAAAGCTCAGATTGTAAACAAAAGAGTAACAGTTTGTTTCGAATTTACCATACCGTAAATAAGCCTTAACGAAAATACCCCCCCCCCCCCCAAAAAAAAAAAACAACTCAGAATTGAAGCAAAAATCCTTTCTTATAGAGCTTTTATGTTATTCGAGAAAATGTTTGTTTGTTGCTGTAGTTAAATAAGTAAGTTTGTAACATATTAAATGCCTTTTCTTTGCCAACACATGAAGAAAATAAATCATTATTCTATTTCGTTGATATTGTCATTTTAACTCTTAAAGTGCCCTCCGGGGAGGAGGGGGGTTCACTTTCCCGCCATGCAACATAACAGTTTCTTTAGAAACTAATCGCTTTGTTCATTGTGGGGTCGGGAACAGAGGGGTGGGAAGTCTACAGGAGGCAGGAGAAGAAAGGGCGGGAAGCGAGATTCCCAACGTGAACCGGGAGAAATAGGAAAGTTTTTGCCACATTACGTCATATTTTTCAATAGAAATAGCTCAAAATTGCAGCAACAAGGGCGGAAACCGCGGGTACAAGTTACGGGAAGTTCGGAGTCCATGTCCCCATGTCCTTTCAGGTAAGAGAAAGGATAAGCGCGATAAAGTATTTTTAACATTCTCAACGGCTAAACAATGGCAAGGAGACTTTGAACGTCTGGGAAGTGACCCGAGAATTGTGAACTAAGATCAATGAATATCGTTTTAGAAAACAACAAGACTGTGACAGCAAACCCAACCACACGGAACACCGAGGAATAGCTAATATAATAGATTGAACTTATTTGAGCGAGAGAGGTTTTCAATTGAGCGTCGTCGTATAAGCCGAAACCGGCATAGTAAATACAATGGCCAATCACGGCAAACGTAAACAACAAAACGAACTGATGAGAACTCAAAGCAAATACATTTACACGTAACCGGCGCCAAGCGCGGGAAAACGCGTGTGACCAAGTCACGATTGGTTTTGGTTTTGCATCTGATTGGTTGCGAAGGTGGGGCGAGTTTTTTAAACCAATCAGAGCGTAGTACGTAGTAAAGATTGAAATCTGCGCTTAATTAATACGCTACTAACTATCAAAAAAATAACCATCATATAAAGAGGAAATACATTTTATTATTATCGAATCATCACGGTTGTTTATACGTTAATCACGTGATCGGTCTATCGTATATTCCTCCAATCCAGTTCAGCAAAGCTCTTCGGCACGTGTGTACGTTGCCACTGTTGCGGAGGCCTGGGTATGGGTATCTGCCAGCCGTTATTCAAAGCATTATTGGCCGATATAATGGCGCCCTCAGAGTACCCCCGGTAGGGATGATATGCGCTGCCAACAACATAGATCTGCTCTCCTGGGAATGGTCTCTTGGCCCAGTCTGTAACTTGTTTCATCGAGATACGGCTTCCAGGCTTCTGTAAGTACCTTGAGATGGAAGAAGCAAACACATTTGTTACTGTTTGGTAAATATACGTATTCTCCTAACTGACTTCTTCAGATTTCTTGTGGTGTCAGTTCTGAGATTTTGGTTGTTAATCAAACATCCCAGCTATTCGGCAATTTTTATTTACGTCGGCGTTCTTTAATCTTAATAACCTTCATTAAAATAAATTTATCGAAAATTACTTTTGTCTGGCAAACTTATACAGCTGTTTCGAGAAAGGTTGTCGGAAAAAAGCGCACGCGACAATCCCGAAAGGTAATCTGGGATATGATCAATTAATTTTAATAAGTCAAATAAATACGTCAAACCCGCGATGCTAGTCTGAAGTGTCAGCCGTCTCCTCGCTCCAACCCCCCCGTGCCCTATGCCCTCATAAGCCGCCTTGTATGACAAAACCCAGTTTGAACTCTAGCTCATACAAACTCTGTATTTACACATTCCCGTAAGCGGCCAGCTCCAGTTGCGGACACTTTTTCTGCTTCCCGAGGGTGTCTGCTTACGGGAGCTTCGATTGTATTTAGGAAAATATTTTATTACCACGCTCCTTCGTTCCAATACTGGTACACAGTGCTCAGTGGTTTCGGAATTTTTCTGTTAAACTTGTACTCCAAGGCGCGGTGAATTTCTCCATCCATCACTTGTTTGGGTAACTTGAGGATCTCGCCCCATTTCTCCCGCACAAGCCATCCTTGTAGGACACGTGAAGCACTGCTTCGCCATTACGACCACGCCCACTACATGAAAGGAACATGTGTTAGTATGATTAATACGTGAGAGGCACGGTGGCCTAATCAGCTCTGTGGTTAGCGTGTTGGACTTAGCCGGTCTTAGCCTATGAATAGGCTCGTGAAAGCGAGCCGCGCGAAGTCTGGGAGAGAGAGAAAGGGGCGTCGCCCCTTTCTCTCTCTCCCAGTCTTCGCGCGGCTTGCTTTCGCTCGCAGTTTTCCTTTCACCCCATCCCCACCACGGAGCCTATTCATAGGCTACATCGGTCTGTGTTCGAGCTTTGTGGGCAAGACACGTAACTCTCACAGTGCCACGCTACCCAAGAGGTGAGTATAAATGGGTACGGCGAACAATTAGGGAAATCTGACAAAATGCTGGGGGTAACCTGCAATGGACTAGCATCCCATCCAGGGGGAGTAGCAATACTCCTAGTCGCTTCATGCTACGGAAACCGGATATGCACCGGCCCCTGGCACCGGCAGTGTAGCTATATAGTGTAGGCCAGATTGGCAAGAGTGCGGCTTTATGATTAACATAAAACTAAGCCAAACAATAGCACGGATAAAAGAAATCGACGATAACAAATTTATGTCAGTATGGTTTTCACTGCTATCCTTTATAGTGTATTCTAAAATAATTTGGCTGCCCGCTCGTTGACTGTTCGCTCATATTTGCTTCTACATCAAGACAATATTCCCTTAGTGGGTGATTTTCTTTCTTCTCGTCAGCTGTTTAATAATAAGAAGTGATTATAAATCGCCTGATTTTATCCCTAAATTTATAATATAATGCTAGTATTGATGTAAATGAATATTTAGGCTTGGTACAAACTGTCAACACAACAATCTATTAAATAATATCTGAACCACGGTATATATATATAAATGACGTAACTTGTTAAATTTAATCTCCATGCCTCAACCGTTTGGTCAGCAATTTTCTACGTGACAATGTATTGATGTCGCAAGGCGGAGAAATGAGATTTTGATCACATTTGGGGATAAAGGGTTGGGACCTACCTATGCGGTAGTGTCCATCCAAGACAGTCGCTGTTCGATAAGAACCTCTCCATGGGATACAGCTTATCCTTCTCATTCAAAATGTCTTCCCACCACGCCCTGCGGTAAACTGCAGCCCCTTTGAACGCCGGCCGCGGAAGAATGGACTGAAAAGCGTGTTCGCGCTGAATCCGTTCAGCTACCTTACCGCTGACATTTCCGAACGAGCCCGGTGGTGCGGCAATCACTAGCTTGCCAACTTTGACTTCATGCTTCGGCGTCTTAACAACGAACAGATTTGCCTGTTTGTTAATCGAAAGAATCTTGTAGTCGCCCCCCGCGTATATTTTCGCTCCGAGGCTTTTAGCGGACTTAGCCAAGGCCTCTACGAACGCGGACATTCCTTTGAGAGGCCGGATCTCTTTGCCGGAGAGTGCAGATAACTGTTCGTAGTATTCCACAACACCTTCAGGGCTACCCTTAAGGTCCCCGTCGTACCCGAAGACGTCGAAGTAAAATCTGGATCCCTCGGGCGTTAGAAAGTGGTGCTGGAATGTTTCAAACGTAGCGAAGTTGTGGATCTGTGCCACGTGTTCTCTCTTCAGGAGGTAGTCCAGCATCTGGGAGCAGGTCATGTCTTTGAATTTACCCGAGTCAAAGTTGGAAAGTAGTTCCTTTTGATTTCATGCTGGTCTCGTGAGAAGCCACCCCTAGTCTCTGTTCGAGGATTCGAGTAAAAATTCCATTCTTTGTGAGGAATGTTTAATCTCGAAAGAATATTCCTGAAGAAAAACAAACGCCAATTAATTTACTCCACTACCTCGGACCTGTTTGTACGGAGCGACCCCGGCATTTTTTCAAAAGACACAACTACATTACCTCATGTTGTAATGAACCATGTCAACTCTCCAAGCTCCAAGACCTGAAAATAAAATAAAACAATCCAATTTATTGAAATATTTCAGGGAGTTTGATAAATGACGTCATTCACAATGTCACGCGCATGGCCCATGTCCGGGACTATAAAGAAAAAATCTTGAGTGCTTTTAAAATTTGGCCGACAACGGGTTCGGCTAAAAATCACTAAGGTAGTTCGTTTTGCTGCGTTCAAGACGGTTAACTCTCGCAGTGCCTGTTCACCCATGCCAGGAATGGGGGGGGGGGGGGGGGGGTAACCTGCGATGGACTATCATCTCACCCAGGGGAGTAACAATACTCCTATAGTCGACTTTATGCTACAGAAACTGGAAAACTTCAATTTTAAACTTATTCCACGAACCTACTGATTCATCCGGCACTTGAGGAAAAACATGATCGTAGATTCTTCCACCAAGACGAGTATCTCTTTCAAACACACACACTTTAGTTTCTTTCTTGTGTCTCAGCAGTGATTCAGCCATGTACAATCCGGCCAGGCCTCCACCTACAATAGCTACATCACAATCCATCGGAGTCCCACTACCACCACCTCCTCCACCCCCACCCCCACCATCACCATCACCTGTCCAATTAGAGAAAGACAAAATATAAAAATTATTAATTCCTGCATTAATATTCGGGACAACATACTATAAAAATTATTGCTGCGTTCAGTTGGATCCATACAACAGTCGAATCTCCACTAGCTTCAACTTCTCTATAACGGCCAGGATTTATAGTTCCGACCGTCCATACATGACCTCCCTGCAACGACAACCTTTATTTTAAGTACAATAGCCATTTAATTCTGCCCAGCGTGGCCGTTGTAGAGCCGTTTTAACTTGTAGCTATTTTTCCTGTAAAGTGTTATGTTGGACATGAGAGCCTTCATGGATCTCTGATCAAGCTATGACTGAATTAAAGAAACGCACAACTGATAGAGCAACCTGACAAAATGCTGGGGTTAAACCTGTGATGGACTAGTATCCTATCCAGGGGAGTGCGATACTCCCAGTCGGCTACAATACTTCTGCTACAGAAACCGGAATAAGCTCCTACGGTGTGGGCCAGTTTGTCCTGAGTACAGACGTACCTCTTTAAGTGTAATTACGGAAGTTGTGGAACAAAAGCTAACATATATGTTGATGAGTAATACTTACAGAGTGCACATGTCTTTTTGCAGGCCATTTGGATGTTCAGGTTTTTGTCACAAAGATACTCGTAATGGATGCAAAAACTCGAGCCACTCATGTCTTTGCATTCTGAAGAGCAAGAAGCTAACATGACGAGTTATCGCAAAATATGGCCTTTTACGTTCCAGGCGTTCAATTAGTGGAGAACCGCGCGATGAATAGAGTCCCTCCCCTTTTTATGATATCCACTCGCTATCTTCACGCTACTCCCCAGTAACCCAACGCCTGGAACAAACTGTCACAAAATGGTCCGTGTGTGCGTTTACTAATAAGAGCGCTTTCTATTTACTATAGAACCGTAAACGCTCTAAGTTTCTAAGTTAGCATGTAGATCCCGAGAGTAGCCGATAGTCAAGTCTTTGAAATTTGAGGACAATGTGTGATATTTAGAGAAATTTCTTGAAAACTTCACAATCGTAAAAACCGAGAGAATTTCCCACGGACAATAACTCTTGATAACAATCAAATTGTGTCAGGTCAGGTTGATTACCAAGAGTAGGCGAAATAGTAAGTTGTATGATAGATATATCGATATAATTTTAACGTAAGTGTTTATAAAATACCCTTATATCCTTATACATATTGTGGACTGATTTCATGCGCTTTTGTTCCAAAACTAAACTTAACAATGAAATTGACTTTGGGCAGTCGCAAGTTATTTTCCGAACTAATTTCGACCTTTTCCGGTCAAATGAATTGGGTTTTTTATCGACACATATCAGAAGAGTCTCAGAAAATTGAAGCCATGACACATAAGCTTCTAAAACAAGCTATACCCATCCTCTGTTGATGCTCGAACACTTTCTTTTGCAGACCATTCAAAGTTTTTCATTTATATTTAAAAAGCTATTAAAAATGAAAAAAATGAAAATAAAAAGGCTAAGGATTTTTTCTTTTACCTTGGGACAATGCAACTCCGATTAAACCAAGAATGAAAGCAAGATACGCCTTCCCCATTTTCGATCAGCTCAAGTGAGTGCTTGGAGCTAACACAGAGAACTGAATGTCCCGGTTTGTCTCTATACACACGGATGTCGCAACTGAATACGCAAGCACCTTCAGTTGATAAATAACACTACCGCGTGTGTTTGAGTAAGGCTGAACACATGCCTGTCGTTAAGACATTCCATGAGGTTTACACGACAGGTTCTGTCTACCACGGAACCGCAAAATAAACGCAGTGTTGTGACGCAGGAGATGTTTATGCAGATGCTTAAACGAAACCAATGCTTCTTACGTAAGGCAGCCTTTCCGCGCTTCTTTGAAATTTGTTCATATATTATAAAATCTATTTTCCCAGCTGATTAAATTTCACGCGTGCCAATGCCAGGCCATTTGGCAGCAAACAGGCAAGTATACTGAAATAATTTACTTTTTCAAATAAGTTACCAGCCTGAGTGATTCGCTGCGTAACTGGCGGGTTAGCCTAACGCGCAATGGCAAAATACGCCTTCCGCCTACACAGGCTACCAGCAATGCAAAACGTGGTTGTTAGAAAAAAACACTATATTTAGGAGATAACTCGATATAGATATCAAGTGGAAAGATTTTTTTAAAAATCATTTCTCTTCTGTGGTGTACAGATTTTGGGTCACTATACCACTACCCCTCCCCCCAGGCCCAGCCGACCCTGTATGTTGAATGTCATCCAAAGTAAAATTACAGTCGTAATGCCATCAACTGACTTGCATTTATGAACTTGATCATTATTCAGTCCACTAAGCAACATATATGGGAAGGTGAGCATACTATGATATCTGCTTGAAAGTAAGACACCTTAAACAGATACCCTCGGATATATTTGATCATTCTCTTCTTTCGTCCTTCCATCCATGAGTCCAATCCAAGTAGTGTTGATTTTAATTTAATTAAATATTTAATAAAATCCGTTAATCTTCAGTTGTGCGTTGGTGGTATAGTGGTTAGCATAGCTGCCTTCCAAGCAGTTGACCCGGGTTCGATTCCCGGCCGACGCAAAGTAATTTTTTTCTTTTTTTCTTTCTTTTTCTTTTTAATGTTTATGTTGTTTTTGTTTTTGTTTTCGCATTAAAGACATATTCTGAAAAGCCTCTTCTGATAAACGAAGGTCTATTGTTTATATTTCAAGAAGCAGTAGCGATTATTATGGTTGTTTCTAGTTTAATATTTATTTTAAGCATTCGCGATTTAAGTCAGTCGACATAAAATATAAAACCAGTGTTCTTGATTTAATTTAAAGTTCTTTAAATTTTCCAAATTAAGAAAATTCGACTTGTGTAAATTTTTATATATCGTTCATGCGTGTGGGTTGCCTGTGCGGTATGAAATAGCAGAGAGGGACTGGAGCGAAAGAACGTGATAAAGGACACATTCAAGAGACTCAGGAGCTACACATTAAAATTTTATTATTTACAGTACATCGATCATAGAAAGGTATGTTTCTGTGCATTTTACATATACAAAACGTTGTTTGTTAGACTTGAAAAAACCTCATCTGTAATCATTCAATTCAGTTAGATGCGGTAGTACGTCACGTCAGCTGCTTTCAGCTGATCAACACACCACGCTGAGGTCGATCGCGACTGACTGGGAAATTTTTGTCGCAAGCAACGGAGAATTTTAATTTGTTTGCAAGCGATGTTTGTTGCCAGTTGCATAAAGCTGAACATACATGCACATGACAGAGCGATCAGCCATCATCTGAGCCAGCAAAATAGACATATACCAGCAGGATCATGTGACTTGTGTAACATATTATGCAACATATTTGCCAATATGTTGTTTTTGAAATAATGTGATTTGCAAAACATCACTGATTGGATTATTTGCATTTTTATGCTGTAGTTGCAGTCATAGGTGAATGTGACAGGAAATCTTTGTCACACAATGTCAACATATATACATACTATCATATATTTACCGGAGGGGAGGGGGGAGTGACCTGTAACTGGAATTCTGGATTACAGTGGAACCCTGCCTTACGACCACCTCGTTAATACGACCATCTTGTTAATACGGCCACTTTCTTTTGTCCTGAACAAAAGTCCGGTCAATCATTTCCTTATTTAAGTACCCCTTTAATACGACCACCCCATTATTTTGTTGGACCGTTGGTGGTCAGATTAACAGGGTTCCACTGTAACCTGGAGCCTGATCTCGACCTAATCTCCCAGAACACAGGGAGTAGCAATACTTAAGAGCCGGCCTATTGTTGAGTCACAAGGCTCCGAAAAGACTTCACTTCACTTTACTTACTTTTGGCAAAATTTGGCGATCTCCTGGTTTTGGATTTTCTCAGGTAATGGCACCTAGCTATGTAGTAGGATTAGATGGATAAGTCTTCACGAGCCTAGTGGCCCACACTACCAGAGATTATCCTGGTTTCTGTAAGATGAAGTGACTATAGGAGTATCGCTACTCCCCTAGATGGGAGGATGCTAGTCCAGCGCATGTTACCCCCAGTATTTTTTTAGGTTGTCCACGCAGTTTGCTGATACCCGTTTAAACTCCTGGGTGGAGAGGGGCAATGTGGGAGTAAAGTGTCTTTTCCAAGAACATAACACAAAATGACCCATACCAGGGCTCAAACCACCACCTTATGTGCCAGTAGGTGTGAAGAGGATGGGTGGGGTGGGGATGGGGGATATGGGGGGGGGGGGGGGTGAGATGGGGTGGGGGTGATTAGGTCAACTCACCTCCCATGGATAAATGAGATGTTTGAAACTGTTTACAATTTCTTATAATGACCCATTTGTAATTTCAGAGTGTCTACATAAATTTACGTACATGATAAGTTGTTAGAGTGAAAATCATGTCGCAGCAAGCAAGTGAAAGAGAGTCAAAACCTCAAAAACTCATAGACATTGTCAGGCAGAAAATGGAAAAGAACGAACAGTTTTTTTCCTTGGAATTCTATCCGCCAAAGACTTTCAATGGAGCGACAAACCTCATGGCAATTATTGGTAGATTGAATGAACATTGTACACCTCTGTTCTGTGACATCACATGGAAGCCGTCTCAAGACCCCATGTCAGACGCGTGTCAGCCGGAGCCTAGCACATTGTTGGTTTCTGCGGCGGCAATAGATTTATACGGACAAAATATCATGATTCATATTCCTTCTGGAAACACTACACGGAGCCAGGTTTTGGAACATCTCACTCGCGCTAAAAATCTTGGCATTGGAAGTGTTCTTGCAGTAAGAGGAGGTATTTATATAATAATAATATATTGTTGATTATTACAGTGAAACGCACCCTACTGTTGCCACTCGACAAAGATTAAATTTTGACAACTTTTTTTACATCATTTTGACAAATTTCTGATGGCTTCTATTTAAACTAGCAAATCAAATTACAAGAATATTTAACAATTATTATTCCACGAAATCGAGTCGTACATTAATTCATAGCCAACGAGGCGTAAATATACTCACCACAGGATATTGCAAAATTAAAAATTACTGGGGAAAGAACGGAAGGAAAAAACAGAGGGAAAATGGGATATTTATCGTAATTAGCGGGATTCCCAAATAAGGTAGTAATGGTACATTGCCTCATATGCCCATATGCCTTGAGTAAGGAACCAATCAGATTGTCCAAAATTACGATATCCCGTGGTGAGTATATTATAATGCAACATATTAGCCAGGAGATAACTGATATTATGGCAATTAATATAAACTTACATTTGTTTATTATTTGTCAAGCAGATGGAAGCAACAAGGAAGAACTTGGGCCAAAAGAAGATGGCTTTGACTACACCGTGGACCTCGTTAAATTGATTAGAAGTGAATTTGGAGATCACTTCACATTAGGGGTGATGGGTAAGTGTTCATTTTTAATAGGCCATTTCCAAGTTGCCGTCAGTTGCCTGTGTTTCAAATCGAGTCCTGATGCAATGCAATTCAAACTGATTTTGTTATGTGAGGTTTTGCAACAGGTGTCAATTGGGTTATTCCAGAAAAAATCCACCCCCCCCCCCCCCGACGGATAGTATGTTGGACATTATCATGGGAGGGGGTGGAGGGGGGTTGAGGGCTCTGGAAATCTGGGCGGGAGGCAGGTCTGAACCTAAAAAATCCTTTTTTGGGGGTCATTTTCAACGAATTAACCTCGATTTCTTTCAACGACTTAGCATTTGAAAAATGTAGCAGTCTTTCAAACTAGATACAGTTCTTGCCTCATATATTTTAAGTTTACCTGTTATAGGTTCTGTCAATCGTGGAGAATAAACCCGATAAAAGGGGGGAACGAATGAGGCATGCAAAGATCACTGTATAAAACAAGTGACTTTAACCAAGACAGAGCTCCATTTTACCAGCAAATTGGAGCAACCTTACTATACACACTGGGAGCCAACCTGTCAGGGAGAGGGAGGGGGGGGGGGGGGGGGGTGAAAAACAGTTCCAACAGGTCCCTTCATGTTCTAGAAATTTACTAGCTGTATTACATAACTGACTTATAAACAGACTTTCTTTAATGCTTGCTCATTTTGGTGATGTTTTGTTTACTATTTGTCAGCCTGAATCAACAGATATCTGTATTTACACACTTTATTCACCCCCCCCCCCCCCCCCCCCTTCCTCCCTTAAGAGGCATCTGAAGGTTGACCTGCAAAATTCCATACTGATGATGTTGCCATATACAGACAGAGATCTGCAGAGTGTCACTGTTTGGTTGTTACTTGCATGCGGAAAATTGTAACTGATGGAGCAACAACCAATCAGAGACGCTCCACGGATCTCTGTAGTCAGTTACGTCATCAGCATGGAATTTTTTGGTCAAATCTCAAACCTCTCTCGAGCGGGGAAGATTTGAGCACACGAAGAGAGATGCTCTTATTTTGCACACATTTTAGGATATCTGATGGCCTCCTCTGATGTTCAGAGTTACGAAGAAGATCTGAAGCATCTCAAAGCTGAAGTTGACGCAGGAGCGGATCTCATTATCACGCAGATGTTCTTTGAAGTGAAAACGTTTATCAAGTTTGTTGAGGATTGCCAAAGATATGGAATTAATGTGCCGATTATTCCAGCCATTTTCCCAATCCAGGTATTTAATGCTGACAATCCTCATGGAAATCAGGCTCTGGTTGTTCAAAGAGTTGACAACTTTTATCCAGTGGACTGATCCCGGGGGGGGGGGGGGGGGGACTCCCAAAAAAATTGGGTGGGGGTGTGCCGCTGGGCTATAAAAACCCTTACCCTGTACCAGACCACAAAACGCTAATTTTGCGACCATGTGCCAGACTAAATGTTAAAAAAAGATACCATGACCCATTTTTAACGATTTTTTTTTCTAACCCAAAAAGCTAAACTAGTAAGCAGCACTGTGAACTTGTAGCTGTACAGCTTCTTTAATACTCCTACGAATGATGAGTGGTGTAACGTAAGAATGTTAAATTTTTTAAAGACAAATAATTATTAGCCAAAGCCCGATAGAACAAAGATTGTGGTCGTTTTCCCACAAATCCGTTTAATAACGCGGCGTCACATTTTTCCTAGCCCCTTTGCACTTCGTTATATCGGGGTTCCACTGTAGTTTCATTTCCTGTACTTTTATATTGTCAGTTTATTGTTACTACATTTTAACCCTTTCCTGTGTTGGTTTTTTACAGAACTTCAATTCTCTACGGCAGTTAAAGCGAATGTCCCGTGTGGAAATCCCACAATGGCTGTTAGACACACTCACTCCAATGAAAGATGACAGCACAGCCGTCATGAATTACGGCATCAACTACGCCGCAGAGATGTGTAAGCAGTTGTTTGAAAGCGGCCACGTTCATGGCTTGCACTTCTACACTTTAAATCGCGAGACATCCATCACTGAAATTCTCGAAAAGGTGGGTATGTTTCACATCGACAAGGGGGACGAACTGGACTCAAGCGTGCGTAGACTGCCTTGGATGCCCGGCCCCGCTCAAGCAAGACGAGGGCAGATGGAGCTGGTTCGACCGATCTTTTGGACGTCAAGACCCCGCAGTTACATGATCCGTACCTCAAACTGGGACGAGTTCCCTAACGGGAGATGGGGAGATTCCAGCGCGGCATCCTTTGGAGAGTTGAAGGATTATCACTTGGCTTTTCTGGGTACTCATGAGAGTAAAGAGGAGTTGTTGAATATGTGGGGACGGGAGCTGAACAGCCCTGAAGACGTGTCCGATGTATTTGTGTGCTACATAACTGGCAGGGAAAACAGACATGGCTTTAAGGTTTGATTTGCGTGATGTTCAGCTATGTATCATTAGTAGATAGACAGACAGACAGACAGACAGACAGACAGACAGACAGACAGACAGTTCGTTCGTGAGACACAGTTTGTTAGACAGATGGACAGACAAACAGACAAACCATGGGTTCGCCAGACACAGACAGACAGACAGACAGACTGATGGACGGACAGACAGACAGAGACAGACAGATAGATTGGCTAATGCTGAAGTGCTAACGCTCGAAACGTTGGCTTTCCACTGAATTCGCTACGGTGGTTAATTTTACCTTTATCAACTTCAAGTTAATAATCAACTAAGACAGACAGACAGTTCGTAAGACACACAGTTTGCCAGACACAGATTGATTGATGCACTGTTATTTTTGAAAACGTCTTGACAGACCGACAGACAGACAGACAGACAGACAGACAGACAGACCGACAGACACCGACAGACCCAAACCCTCTATAGAGCTACATTCACCAAGTGCTGATCAAACAATGCTACTTACACTTGAATCTCACGGTTTTCATTTCTTGATAGGTAAAAGAAATACCTTGGAATCAAGATGAACTCGCATCAGAAACATTACCGTTTGTTGATAAACTTGCCCATGTCAATAAACACGGCATTCTTACAATAAACAGTCAACCCAACGTGAATGGTGTACCGTCAACAGATCCCGTGTCGGGATGGGGACGCCCCGGAGGCTATATCTTTCAGAAGGTGAAGAGATTTAATTTATCGCTTGTTCGGTGTACGTAATCGCATTAGGTCAATTAAAATTTATGATGACGTAGCGTGTGTTCTCAGAGTTATGAATACATTTTGAAAACAAATTCAAGTGACCTATATGATCCACAAAGGGCAAAATTAGTGTGATCAACATACCGGCTGGTCTTCGGCAATCTTCTTGAAGACTTTTGGGAAAATTTGCTGCATTCCTGGTAACGTTCGAAAGTCTTCGGTTTATCTTCGGTTAATCTTTGGAAAGATTCAGAAGTCTTCGCATCGACTTAGAAATCTTCGAAGCTCCTCGGGGAATCTTCGGGAATCTTCGGAGTAATTTCGTCCTTGACGAACAAAACTAAAGATGAACTTTGGAACAGTACAACTGTTTTCTGAATTGTTTGTTACTCATTTGCAACATTGACGATGCTTCGACCTGCACCGGAGGTCTATAAAATTGATATAGACCTCTGCCTGCACACAGGTCATATTTACATGGAACTGTTTTTGTTTCTTGCAGGCTTATTTGGAATTTTTCACGAGCGAGGAAATTGCAATGTGCCTTCATGAAGTTCTACAGGAATTTCCAATGGTGAATTATCACATCGTGAACTTCTCGGTAAGGTGTTGCGAATTTTATACTTTCACTAAAAGTTTATTCCTGTTATATTCTTGTAGTTCCAGGATGAGCGGATCACGTGACTAATTGATGCAAAAAAAGGCCGTAGGGGTAAGGGGGTAGGGTGACCATAGAAGACAAACGATCTTAGTACGAAATAGCAACGATAGCGGTTACGTCACCTGTCGTTAATGTACCAACCAAGAATTTATTGGCTGTTGAAACAAAGAATTATTTTGTTTAACTCGTTGGAAATTTGAATATAAAGGAGAAAAGAATATTTGTGAACAGATATCTTAACTAAAAGGACTCTATAACCATCATACAAAGCAGTTCATTGTCGTATTTCAGTTCACTAGGCAACGCCAAGTCACGCTAACTGTAACGCAATTTGATCTCAGGGTCAGGAAGACGTGACAAACGCGAATGTGTACTCGTCCAATGCCGTCACGTGGGGTGTGTTTCCAGGATCCGAGATTCTCCAACCGACTGTTGTGGATTCTGTCGCTTTTCAATCTTGGAAGGTAAAACTAAAGAGAATCTAGCCTAGTACCCAGGCGTTCTCTTCCCGCTTACTCGATTTGGCGCGAAATTTCATGACGTCACCGAATGACACTCTGGCCGGCACGCAAACCGTTCCCAGGTCCTTACGTGGACTTCGCGCTCGCTCGAGAGAGAAAGAGAACGACTAGGGACTAGGCTGAAGAGAATCAACAATATTATTTTCATTGATGAATCCGTTCTCACCCCTGAATTAAAAATTGTAATTATGCGCATTTGAATATACAATGTGGAAAATACGCTGTATGAATATATTATTATGATTATTATCGTTATTTTTCAAAAATTCAAGTTCTTGCAGTGTTGTCTGTCGAAACGCATTCACCCAAACAAGTCTCGTAGTTAATAAATCCTCGAAAACTACTTGAATAGTTTTTGTTCCTTTTTAACCAATCGGAAAATTGTACGCACTGTGGAAGACGCGGTGGCCTAATGGTTAGCGCGTTGGACTCCGGATCGAGCGGTCTGGGTTCGAGCCCAGTGGCCGGTGTCATTGTGTTGTGTTCGTGGGCAAGACACTTTACTCTCGTTGTGCCTCTCTCCACCCAAAATGGATACCGGCGAACTGTTAGGGGTAATCTGCTATGGCTCCTAGTTGCTTCATGCTACAGAAACCGGGATATAAAGTTCCGGCGGTGTGGGCCAATTTGGCCCGAGTGCTGCAAAACGAAAGTTGTTACGTAGGTTTTTCGTCACAAGGATTCGTCTCTCATCTGTTCTTTGTTTTATTTGCTTTTGTTTTTATTTTTATTTTTATTTTTTTTAGGACGAGGCCTTTGCTCTCTGGAAGCATCAGTGGGGACGCATTTATCCCGAGAAATCCAAATCACGCGAGCTTATCCACACCATTCATGACACGTATTATCTCGTTAACCTCGTTGACAATGATTATGTGGCTGGGAATAGATTGTTTGATATTCTAGACACTGTCTTAAAAAAGCTGGGTAAAATATAATGCGTATCGGTGATAGAGCAATAGAATTATAATAATGAAAATTTTTAAATGACTGTTACCTAAATCGCACCAGTTTTCGTTGTCGAGAAAATAGTTTTGGAAATAATGACTCATCGAATGTTCTGGACATGACGTCATATCCAGTACTTCTGTTATTTTCATGGAAAATGCGTTGTTGTTTTTTCGCTTTAATCATAGTTAATAAAGGGAAATGGTTATGAAGCCCGGCAAACTTCAAAGGAGCAAACAAAGAGGCCAAGATTTATGTTGGAAGGTCCATGACCGTGCACATCTTTTGTTTTGCGCTCATATACTATGCATGAATTACGTAATCGAAACGTTTCTATTGGTTAGTTGCTTGAACACACGTAACCACCTATTGTATTTTGTCAGGTTTTATGCACGGTCAACCCCCAAAATAGCGAACAAACACATACAACAAAGAACTTTGCCAGGCTTCATAACCATTTCCAGATATTGACTATGCTTTAATTAATAAAATATTAGTGCTGACTTCGAGGCTAAATGATCCTAACTTTTGAAAACAAACAAGAAACAACAACAATAGCAAACAAACAAACAAACAAACAAAGTGAATTTCCTGAATCGTTAATTTTTTAGTTGAAGATTGTTTTCATAACAATGGGGAATTCTCGGGAATTTTTTTTTTACGGAATCTATTTTTTATTTATGTTTTATAACACGGGAGATTTTTAGTTTGAAAATGTGGGAAATGATAAAGTTCTGAACTGATTGTAAATAACACATGTGAATAGTGATGAGATTTAAAAACGCTTTGTAACAAAATATTTCCATAATATATAAAGGTTAATAGAAGGTTTAGTGAAATGTACATTGACAGATTTATTAGAAGACTGCTTATAATAAAAGACGCTGAAATTGAATACTCTGTTATGAGGCGTCCTCTTTGCCTTCCATGTTTTATAGAGCAGTTTTCAATTGAGTGTCGAAAGTAATCCCGTATTGCTTCAATCGCGACTTGGTCGCACGCGTTTTCCCGCGCTTGGCGCTGGTTACATGTATTTGCTTCGCGTTCTCATTGGTTCGTTCTGTTATTTACGTTTGTTGCGTTGGTTTCGGTTTCACGACACTCAATTATAAACCGCTCCATAACGTATAAGTACTAATGAATTCCTTGCTAGCTGCAAGAACTCAGGTCTTCATATTGAAATGTATCTTGAGAGCAAACTGACGGAACAGAGATTTAGAATAGCAGAGCGCTTAAATACAAATCAGACGTCGTTTGGACAATCCATCGTTCTAGATCTGAGGGTTTGCCCATGTCATATTGTGTGAAATTCAGTTAGTCCGCAGGCTCAGGTTCTAGGGTCAGTTGATAGTGAACAAATGGTCATCGCTGAATGTTGCCTTTTCCTCCGGGTCCCTGAAAGATAACAAGACTACTGTTAAGAACAGCTGTAGTTTCAAGACACTTGTTAAGGAAATCTCTCTCTTGTACAACAGAGGTGACAGTACAGCCGTTGTGCAATACAGCGATAGGTTTAGGACGCGTCTCCTAGACTTCTTAAAAGCCTGGTTTCACTAGCGACGCAAGCACAAGCGCAAGCAACATACGCAGACGCAGTAACGCGTTGATCATCAGTGCCTTTTGTTTAGTACAAATCAACACGTTACTGCGTCTGCGTATGTTGCTTGCTTGCGTTGCTAGTGAAAATACCGAAACACTAAAACAGGAACCCCAGGCGAATCTATAAAACAATACACAAACGAGAACTTACTTTGTCTACACTCGGGTCCAGTCCATCCAGGTCTGCACTTGCATTTTCCGGTCAGCGGATCACACTGACCTCCCTGACCACAAGAGCACTCCAGCTCACATCCGGGACCATACTTGTCACTGCAGTCTGAATTTAAGTGAACTTACACTTTAAAATTTCGTCACGTGAATTTTTTACTGAATCAAAGGTTATACACTCGTCCGTTGATGGGATAAAAGTATCTATGGGATTACCAGTACCAAGAGAATATGAATCATAATTCATATCAGTTCTCTTGCCAGTACGTAATTCTATGGTTTGTCGGCTCAATAAACTATGCTGGAGACAAGACAGAGAACAGGGTCCTTTCCATATATTAATATTCAGCTTGGTAACGAGGCTGAGAGGACACAAACAAAGGAACAAGCAAGTTTATTGTTTAATCATTTCCTTTGTTTGTGTCCTCTCAGCCTCGCTATCAAGCTGAATTTTAATATATCGAAAGGACCCTATTTGTAAACCACAAATCGAATCGAAGCGAAGAATTTACAAAAGCTTTTTGGGAGTTCTTGCAACATTAAAAGTGGTTTATTTCACCAGTAAACCCATAGAAACAGTTGAAATGATCCTTCGTGAGGTTCCGGCAAGACGCGCATTTATCGACCAATCACAACGCGCGCGCTCACCTTGTTTACATTCGGGTCCAGTCTTTCCGAACAGACACTCGCACTGACCAGTCTTGGCGTTGCACAAAGACGAGTTGGCGCATGAGCAGTGGATCGAACACTCGAAGCCGTACCGTCCAAGAGGACATTCTGAAATGAACAAGAAAGAACAGGCTGCTGTTACAAGAACGGTTTATGAAATGAATTCTTGAATGGAATCAGGTGATCCATGCAGGTTTTGTGAAAAAAAAAAACACAAAAAAAACCCCCAACCAAACAAACAAACACAGAGCAAATAACTCACCCGCAAATAGATGGAGCGGTTTTCAAGACGTGAAACCAAAACCAAAACCATAGTAATTTTTAAAATGGTCAATCACAACAAACGTAAACAACAAAACCAACCAATCAGAACTCGAAGCAAATACACGTGACCGGCGCCAAGCGCGGGAAAACGCGTGTGACCAAGTCGTGATTGGTTTTGGTTTTGCATCTGATTGGTTGAGAAGGTGGCGCGAGATTTTTCAACCAATCACAGATAGTAGTAAAGCAAAACCAAAGCAAATCAAATTAGCGATTACTTTCGACACTCAATTGAAAACCGCTCTATGGCTACCCGTTATTTCAACTGATCTACCAGTAAAAATAGAGGATAAGATACCTCTGCTACAATATTTCCCAGTCCACCCTTGTATGCAGTAACATTTTCCCGATGCTGGGTCACATGACGCTCCGTTCATACATCTGCAGTGCTTAGTACAGTACATTCCATACCGGCCCGGGGGACAACCTAGTGTAAATGGAACGAAATATCGGAACAAAGCGGAGAGAAACAGACAGATGTTAGCTGGTACGCCAAACGCACTATTCATCTATCCTTAGAAAACAAAATAGACAACAAGGTGCTAAATGGAAATCAAGAAATAAAAATCGGCATTTTCACTTACGATATTGACATTTGTCCCCATACCACCCTGGAGAGCAAAGACAACAGCCAGTGATCTTGTCACACACTCCTCCGTTATTACATTTACATTTCTGTTCACAGTTAAGACCGTAATTATTAGAAGAGCATTCTGAAAAGGAGAAAAACGAAACACAAATAAACATCTGATCAGTTATTATTTATATTAGTAGTCAAATATTTGTTCTGTAATTTCAAAGTGAAATGCAAATAAATGTATTGTATTGTATCAGGAGCCATGATTATGGCTCCTGATTGTATTGTATATTGTTCTCTTCGCGCGCTTAATTCTTTCCCCGCTCTAGAGACGTCACAGATTCGATCCGAAACATTCCATACTGATGACGTAACTCTACAGAGATCCCTGTAGTGTCGCTGATTGGTTGTTGCTCGGTTTTGAATTTTCGCGCGCAAATATCAACCAATCAGAGACGCCACACGGATATCTGTAGTGCTACGTCATCAGTATGGAATTTTCGGTCCAAGAATCGAGCGCACGAAGAAAAGCGAACTATTGTCATGAAATAAATAACTGATTTTGCCAACCTTTTTCACAGTTGGTTCCAGTCCATCCCAGTCCACAATGGCATTTTCCATTCACGTGATCACATATGGCGTCATTTTGGCAGGTACATTCAAATTGACAGTCTTGACCAAACCAACCGCGGGGACACTCTATCAAACAACAGAATTTACATTCAGCAAATCTGCTTAATTATAATATATGACAAATTCGTATTGTATTGGCAAGATTCAAACTCGTTCCTAGGATATTTTCAGACGGGTAAATCTAAGAAGGCGGACACACCAGCCGCCATCTTGAAAGGCAACGCCGAGAAGACCTTGGGGACGAGTTTCATTTCGTTTACCTCTCTCGCATCGCACTCCATGGTATCCCGGATGACAATGGCATTTTCCGTTCACGTGATCACAGAGGCTATTGAAGCAGGAACATTTCTGCTGACAGCCGAGACCAAATGTTCCAGATGGACAAACTGATGAGGAAAAACAAACTGAATAGTTATCTGAAACATGGCGGCAATATCTGGAATGAGTGTGAAGATCGCGTATAGCATTGAAAGGATTACTGTTCAAAAAAGATCAAGTGTATTCATAAATGGCGTTCCATAGGAAACTCAACACTGAGTTCGTGTCGACTAGTCGAATGAAAAGATATATCAAACACTCGAAACAGTGTTTCATTCGATTTCCAAACACTTCGAATTTCGTCAAAAATACTCCGCTACGCGTCGTATTTCCGGCTCTCTTCTCGGTATTTGGAAGGTATAAAGTTACCAAAATTGTATGCTAACTCTATCCACGACAACCAGCCTTACCGTGTTCACACCTGCTTCCTATCCAGCCCACGTGACATCGACACTCTCCTGTCTCGGGGTCACACTCGGAGTTTTCTGAGCATGTGCAGTTGAACATACAGTTGCGGCCGTATGTACCTTCAATGCAGCCTATTATTAGAATAACATCACGTAAGTACAGTCACACAACTGTTGTTTTTGTCCATACTGATGACGTAGCTGAACAGAAATCCAAGTAGTGTCTCTGATTGGTTGTTGCTTTGAATTTTCGCGCGCAAGTAGCAACCAATCAGAGAGAGTACATGGATCTCTGTAGAGCTACGTCAGGCTTAGACGTCAGGCTAAGGTACTTACCCTCTCGGCATGTTGTCCCATGACGCCCGGGTTTACAAAAACATTCAGCTGTGTACGGATCACATATCGCCGAACGAGGGCACTTGCATCTGAGCGAACAGCTAACACCATATTTACCAAGCGGACAAACTGAAAAGAAAAACAAACAAGGAAAAATAGTTGATTTTACAGCCGAAAATAATGATCTTATATTGTTTTAACCGTTCATAAAGGCTAAATTCATTTACACTTCAAGCACAACTCGTATAAGGCAAATAATGATTGAATGATAATTATGTCTCTCGTTGTCCGGCAGAATGGAAGGACATTTTTATTTTACTTTGTGATTAGTTGGACATTGATCCTCAATACGAAAACTCATACTGATGCTCTATCCTCACAGAGACGCCCAAAAGAAATATAATATTTTCTCGCTTATCTTCTACGAGAATATCGATCTCCACGCGCGTTGAAGATACCATACAGCTAGTCTGATGTGTCAGGGGGGGGGGGGGGGGGGGGGTTGGGTCGAGGAGGCGGCTGCACAACACTTCAGACTACCATACAGCTCACTCGCTTGAAATAGAGTAAAATCGAACTCCTTTACCTACCTCTTTTACACTGGCCAGTCACGGCACTACACATTTCAAATTTGGTGCAGTTACACTTCTTGATGCAGTTCTTCCCGAAGAAACTTTCTGACACTCTGCAGAGGGGAAGTCAACAATCAGTTAAAAAGTGTGAACAAGAACGAAAATAACTCAAGATTTGCATCCAGAGAGAAATATCATAGCCTATCGTCTCCCTGATTATAAAATATAAATCTGCAGAGTTTTCACTCTTTAACATGGTCTAGTAATAATATGAAAAAGTTAAGACGATTTCCGCTGGACGTTCGAGCAAAAAGTGCAAAAAATTAAGTTACCAAAAAAATACTCATAGCACGGTAACATTTTGAATACAGTTAAGAAGAAATTATCGATAAATTAGCTCCTAAGCTGACCTCGCGAGAGAAGTCATTACATATTTTAATTAAAAAGACGCTTCATGTCAGTTCAAAACAAAATGGCGTGCGTTTTTATCATTTTTTTACGAGGTTTGACATAAATTTTCTCGAGAATGCTTGAGAATTTAATTGCGGGGTCACTTGGAGAAGTGAATTAAACTGATATGTTTCAAATAGTATTCAAAATGTTACCATGCTATGAGTAGTTTTTTAGTAATTAATTTTGCACTTATTGCTCGAACGTTGAGCGGAATCCGTCTTAATTCCTTACTTTTCTTGCAATTCTCTCCATACAGGCCAGCAGGACAAATACAACTTCCGGTCACGTGATCACACGAGGCGTTTTTAGGACAAGAACACATCTTGCTACAGTTCACACCATGGAATCCTTCAGAGCATTCTTTTAAATAAAGGGATATTGTAACAGCCTGTTATTGCCATAACAAAAACATAAAAAAACAACAATCATAAATATGTAAGAAACCAGGGGCCAAACTGACTCTGCATTCAATAGAGTGGTTATCGAAAGTAAACGCTGAATTGCTTTGGTTTTGCTTTACTACGCTCTGTGCTTGGTTTAAAACACTCGCACCACTTAGTCATGCAACCAATCAGATACAAAACCAAAACCAAACCAATCGCGACTTGGTTACACGCGTGTTTCCTCACTTGGCGCTGGTCACGTGCATTTGCTTCGAGTTCGAGTTCTCATTGGTTCATTGTGTTTTCACGTGTATTTCTTCGAATTCGAGTTACATTTGTTATGCATGATTGGCCATTGTAATTGTTTCGGTTTCGGTTTTGGTTTTACGACACTCAATTGAAAACCGCTCTAAATAATATTTGGAGCTTAGGACTGGACGAATTATTTCTAACCTTGGTGACAGGTCATTCCAGTTTTTCCAGGAGGACAAAGACATTTCCCGGATGTAGGGTCACATGATACGTTATCTGCGCAGGCGCACTTAAAACTGCACTCAATTCCGTACGTTCCGTTTGGACAATCTGGAATCATCAAAACAACATTCAGTTTTACTCTAGTATCAGAAATGGGAAAAAATTTCTTGGATGTTTTTTTCAGCTGACCTTGATCACAAGTTTTTTCTGTTCTGCCAGCTCTGCAGTGACACCTGCCATCACAGCATCACACGACGAGTTTCCATGACAACCACACGGCTGGCTACAGTTCTGTCCAAAGTAACCATGTTGACAAACTAGGGGATCAATTAACATAAATTAGTGAGATTTCTACACGAATATCAAGCTCACTGAGTATATGCTACCTTTGTCACACCTCGGTCCCATTCTCCCCGCTGGACATTGGCATTCTCCGGTATCAGGAGAACAAGTGGCGTTGACGCAATCACACCGCTGACCGCACTGTATTCCGTACGTGTCACGTGAGCACACTAAAAGAGATGAAATACCAACATGAATTAGCAATGCTCAAAATTTCTAATTTATATTTACAGATTTGACATTTTTGGTATTAATTATGCTAACTTACTTTCCTGACAGTACTTCCCAGTCCTCCCCGCTGGGCACTGGCAAGTTCCTTCCACTGGGCCACAGTGCGCATTTGCAAAACAGCGACACCGCCGAGCGCACTTGCTGCCATATGAGCCTTTTGGACAAACTGCAAAATATCCGCAAAACAAGGAGAATAGCATAGCTTAATTACCTTTTTATTGAAACAAATTGAATTTAAATTAATTTGTAGTGATAAATGGCCGGTCAAAGAAAGACAGATTTTATAATAAGAAAAGTGGTAATCCTACCTTCGTCACATTTGTCCCCAGTTCTCCCTTTCGGACAAATACACTTTCCGCTGACCGGATGGCACCGAATACCAGGATGACAGTTACATCGAGCTCGACACTTCTTACCGAATGTTCCTTGCTGGCAGACTGGAGAGTAAAAAGAATACAGGCATGAAGCAGAATGCCACAGCGAAAATAAAATCAAAGTATTTATGGAGCCAAGAAAAACCCATACATGTACGAACCTTTCTCGCACCTAGTTCCAGTCCTCCCCAAAGGACAATTGCATTCACCGCTGACCGGGTCACAGCGGGCCCTACCAAGACACTGACATCTCCGCAAACACTTATGTCCATATGTCCCAGGGGAACAAACTGCAAACAAAAAATGTATGGTGAGCTTGGTCGTTAGAATGTTAGTAGTGGAAATTTAAATAATTTCCTGTGTTATCAGCATGTCTGCTTTATTCTTGTATGAAGCCAGAGGTCTATAACTTAGTTATAGACCTCTGATGCAGCCTAGACCCAGGCGATTTTTCCCGCTCACTCGATTTGGCGCGAAATTTGATGACCGAATCAGTGCAACCCATTTCCAGGCCCTTATATGAACTTTTCCCTCGACCGTGCCAGGAAGAGAGCGCCTAAGGATAGGGTCGACTAGCCTCGATACGGTTAAGACTAGCCTCGATACGGTCGTTAGGTAGACTTAATCGTTAGACCGGCTGCGTGATGTTTGTCGATAACTCCTCGTGAACTAAGTACTTACATCGGTCACACCACCTGCCGGTCCTTCCTTCCGCACACACGCATGCGCCTGACATGGCATCGCACTTGATCCCAGCTGCGCAGTCGCAAACCTGGTCACAGTTGAAGCCATATTGGCCTTCGGGGCATGCTGGGTAGAAAAAAAATAGTGTACAGTCGAAGCTCGCGTAGGCGGACACCCTCGGGAAGCAGAAAAGTGTCCGCAACTGGAGCTGGCCGCTTACGGGAATGTGTAAATACAGAGTTTGTATGAAAGAATGCAGCTAAAGAATGCAGCAGCTTCCAAACCAAAGCGACTTCAACACACTGGGACATCCAAGACAAAGACTTGTGCAACAAGTTTGACTGGTTAAAGTCACTTTGTTTTGGAGGCTACCTCATTCTTTTGCCATCCGGCATGTGACCGGGGCCAGGGTCATGCAAAATACCCATGCTTGCTGAAGATGTTTTTTTTTCTACAACATTTCGAGTAATAATTCCAGTGCTAGTAATATGTGACTCGCATGATTATTATTGTTGGGTGTGAGGGTCATAACCAGGCTGGAGTTCGCTAGTAGGCTAGTATCCCGACATCTGCCCTTTTCTGTTGACGGTCTTGTTTTCGACGAACGACTGACTTTCAGCTGGACGAGTTGCGTGACACCGCTTAGAATATTTCCTGAATTTCCCACTACAGATTTTCATCAATTATTTCATGCAAAAAACCTTTCCTTTTCTTGTTAAGGAAACATTTGAAAACAGTATTTCCTTTTTCAACGCCGTTAATTATAAGCCGCGAATATATTTTTTTACTGTGAAGCATATCGAATCGAAGGTGTTCAGTTGTCAAATTGCAGTATTACTACAGTTTTTCAAAATTTCCATTCTACAATTAAATATATTATATTTAATATATATATACATATATATATTAGACTTTCAAGCTAAAAGGCCATTTTCGAAATAAAAAACAGTGCTAGTTAAAAAGAAAGTCGCCATTTTACCTTTATCACACTTGGAACCCATTTTCCCCATGGGACATATGCACGTGCCTGTCACGGGATCACATGTGACGTCATCGCTACACTGACACCGCTGACTGCATCCGAGACCAAACGAACCTTCGGCGCAAACTATTGAAAAACGAACGAGAGAAAGAGAACGACAAAATCCCCTCATGAAGTTTTTATAAATCAGCTAAATATGCCAGCATAGATAATCAAGTTAAAATACCAAATAATTACAACAAATCGAGCTGTTTCGATATATAGCGTATTTATTCGCCGAAGCCGGTTACTAATCATCATTTTCCTTGTTAAAATAATGTTAAACTACGGAACTTGTACTATTTCTATGCTGTCTGTATTATGTGTAGTCAGGATGGCCGAGCGGTCTAAGGCGCCAGACTCAAGGTGAAAGTCCTTTATCATGTATATGGTAGCGAGTGTTCTGGTCTCCGAATGGAGGCGTGGGTTCGAATCCCACTTCTGACATACGGTTCTTTTTTTTCCTTTTTTTCCTTTTATGATTTTTTTTTAGTCGTTTTTATTTTCAGGCTATACGTAATGCTGTTTTACTGATTACCAAATATTTCTTTTAATCACATTTTTGAGCATTTGGTCTCCGACTAGGCCGAGAAAATATCCCTTACGTTATATTGATAAATGTAAGCCGAAACAGCCGAAACATTACAGTGCGACTACTCAAAGCGGGCCAGTTTGAAGAAAAGTAACCAATCAAAACGTTAATTGAGAACAAGGAATGGCGACCTTTTTCGTAAACTGACCAATCGCGTTGAAGCATACAGACAATAGTTCTACAACAAAATTTGACACCAACAAACGCGGACCTCTCAGGAAACCTAAAAAGTTTTATTCAAACTGGCCCGCTTCGAGTAGTCGCACACTAAATGTTGATCAAAATTTATATATTTTTTAGCTTTAGAGCGGTTTTCAAATGAGTGTCGAAAATAATCAAAAATTGCTTTGGTTTTGCTTTATTACGTTCTGTGAAAAACTCGCGCCACCTACTCAACCAATCAAATGCAAAACCAAAACCAATCGCGACTTGGTCACACCAGGAGCCCATTACCCGGAGCGAGCAACTGTAATAGATTTGTGTCACAGCGTTTTAACAGACTGGTTTATTTTTAGATTCGCTTTTCCCGCGAATTCCTATTCCCGCTAGACAATCAAAAGTTTTTCCTCTGTAATTATTAATTGGCGTCACCGCGTAACAAAGGACGCAATTAGGTCGCCATTTTTTCTTTTCTTTTATTTCATAACATAATACTCACGTGACCAGAAACACATATTTTCCCAGAAATAAGATCAAATAAGGAATCTAAAAATAAACCGGTCTGTCAAAACGCTGTGATATAGGCGTAATATGGGGTAATGGGCTCCTGATCACATGCGTTTTCCCGCGCTTGGCGCCGGTTACGTGTATTTGCTTCGAGTTTTCATTGGTTCATTGTGTCGGTTTTTTCACTTTCGTTATGAAGCGACTATTTTAAAATACTCATCAGGAAGGAATTTTCCCTACCTTTTTGACACTTTGGCCCGGTCAGACCAGCTGGACACATGAAATCACACGTGCCATGCACGTGATCACAACTCCCAGACTCAGGACAGGTGCATGCTCGAAGGCAGTGTTTGCCGTAGGTTCCCTTAGGACATTCTATTAAAGACAATTTAAAATAAACCTAAGTAAACTCTACACAACTTCACACTGTTATATATGAACACAAGGTTTTTCTATTTGTAGCTAATACTGTCGAAGCTCCCGTAAGCGGAAACCCTCGGGAAGCAGAAAAAGTGTCCACATCTGGAGTTGGCCGCTTACGGGAATGTCATACAGAGTTTGTACGAGTTTGAGTTCCAACGGGGTTTTGTCAAAGCAGCCGTAAGTAGAGCTGTCCGCCGCTTACGAGAGTGTCCGCTCAGAGAGCTTCGACTGTATTAGGTATCAAAAGACGTCATAAAAAAATCTGCCCATCGAGTCTCCGAGTACATTTCTGGTACTTACTATTTGAGCAGTATGTTCCTTGGTAACCAGGCTTGCAGTCACACGCTCCATTTGCAGGGTTGCACCTTTCAGTGTGATCAACTTGGCATTTGCACATCTCCTGGCATCCTACTCCAAAGAACCCTGGAGGGCATTCTGTGAACACAAGCGCGCAATTTATTTTGTTATAAGCAAAAGCAAAGCTTTGTCTTCAGTTTATTTTTTCTTCAACGAACCTGATTTTGTTACGAGAGTCGCCGAGAGCGCTTGACCAAACGAAAGTGACAGTCCTTGTCAACCCTCGTTCTCGTTTGGCTTGGGCTAAGAAGATTTCAAATATTTTTTCCCTGTGCCTAGCCATTCCGCCTACAATATAGGTACCCATTTTAATAATATATTTTAGTACAAACCAAATGCGACCAATAACACCAACTTTCAGTATATTGTAGTTACCTTTGGAGCATCGAGCCCCAAAAAATCCTGGGTCACACTGACATGTACCGGATACCGGGTGACAAGGTTCCATGTGAACGCACGCGCACTTCTGCTTGCACTCATCTCCGTAGAAACCAAGAGGACAATCTAGCGTGAGATGCGACGGAGAGGTACGATCATTAAAAATCAATGACTGAAAAATAACATCTATCAGTTGCCTGGAAAACTCTTTATTGAGAAGAATGACATAACACGCGCTCTCTAAAACGTTTCGTCAAGCGATCACGTGACACTTACCTTCGTCACACAGCTCTCCTATGAACCCCGGCTGACAAGAGCACACACCAGTCACGTGATCACAGCGTGCATCATTCTTACACAAGCATTTATGTCCACAATCCTTTCCAAATGTTCCTTCTGGACAGGCTAGTCAACGAAAGAGAATACACAAAAATGATAACGTTTCTTGGCTTTATGAAAACAAAAGAATTTTTACCAAAGTGACTAGTTTCTAAAGAAACCGTTTTGCTACGTCGGCGGTCAAGTGAAACACTTAGTTGATTATCAACTTGAAGTTGATAGAGGTAAATTAACCGCCGTAGCGAATTTGGAGAGCTGACGTTTCGAGCGCTAGCCCTTTATCAGAGCAAGCCAAGTTTGATTCTGACTGATTCGCCACCAAACAGTGGCGTAACATTGACCAAGTTTTCGTCTCGTGTACAATTGAAAGAGATGATTCTGTCTTGTTTTTTTGTTGTTGTAAATAGACCAATTCCGATATATTAATATTCTAACTTGGCTCCGAGGCTTAGGGGAATAAAACAAAAGAAATCGACAATAAATCACATCGAGGTTGAGGGATGAATAAATAATTTCTTTTGTCTTATTCCCCTAAGCCTCGGAGCCAAGTTAGAATATTAATATATCGAAATTGGTCTATTCCGACAAAGTTTTTGCTGGACCTTCATAGTGCTATCAGGTTACCACAGTGACAAGCTTTTGTTATGCTGGTACACCGCGAGTCACATGTGGAAAGCTTCAGTGCTCTTGTTATACTCACGATCATCGCATAAAATCCCCGTCCAACCAGGAGGGCAAAGGCATTGTCCATTTCTGATGTCACATCGAGCGCCATTTTGACAATCGTCACACGTTAAAAGGCATCCGGGACCTATATACCCAGGAGGACAGGCTGAAAGGCAAGTGAGTATTTTAGTGTCAATATTGGTATTGCTGAATGTACAGACCACTTCTTCCAAACAATTCCTTGTCTCAAGTGGATTGGTCATACGCCGAGAAAGGGGGAGTCATTGGAATGGAACTCAACCCAACGTCGAAGGGGAAGGTGAAAGAACATCTGGCATAGGACTTGTAGCAGACAGAAAGATGGGCTTTCGATGGATCAGTGAAGCTAAGAACTTGTCACAGAGACAGGTGGAATGTCCTTTCTCCTCCCAGGACGAAGTGGAATGGGTGCGTAGACAAATAATAAAACTGAAGAAGCAGAAGTAGGCAATGCAGAGGAAGGCAAAAAAAAAAAAGACACAAATTGCGCCTTTACCTTGGATTCCTTGTAACTCTTTCCGCTGCGCAATGCTTGTGTCTTGGAAAATATAAGAACGCACTGTTGGACGTTCTGTAAAAACTAGAAAAACTGTAAAGAAAGAAATATTCACAAAAAGAAAACAACTTGTGTTCATAAATTGTCTTTGTCTGTCTGTCCGTCCGTCCGTCCGTCCGTCCGTCCGTCCGTCCGTCCGTCCGTCCGTCCGTCCGTCCGTTCGGTCGTTCTGTCGTTCTGTCTGTCTGTCTGTCTGTCTGCATGTCTGTCTGTCTGTCTGTCTGTCTGCCTGTCAATCAGTCAGCCAGAGTCAGTCAGAGTCAGTCAGAGTCAGTCAGAGTCAGTCTGTCTGTCTGTCTGTCTGTCTGTCTGTCTGTCTGTCTGTCTGTCTGTCTGTCAGTCAGTCAGTCAGTCAGTCAATCCAATAATCTACATGTATTGATCGAATAATGTCATGGAGACGTCGAAACGTTGTTCTCTTATTTCATTGCTTGTTTTCCTTTTAAAATCACTTAAAAGCGAGCCTGTATTTATATTTATTTGTGTTCGTGTCTACAATAGCTTCTATAGCTCACCTCTGCATGATCGCTGATCTGAATCCAAAACATACCCTGGTCTGCGGCAAAACAACGAAACGAACCCAGGGTATTCTGACAGCCCTGACTACAGCCAGAAATGCCCTACAAACACAAAAAATGAGTTTTGTTTGACAGCAAGAACAATAATAAAGAAAATCAATTATATTGCGTATGCTGTCTGCTGTGCATCGTTACATGGCGAAGTGTTCACTATTCTGTCCGTTGCAGTGGCAAACGACAGCTGCTTTTGATTTTGGTGTGGCCGCCAGCCCTACCTCGTCCACAAACTATTGAAAAGGTTGAATACAGAGACTTCGGAATCTAACGGAGGCGCCGTGGTCTAAGGGTGGACCATTTAACTTCTGAGGGGGGTGGGGGTGGGTGATTTGGTATAGGCGCGATTTTGTTTTCAAACGCTTTCATGCGCAATAAATGTTTTTCTCGGAGCATGTGTGTGCATGATATTTTGTTCTGAAATTGCATGTGTCAGACCATCAGGCCGTGCCTTGCAGGAAATTTTTTTCCGGCAGTGGTCGTGTGCATGAATTTTTTTTGTACAAGTGTGCTTGCAGGATATTTTTTTTCAAAATCACCCCCCCCCCCCCCCTCAGAAGTTAAATGGTCCATCCCTAATGTGTAGTGGTAGGACTCCGGCTCTACAAGTCCGGGGTTCGGTCTTGCGCAAAACGTCTATTATTTACATAGTGTCTGCGCAGGTGTATAAATGGGTACTAGCGCCAATTGTTGGAGAAGTTCTTCCAGCATCCTATCCAGAAAGAGAAGCAATACGTCGTCACTTCATGCAACGAAAAACGCAGTTCTAACGTTATAACTTTATCAGTGAGAATTAAGGCACGTGACTAACCAGTTTACACTCGTCCAAGTCCATGCATCGCCTTGGGTTTCCAGGTGTGACCACGTAACCATTTGCACATTCACACCTATAAAAATATATTTCAATGGACCATCTTTACGAAAAAAATAAGTTCGCATAGAATAGCGACGGAAAACAGCCACTTTGTTTTAGTGAGTAGACTTTTATTGCGATAGCCCAGGGAAAATTATTTAAAAACTTGCAGTTTTGAGGAAACAAGTTAACTATACCTGTATATAGTCTATAGTAGAACACGTTTGTCATACCTGTATGATCTACCAGACTAGCATTGATAAGTTTTCTATATATATAAATTATGGACCCGAGTTTTACAAGTTTACCGTTTACACTGTACATGTACAATCTAGTATAACAAGTTACTATACCTGTATAATCTGGTATAACAGGTTCACTATACCTGTATAATCTGGTATAACAGGTTCACTATACCTGTATGATCCGTATGTGTTAATACAGTTTTGCTGACACATTCCGTTGCG
Organism: Desmophyllum pertusum; assembly: GCA_029204205.1. Classification (NCBI taxonomy): domain Eukaryota; kingdom Metazoa; phylum Cnidaria; class Anthozoa; order Scleractinia; family Caryophylliidae; genus Desmophyllum; species Desmophyllum pertusum. Next base: position 3,801,743 of record MU825398.1, read on the forward strand.
CACACAACATTCGTCGAAATCTACAAAAGATGAATGACGAAACGTAAACGCACCAGATATCAAGGTCGTGAGAATTCTCCGCAAACATACCGTTCGTTGGGGAGGAGAGATTGCGTGACGAGCCAAAAGAAAGTCTGCGAGGAGGCTACAATGACCCCGGCCAGCGCTCGAACGCGGACCGCTCGATCCGGAGTCCAACGCGCTAACTATTAACCCACCGCGTCTCTCAGTCTGGCAAAGGGGAGATAAATTATCACTTCATACCTTTGAGACGTAGGCGTTACCAACATAGGAGGGGGATGAATAGGTTTGTGGATCGGTGGATTTGGCCAAAAAATTCGTTCGGATTACGGATTCAATGGATAATTTCCACGGATTTGCGGATCCTGCAAATGCAGTGGATTACGGATTGTTGCAATTTTTAGGACCGGATTTTGGATTTTGCTTATTATATTGTTCGGATCGTGGATTTCATCCTTCCTTATCAGTCAGGCTTCTCCGTAGCAAATATGACTTTCTTCAGAAGACGTAACATTTTTGGAGTAATAAAAAAATAGTAAGAGTGACTTGACTCTGAAGATGACTTCCGCTCAGGTTGTCGAAACGTCAGTCACCAACCACAGTCCTTTTCAGGACTACAATCAGCCAGACGATCATTCTAGAATAACTACTGATACTCCTGGGTTTCAACCATTTACTATCAACAATAAATCGCAAGTCATGTTTTGCCTTATTGAGAAAAAAATTCAGTCCATTTGTACTAAAACATAAAATTTAACTCTAATATTATTTCAAGAATCTAGCCGCAAATTGTCTCTATGGTAATGAGTAAAATGAGTAAAATGAGTAAAAATGAGTAAAATGAGTAAAAATGAGTAAAAATGAGTAAAATGAGTAAAATGAGTAAAATGAGTAAAATGAGTAAAATGAGTAAAATGAGTAAAATGAGTAAAAATGAGTAAAAATGAGTAAAATGAGTAAAAATGAGTAAAATGAGTAAAAATGAGTAAAATGAGTAAAAATGAGTAAAATGAGTAAAATGAGTAAAAATGAGTAAAAATGAGTAAAATGAGTAAAATGAGTAAAATGAGTAAAAATGAGTAAAAATGAGTAAAATGAGTAAAAATGAGTAAAATGAGTAAAATGAGTAAAAATGAGTAAAATGAGTAAAAATGAGTAAAAATGAGTAAAATGAGTAAAAATGAGTAAAATGAGTAAAATGAGTAAAATGAGTAAAATCAGAGGTCTATAACTAGAGGTTTCCATCTAGCATTGCGCGCGGCCCATCAGATTAGGAGTTAGGCTATTTTTAGACATTTTTCGCGCGAAACCAGCAGCCAATCACGCACCATGCCTGACAAATATGGTCACTGAACGCGCTAGCTCGACAATTTTTGTTCAAGACGGTTGACAGTGAAATTTGAAAAGATGGCTAAAATTATTAAGTAGAAAACCTTGGCCCTTCTAAATCAAACAAAAGTTAATTCTACTAAATAATGCACGAAGTTTGGAACGAAATATTTAATGGGAAATTCCTGTAAATGTACAACTAATGCGACTGAAAGAGCACTAAAGGCAGCCTGAAATTAGTTTACGGGAAGATCAGATCCGAAAACCGCGGACATAAGCTTATAAGCTTAATTAATTCGTCCAAAGAATGAAAGCCTGTTTACAACACAAGTTTAAGCTTAGTCTATTCAGTATTGTTACCTTGTATTTCGAAGAGGCTTGTCAATTCCAGCTGAATTAAGCTTAAGTTTTTACAATCAGCACAATAAATATCCACGGCAGTTCGTCAAGCGTTCGTGACGGTCAGATCACTTCACAGTGAAATTCTCTTCGAAGACCACTCTATTTCTTTCCATCCATGTAGATATTGAGGGTTTCCTTTGTTCTTTTACTTCAATGAACTTGATTTTAAGCTCAGTTCGTTTCAACACAATTTAGTTTAAGCTTATTAAATTCTGTAGTCGCGCAAGTTTTGCCCGCCGTATAATGTAAACAAGTGAAACCTTCGGCTGCGTATAGCTGTCCGTCCGTTCAACTTGTAAATGAATATAATGTTCAGCTCCACAATTATTTCGAATCTTCCCATGTTAAGCTAAACCATCGGCACAATTTTCCAGAATATACGAAACTTTGGAGAGATTGAGCGAAGATTTTAAATCCGCGGAGAACACTTTTCATTCAACTTGCCAACTGGACAGCGCGCCAGTCCGCCAGAAGTTTTGCCGCCGAATTCATACAAATCATGCTTCATTTAGATTGAACTGAAAAATCACTCAGTCGATTTATAGTTTTACAAAAAGTATACCGAAGTTGAAGTATTTAAACAATTATTACATTCTGCTGTGACGCTTTTCGCTTTTCCTTGGCCAAAGTTTCTGTCTTTGCGTAGCGCTCGCCGCATATCATTTTAAAGATGGTTCAACTTCAACGTGATTGGCTGCTGGTTTCGCGCGAAAAATGTCTAAAAATAGCCTAACTCCGAATCTGATGGGCCAAGGCCCAATACCAGAGATGGAAACCTCTAGTTATAGACCTCTGGTAAAATGAGTAAAATGAGTAAAATGAGTAAAAATGAGTAAAATGAGTAAAATGAGTAAAATGAGTAAAATGAGTAAAATGAGTAAAAATGAGTAAAATGAGTAAAATGAGTAAAAATGAGTAAAATGAGTAAAATGAGTAAAAATGAGTAAAATGAGTAAAATGAGTAAAAATGAGTAAAATGAGTAAAATGAGTAAAAATGAGTAAAATGAGTAAACTGAGTAAAATGAGTAAAAATGAGTAAAATGAGTAAAATGAGTAAAAATGAGTAAAAATGAGTAAAATGAGTAAAAATGAGTAAAAATGAGTAAAAATGAGTAAAAATGAGTAAAATGAGTAAAATGAGTAAAAATGAGTAAAATGAGTAAACTGAGTAAAATGAGTAAAAATGAGTAAAATGAGTAAAATGAGTAAAAATGAGTAAAAATGAGTAAAATGAGTAAAAATGAGTAAAAATGAGTAAAAATGAGTAAAATGAGTAAAATGAGTAAAAATGAGTAAAAATGAGTAAAATGAGTAAAAATGAGTAAAAATGAGTAAAAATGAGTAAAATGAGTAAAATGAGTAAAAATGAGTAAAATGAGTAAAATGAGTAAAATGAGTAAAATGAGTAAAATGAGTAAAAATGAGTAAAATGAGTAAAATGAGTAAAAATGAGTAAAATGAGTAAAATGAGTAAAAATGAGTAAAATGAGTAAAATGAGTAAAAATGAGTTAAATGAGTAAAATGAGTAAAAATGAGTAAAAATGAGTAAAATGAGTAAAATGAGTAAAAATGAGTAAAATGAGTAAAAATGAGTAAAAATGAGTAAAAATGAGTAAAATGAGTAAAATGAGTAAAAATGAGTAAAATGAGTAAAATGAGTAAACTGAGTAAAATGAGTAAAAATGAGTAAAATGAGTAAAATGAGTAAAAATGAGTAAAAATGAGTAAAATGAGTAAAAATGAGTAAAAATGAGTAAAATGAGTAAAAATGAGTAAAATGAGTAAAATGAGTAAAAATGAGTAAAATGAGTAAACTGAGTAAAATGAGTAAAAATGAGTAAAATGAGTAAAATGAGTAAAAATGAGTAAAAATGAGTAAAATGAGTAAAATGAGTAAAAATGAGTAAAAATGAGTAAAATGAGTAAAATGAGTAAAAATGAGTAAAAATGAGTAAAATGAGTAAAATGAGTAAAATGAGTAAAAATGAGTAAAATGAGTAAAAATGAGTAAAATGAGTAAAATGAGTAAAATGAGTAAAAATGAGTAAAATGAGTAAAATGAGTAAAATGAGTAAAAATGAGTAAAATGAGTAAAAATGAGTAAAAATGAGTAAAATGAGTAAAATGAGTAAAAATGAGTAAAATGAGTAAAATGAGTAAAAATGAGTAAAATGAGTAAATGAGTAAAATGAGTAAAATGAGTAAAATGAGTAAAATGAGTAAAAATGAGTAAAAATGAGTAAAATGAGTAAAATGAGTAAAATGAGTAAAATGAGTAAAATGAGTAAAATGAGTAAAATGAGAAAAATGAGTAAAATGAGTAAAAATGAGTAAAATGAGTAAAATGAGTAAAAATGAGTAAAATGAGTAAAATGAGTAAAATGAGTAAAATGAGTAAAAATGAGTAAAATGAGTAAAATGAGTAAAATGAGTAAAAATGAGTAAAAATGAGTAAAATGAGTAAAATATATATCTAAGTTCGTGATGAGAACATCAAATTTAGAAATTTCTAAACAACAAAAATCCACCTAAATTTTTGGGATAATCTTGTTCTGTTTTTATTTTCTTATAGTTAGCGCAAAATAATTGTGACGAACTCATAGCAACTAAAAAACTTCAATTGATCCTCAAATTTCTGGAAAGCGCATTTCCGAGGGCTTAGATTTTAAAATTTTCCTAGGAGAGCATGCCCGCGAACCTCCCTAGAAACTCCCGTCTGCGATGGTTGCTGCCCAACTTTCAGCAGTCATTTTCTCGTCCTTTGTTAACATCATACACAGCGTTTGAGCCTGAAAGTTTCGCGGATTCGGATTATAGCAAAAATATTTGCGGATTGACGAATTTGGCCAAAAATTATAGCGGATTAGCGGATTCGCATACCCCTATTCACCCCCCTAACATAGTAAACGCACCAATCGTGAGATATCAAGGTCGTGAGAATTCCCGGGGGTACTCCCTTATATAAGCTATATAGGTATGTGCGGCGACAAAGGGTATGGTTTTTGAGCCGTTTGGTCTGAAATAGGGTATGTTTTGTGTACTCTGGCCTGGAATTTGGTTTGGCTTTTAGACGAAACTATTTTTTGCCATTAACATCGGAGATTTTGAAACCCTTCTCAGATGTTTGCGCAAACGGAACCCATTCCTGGGTAGCTGAAGTCATGTATTAGACACGTGTACTAATTTTATAGGTCTGAAATTGGATATCGATTTTTGGGTCAGGTCTGAAATAGGGTTTGGAAAATCACATATTTTGGTCTGAAATAGGGTAAGGGTTTCAAGAAGCGCGCCGCACACCCCCACCAAAAATTTCAGGGAGTACCCCCCTCCCCCCCCCCCCCGGGTGAGAATTTCACACAAACATACCCATGCATGATAAAATCTAATGTTAACAACCACCATGCGAAATATCACCGAGTGACATACTGAAGTGCAGCCGGATACAGTAAAAACCCGTAAGTAAGAACCTAGTTTTTAAGAACCTGGCTTGTTAGGCTAAAATTTGCTAGTTAGACCCCCTCTGTACAAGAACCTGTTTAGCCTAAAATTTGAAACAGGTTCTTATTTTCTAAAATCTATATAAAAAAATGTGTACACTTGGGCAAATAAGATAGGTCAACATTTTGGATCCTCTTTGGAGACACAGTCAGTCATTTTTACATAAATACTTACTTGGTATGCAGATTTTATATAAGGAATAGGCTGAATACCACTAAATTCTATTAGCTACAATGTAATTTTTTTCTTCAGAAAATAAGAACCTATTTAAGAACCTAAATAGCCTAAATTTGTGCTAATTACCATTTATGCAAGAACCTGTTTAGGCTAACTTGGGAAAATGCAGGTTCTTACTTGCGGGTTTTTACTGTAGTCTTATCAGAAAGCCAAACAAGCAAGAGTAGATTAAAACAACGACAAAGAAAATGGGAGCAACTTGAAGGCCCGGGTCGCACTTGCGGACAAGTTTTGAAATGTCCCAACATTTTCAAAAAAAATTGTCAGGACATATTGTCAGAGACATCTTGTTGAGTAACAAAAGGTTTAGTTACTAGCACAATAGCTTTTCACGTGCTATAAACCTCTTGGGACATTCCTCGGCTGTCTTCTGCAAAACAACGACGTGAAATGACCAAATTCTGGACTTTGGGGAGAACAGCTTTGTCCTTCACAACATTATTAAAATCATGAAGTTGGTTCGACCTGTAACGATTACCAAAGAAAATTAATAGAAACAAACGAAAAAAACAATGCATTGTTATTCACATATTTTAAATCCAGTTTTGGTGGCGTAAACCATACTATACTTGCACACAGTCCTGTACGCCGCAGTAAATTGGAATCAAATATATGGCAACACGTGCTGTAAAATGCAAATTTGTTATTCCCAAAGAAAAACACAATGGTTAATCAAGCAAGCATTGTTATCTGGAGTCACCCGATGCGTGGTGAAGTGGCTTGTCCAGCTCCAGGGCAGGACTACGGGGCCTTTGAAGTTTTGTCCGTTTTGACAAAATTTGTCCGACTCACAACAAGTAGGTCGCACTTGTTTTGCGATTATTGTATCAAACAAATTTCAAAACGTGCACACGTGCGACGCGGGCCAATCATAGGACTGCGGCTTCTTTGTTATTTTATCTTTTTGGACAAGTTGTTCGTCCTGAAAACGTAGGTCGCACTCGTCTTTGCTATAATTGACGCTTAAATTGAAGAAATCCACTAAAGTTACCAAACTTGTCCGCAAGTGCGACCCGGGCCTAACAAACAAATGACATTCCGTCGCGACAAGACAATTTGTTTGGACTAAAATTCAGCTAATACTAATTAGCTCCACAACCGAATACGGTAATAATAATTTTTATTTTACCTAGCGGGTATGCTCATGAGTACGTAGACTATTCATAAAGGGTCGATTTCTGAGCATAATTATAAGCTACTAAATTTAAACAAAACGCGACCGTATTCGGCTTTGAGCCTGAAAGATCAAGTTGTCTTAAGTTTGTGGGTTAGAATTAATCCTTTTAAGCTTAAAAACTCTAAGATTTTTAGAATGAAAATCAGCGATATTAAAGTCGAACGACGTTTCGATGACTCCATGTCATCATTTTCAAGTTCAAAATACATAAATTATAGAATTGATTATATATGGGAAAAATTGTGTGAAAATTTTAAAATGGAATTTAGATGTGTTCAGAAAGTATTCAATTGTTATGTAAAGAGTTTGGCGCGAATGGAATCCGACTGCGTGTTAAGTTTTGGCTTCATGTTCCTGATAAACAGCATCTCGTAGATCCTACTCATAACACATTGTACATAGTCACGCGAATTACGAAAAAAATCAATGAAAAATTGTCTTGGTCCTGTTTTGTAGTCTGGAGTGTGATGCACGTGGCTCTCTGGTCCCGCGCATCCCTCTGCGGCTTTGCACGCCATCAGGACCTACTCGCATGCAAGCTACGGTGGTACTCGTTTCCTTATCCGCCGAATCTTTTGTTTCAGCGCTATGTCACGGAGACAATAGTTGATGGATGTGACTTGATGCTACGGTGAAATCATTACAGATGTCTTCAGAAGTAGTATACCTCTACACGATACGAGACGTACGCACATGTCCAGCAGCATTCGCCATATTGGGTGACGTCATCAGGCCACACATGAACATCGGCGTCACCGCTTATGCTATCTCAATGAAATTCTTTGCAGCCGTTTGAATACAAAATAAGTTCTTGCCAGAAACACTCATGGCTGATGTGCTATGGCTCATCTCGGACATCATGAAAACCTAGCTACAGCTTAGTAGACCTAAGCACAGATTAGTAACTAATGCCAAGCAGACCTTAAACGTGGATGTTTCTTGAAACAATTATATCCGCGATTATTATAAGAGATAAGGCAACTTGCAGAAAGATCTATTGACAATGGAGAAGGTCTGTCGGGTTAGTGTAGAGAAATCTGGAGTTTAATGTTACGGCTCACAACGCCTAAAGGCTAAAACATGCTAAAAACATTGCAAAATTGACCAGTTGGTCAAAGAAAGAAATAATTGTCCAACCCTGGCTGATGAAAGTTCAGCGCAGAAGATTCCTTCAACTGAGACACCCTTCCCAACCCAAGAAAAGATTTCCAAGACTGTCCGAAATAAAGATTTCGCGATACAGTGATGTTATCGTTGGCTTCATGGCTTATTTACTGCTTGTCAAGTCTTGTTATCGGCGCTGATTGATCATGAAAGTTCGCTACAAATAAATCATTTTTGATTTTATGTAGCGACTCGGACTAACGTACGTGCCGATGAACTCTCTAATACCTGCGGTTTACTGAGATGTCAGTCAATCAAAGCTATGTTATAATAGAAAAATAAAGAAATCAGATCCTTCCTATATTAAACAATGACCACAAAGACTTCTTCGAGTCAGCACTCTAGTTGCACTGATTTAAATAAAGCCGACAAAATATATTTATTTTGGTCTTCCAAAAGAAAAACAAAGTCTTCCTGTGTTGGACAGGGTCTGCGGGTCACATGTTGACACTGTAATCGGGTTTGAAGAGAATATTTCGTCGGTAGAACTTATTCCACAAAGAACGTAGAGTTTTTCACTTTGTTAGTCGCACTCTGCGAGTTTGTTCTGCGCAATAACGCAAAACCCGGATGCGTTTTCGTTCAAAAGCACATTCAGTCAAGATTTGAAGTTTTGTAATCAACATAGCTTACCTCTACAGTGACAGCGGTTAATAAGTCTAAACCTCTTTGACATACACACCGTATTCCAGCTGCTGTATTAATACAACCCTGTTGGCAACAAGAACCGTCAAATCCCGTACATTCCACCGAGAGGCAGAGAGCCACGACAAGCCACGAAATCCACTTCGAATGAGAAATCATCTTCACGCTGATTATGCGCCAAAGTTTTCGATTGAACGACTTCCGACCTTAGAGTGACCCTGTGAATGTATAGTAGCTGTCTTCTCTTACTCCTCTAGGCACGGAAGCCGGAAATCCTAAATAGTAACACCAAATGACCGCGGTTATTTGTGAAACTTAAACCCTATTTCTTTCACTAAATAGCGCTGATAATTGTTAGCTTCTTGCGCAAAAACATAAACATTACAACGCCCTTTTTAAGTGCGCCGAATTTGTCACACAGTCTCAGTTTGTTTTACACGTGGGAACATCAGCAACTTTTCATATAAACTGAGCGGAAACCGGGAGCGGAAAATATGCGTGGCTACTGGATTATGATTACCCTACGTGCTAATTAATTAATTAATGGCTGATTGTAATCTTTGAAGTCATAAAACACCGCACATTTGTAATTGTAATAAGGGAAGTCTTTTACGCAATCCAACCAAACCCGGGAGAGTGTTTCATCACATGCCAAGCAACGAGCTGAACGAGAAGAGAGGTGGCGGAGTCGTTGTTGATTGTTGTTCTTTTTTGACGAAATTTGAGGTGAATCTGACAGAATAATAGAGCAGACGTTAAAGACAAACCGAACGCAAGTTTGCAACTTTCATTCGAGTATTTTCCCATCGTTTCAACATTCGATCCAACGAGTCTCATGTAGCTCAGTGGGGGTGCATGGTTCGACTAGACTTAGCCTCCCACGCAGACATTTTTTTGGCGGGAGGCTAAGACTGAGCAGACTCGAAAAAGCTTTTGTCATGTAGCTAGTGTCGCTTGAAAAATCAGCTGATAATATATTGCTCAAAGTTGTCCCTTGTCTCTAAACTAAACAGGGCAATCAAATGCTTATGTGAATATAAGAACTGAACTATCATTGAACGACCAATGGCGGACATGGCGCCTCCAGTATGGCTTTGACACTGAGAATTTTGAGAATATTCTATCAAACTCCGTTGAATATGCTCTCGGGCCGGGTTGTCCACTCTATTGCACGTGCTCCCTGTTCCCCACTGAAAACAGTGCTGTCTTAGTTGGTATTGTGATTTTATTTATGTGGCAACTTCAGTACGTAGAAATGGAAGGAAGCCCCTTTACCCTTATTTCGGCTTGGCCAAATTAAAACTGAAGTATCCGGTATTCTATATTCCCTATTCAGCGGCCACTCCCTATTAAGCGGCCAGTTATCAAGATCCCGAAACTATTATCAGTAAAACCCCTATTAAGCGGCCACCTCTATTAAGCGGCTGCGGCCATCTTTTGGCCGTCCCGATGAGGGGCCACCAATAATTTTTAAATATTCGTAGTTTGGCCTTGTTTTGAATAAGCTGATGACAGATAATTAACAATTATTGGATGAGGTTTTTGTGATATCCAGAATAATCAAGGTCGAGCTGAGACCTTGATTATTCTGGATATCACAAAAACCGAAGTCTAATAATTGTTTTATTATACATTCAACGAAAAGAATAACGCTTCTGCCACCGATGTTACTTAGCGGCAAGCAACGCAAAGCGCGCGAACGTGACATGATTACCCTTAGAAATCATGCACCGCGGTCATTGATGACATGATTACCCGTGACCTTGAGTGTCCTTGACATGATTATTGTATAATCTGCAGCTTATTACCCGTGATCCTCTCGCTAATCTGTAGGTAGATGACGTAGATGCTTTCAAAGGCGCTGATTTCGGAAATTCACTGTACTCTTTTGGCTAATCAGAAAAGAGATAGTGAGTTGACTATGGTTGAATGTATAATAATAGTCTCAAGTGGAAGGTGACGAATGCTGATAAAAACTGATTCAAACAAGCGTTTATTATCGTCTTAATTGACGTGATTCCGTTGTGACTAATCTTTTGATTTTCTACCGCGGGTTTTGCAAATTTATGACCAACCCCTATTAAGCGGCCACTTGCCATTTCCCCGAGGATGGCCCCTTAACAGGGGTTCGACTGTGTTTTTTCAATTCCTGTGATTATACTTTCTTGCTATTTTCGCACAGCCTTTCTGCAAAAACAAAGTGTAAATTTGAGTTCCATGACTATTCTTCTTGCGGTTTGATCATGTCAAAGTTAAATCAAAGTGTTCACGCTTAATCCAACGCGTTAATTTATCCATTAGGCCATAGCGTCTTCCACCCTAGGGAAATGCCACCTTCGCTACTAATTTCCTTCGAAGCTAATCCCACCATTCAAGTCTTTTGAAATCAGTCACTGATCAGTAACAATGAAAAAATGCAAATCAACAGCACGTAACCTGAAGGAAGCGTTAAATAATGTTGAGAGAATCCCAAGAGCTTCATTTGCCGCGTCCAACAGAGTGCCGACAGTACAGTGCTATTTGACTAACATTATTCTCGGTAAGGTGAACGAACGTTTTCATCGTTTGTCAGTTTTTAATTTCCAATTACAGTCGAAGCTCCCGTAAGCGGACACCCTCGGGAAGCAGAAAAAGTGTCCGCAACTGGAGCTGGCCGCTTACGGGAATGTGTAGCTAGAGTTCAAACGGGGTTTTTGTCAAGGCGGCCGAGTAGAGCTGTCCGCTTACGAGAGTGTCCGCTCAGAGAACTATATCCATATTGAAGTCAAGGAGTTCTCTTTATAAAATTTCATTTTTTATTCTAGGAGTTTTTTTAAAAAAGGTTTTCATCAGAAATGCAGAATTCGTCAAGTGTGCTTTGTCTTGCAGAACCCAGTGAACAGAATGGCGGACTTGATCAAGGGGCTAATTTTACTGTTGCATTTGGTTGTCGCAGCAGTTGTAGTTTCGGGATCACCAGTTGATCGTTGGGTAAGTGGCTTATTATGAGTTAGCATATTTTGTACGCTATGCGGACCTCACCGCCTGAGTCCCCAAACACGAAGCAGCTTGGTCAAAGCTAGTAGTATTGCTACTCCCCCTTGATGGGATGCTAGTCCATCGCAGGTTACCCCCCCCCCCCCCCCAGTATTTTTTCAGGTTTCCCTACTTAGTAACATATGATTTCACCTGGCGGTTACCCATTTTTACTCCAGGGTGAAGAGAGGCACTGTGATAGTAAATGTATCTTGCCCAAGAACACAACACAGTGATCCTGCTAGCGCCCAAACCCCGACCGCGCGCTCGATCAAGAGTCCAATTAACGCGTGCGGCACCCGCTCGAGCCTTCTTTTCTACGCTTTTAGTATTTTAAATTTGCCATTATATCAGCAAATCTATTTTGTACTACTATATCGGGAGATCTATGCTGAATTAAAAACAGAATTGATCAGATTTAAAGAGTTAATACAGCTGTCAAAGCGTTGTAGTTATGTAGTGGCACTAAGCAAATTAATACATTCTTAGCATTTCACGGGTCTAAATAGAATTGTTTTCCAAAGCCAAACCTCTCTTTGTTCCGTTCAAGAGAAGTCAGATTTAATTGAAGGGATAGATCCATTCATTGGAAAAGTTCCTGGCAAGCGTTCAGGATATAGTTCAATTTTACTTAGCGTGAATTTCAACCTAAAATGTTCCTGGCCTTTGCAAAATAAGACATACGCTCCGTTGCATTTACATGGATACATGAAAGAAGAACTTATTCAGGGCCGGCTTGCTAATGCGGCGAATAAAAGCTGTGAATTCAATACAACCTAAAAGTTGTTGTCTTTTATATATGGTAGAATGAAAGAATTGAAAAATTATATCTCCATGTAAACCGTAGCCGTGTGTTCTGAACAAGATTGCAGATTGATGCGTTTACTAAATGTAAACAGCAAAGCCTTGGCGACAGACAGTGATTTAGAGCTGGTACCTATATTGGACTCATTTAAATCTCACTAGTGTCAACGGGTGTATGTAAAAGCCGGAACACACCCGGAACACCCCGGAACACCCCGGAACACCCCGGAACACCCCGGAACACTCCCGGAACACCCCCGGAACACCCCGGAACACCCCCGGAACACCAACGGAACACCCCAGGAACACAAAAAATATAAAAATAATAATAAAATAATAATAAATAAATAAATAAAAACAAATATATTTATATAGTGGCTGAAGTAGTGAAATCGAACATGGTCAGCGGTCAAGAGCCGTTAACGAATCGACTGATACCGAACACTTCCGAAGATGCCTCGAATATTTCCGAAGACTTACGAAGATGTCCCGAACACTTCCGAATATTTCCGAAGATGACCCGAAGAGTTCCGAAGATTTACGAAGATGTCCCGAACACTTCCGAAGATGTCCCGAAGATTTCCGAAGATGGCTCGAAGACTTCCAAAGATGTTCCGAAGATTTCCGCACGTTTTCAGAAGACCCGAATTTTCTCTGGTCCCGAGGGTGTCCGCTTACGTAAAGACGAAGAGTAAAAGTGAGCGCAGAAGTGTTCGGAAGTGTTCGGAAATCTTCGGAAATCTTCGGAAGTGTTCAGGACATCTTCGGAAATCTTCGGTACATCTTCGGAAATCTTCGGTACATCTTCGGAAATCTTCGGGGCATCTTCGGAAGTGTTCGGTATCAGTCGATTCGTTAACGGCTCTTGACCGCTTACCGTGTTCGATTTCACTACTTCAAACCACTATATAAAATATATTTTGTTTTTATTTTATTTATTTATTATTATTTTTTATTATATTTTTATATTTTTTTGTGTTCCTGGGGTATTCTGTTGGTGTTCCGGGGGTGTTCCGGGGTGTTCCGGGGGTGTTCCGGGGGTGTTCCGGGGTGTTCCGGGAGTGTTCCGGGAGTGTTCCGGGGTGTTCCGGGGTGTTCCGGGGTGTTCCGGGTGTGTTCCGGGTTTTACATACACCCAGTGTCAACTGGGAATTTCGGAAGGGAATGCTTTGTAACTCAGAAAAGTGGGAGTGGTGTGCGATTTTTAGAGTAACTTGATAAACAAACAAGCCTGAAACTATAAACTTCAGGCTTCACTGGGACTCGAATCCGTGAGCTTTTCGGAAGCCGGTGCAAACGCTCTCACTGAGCTCAGTATACGTATAAAGGAATGAAGCTACTGAGCCGGTCAATTGCGCGGTCTAAATCTGCATTAAAATGCCCAAGAACGCAGTTTTGTTTTTATGTGAACGGCATTTTTTTTAATTACGGGAGGTATCAGGGAGGTATCTAGGACCTAGGTTCGGTTGTTGATCCAGAAATTTATAATGTACAACAAGGAAAAGCTAAACTTTCGCTATTTATGACCAGAAACGTATTTTAGGGACTCGAAAAATAACTCCGCTGCATCTCTGATTTGAAAAACCATTAGTTTCACTTTCGTGATCGATTTACGGCAGAAATTGTCAGTGACTTGAGAGAAAGTAGGAAAATACGGTGAAAATGCGGCGGAAAAATCTTTTAAGGTTACGCTTGCAGGCAAACAAGTGAACTTAATTATTATGAACGCTAAAAGGCAAGTCAAATCAACAACTATAATTGATCAGTGTACTTGGCGTGGAACAAAGACGCCGAAAAGCAATTTAAAAGTCTTTGTGAAGTTTAAAACTGAGTCACAATTAAAACGAACAACAAATTCTGCGGATAGCAATAAAAACACCACAACCACAGTTTAGACTAAATACTACCGTTCAAGTCTAACTCTAAGGAACTCCAAGTCCAGGAAAACTGCTCCGGCTGGACTCGGTCCTGGTGTGAGGGTGAACAAGGCAATTACCATTGTATTGCCTTTGTTCAGGAGTCAGCTCGTTAGCCGCATGTTTTCATTGTAGTATATTGTGAGATCTTTTGTGTCGGCTCCTGTGTACCGCTACACGATGACAGAACTAAGGGTCTACCGATTTCGCTTATGTCCTTTTGCAACGGTCTATACAAAAATAAAACGTCGTTTTGAACAGACTAGAAACATTTTTGGACGCCAACATAATTATTTTTATGTTTAACACTGAGCTTGGCCGAGATCTTCCACGGTAAACCGATGAGAGCGGCCTTGTGAAAAAATATTTGAAGGATAATAACTACAATAGCCTCCATTTGGCTTCAAAAATATGCTCGGATATTTGTCCTCGAAGCGCTCTCGGAAAACTGTTCGCTTCTCGGAACAGATAATGCTCGCGGACAAATATCCGAGCATATTTCTTCGCCAAATGGAGGCTATTGTTTATCGCTATCATAGTGTTGGAATCATCTGTTGTAATGTGTTTTTTATTATCTTTTTTTTATGGAACAAAACTCCTTATTGACGATAGTAAATAAATATTAGCGTTTCTCATTTCAAAATCAAATAAATTTCAGCTTAACTTCATGTTATCTTCTTTATTTCAGGATGAAAATGAAAAAAGGGGTCAAGGTAGTTACATTTTTTTTGCAAATGAACTTCAGTCCCATAACCGAGGTTAAACTAAAAAGTATCGCCATAAACTGACTACAACTATTATCATTATGCGCCGATCAATTCGGAGCTTAACCATCCCCCCGGGGCCAAGATTGGCTCGTTCATATGCCCGCCCCCCTGGGCCAAAATTGCGTTCAAATGCCCTACCTTAGTACCGGATTTGACGGTAAAATGCCCTCCCAAAGAACAAATGTTTAAATAGTGGGAATAAAAAAGGTTTTGGGAGTCGCTTGCAAGCGTCATTCCACGATGTGAAAATTTATCATACTGGACGCGTTTAGCAACTGAATACAAAGTAGAATTTACATACCTTCGAATAAATTAAATTTAATATTGTTTGAGAGAGGTTGTTGTTCATTTTACAGTGTTTGTTCATTCGCTATTCAATAGCAGTTCATCCTCTGCGGACAAAACTGACTATTTTATGAAACAGGCAAGATCAGCGACCGCGACTTTCTCAGACACATTGACTGGCAATTGATTTGATTATTCAAGCTATAAAACCTACAAATCATATAATTCAAATACACTCTAGTTTTTAACATACCTTCAAAATACTACACAGCTTTTGAAAACCTTTTCTTGTGAGCTATTCGCTCACGACAGTAAACTCTTTTCCTCTACACTCCTCCATACTGAAACAACCACGTGTATTCCGCTTGAATTGAAAGACTTGACACTTCTGGTTCAAATTCCCCACCCCACCCAGGCAAGGTGCAAATTTCCCACCCCCGGGAAGGCCTTGCGTCAAATTCCCTACTCCCGGGCTCGGAAGATAGTCAAATGCCCGGGATTTCCTGGGGAGGGATGGTGAAGCTTCGAATTGATCGGCGCATTATTTTGATAGAGCCTGCGTGACAGTAGTCTCCTTTGAAGCGTTATTTCGATCGTAACGCGTGACAGTCACGGTCGGCTTTGCAGCCGTTATTTGGACCGTTACGCGTGACGATATAATAGTATTATAATGACGGGGCTGATCGTTGGAAATTTTAAGTGAATCCCCTAAACGGTACCAGAATCTCTCATTGTGGGTGTGGCTCAAATTCATTTTCACCCCTAAGATGTTGAGTAAAAAATCTTGAATTTCATTTTGCAAAATTGTCAAAAACAAACAGCACCACTTGAAAGTACTGCTCAACAGCTTTCATTTGAATGGTCACACACAAGCGTTTCATCCACAGACTCAAAAGTTACAACCGCATTTATTGACTCAAGGTTTGACTCTGGGAGTGAAAGGATTACTATAATCAAAGGGTTTAATAATCAAAGACTTCTATGGGCCAAATCACGAATGAATAAATTAATATGAATAAATTAATAGCGTGATTAAAGTTTACAGCCCATCGAGTGAAATTTGCTACGAAGTTTAACCCCTAAAAGGCGCGATAGTCACCCCGTCACTTTTATATGGGAATTTCTGGGGAGTTCCCTGGCCGGGAGTTGACTGGTTTTGAAGCAGCCTTTCTTGCCGATAGCATTTGCTATTTAGTTGATTTAGAAACTCGCTGGAAAATGCTACAACTGAATATGAGAAATGTTTATTTTACAGATGCGTTTGCCAACTTAGACAAAAACAATGATGGTTTTGTTATCAAAAGTGAGGTGGAAGCGTTTAATATCGCATGGTCAGCAGTTAAGATTTACGACCTAAACAGTACGTATATGATGCAATTAACTCTTGTGTTACATATGAATTGGTTTTATTCAGTAGAAACGCATAACCCGTCTGGTTATGCATCTCACTATAAAGACGGGCACGAGACAGATTATGCGTCAAAACGCTTATAGTAAGTTCGTCTTGAACAATAAACTAAGAGACGAACTTGGCTGAGACGAATAATCCGTCTGTGGGTATAAAGACAAGCATCGGACGAGCCCAGTATGAAGACGCCTGCTTTTGTCTGACTAAGGGACCGTTCATTAATTATAAGTAAGGGGGGGGGGGGGGGGGGGAGGAAATTAGAGGGGGGGGGGGGCCTTGAAAAAATTACAACAAGAAGGGGGGCTTCCCCTTAAAGAGCTTACGTCTGATAGCTCGTCCCGTGTTACACAAGACGCGTAAAACAGCAGACGCATAATTTAATGCGTCTCTAGTATAATCAAAGCTCACTTGCGAATGAATATATTAATATGCATAAATTAATAGCATGATTAACGTTTACAGCACATCGACCGAGCGAGCGAAATTTGTCCACCAAATGTTATAACCCGTTTATTGCTTGCGCATTCACGAGTTAAAAAGGGCCAACAGAGAGTTCAAAGGTCAATGTAGTCTCCTTCGCAACCGTTGTTAAGGAGACTACTTTCAAATTTTCACTCTTGCAACTGCTGAAACTGACAACATTAAGTTGAGACTTTTTTCTCTCAGGTGACGAGAAACTAAGTCGGGATGAGTTTAACATCTTGATAAAGGTTTCCGCAGACGTGAAGGAGACGAATTATTTGAACCACTTTAGGAAAGCTGACGCGAACCACAATGGACTCATCACGGTAACAGAGCTGAAAAACTATTTCAAAACAGTTTTGAACAAAAACTACTCCCAGGCAGCTGTCGTGAATCTTATCTCCACAAACGATCAAGATGGCGACACGGATACCTTGAATTACAAGGGTAAGATAAAAATCTCGAACAATTTGTTGCTAGAAACTAAATATGATCTCCATGTCCATGCTGCGCAATCTCCACCCTGCAATGTTTTTGAGACTAAAACGAAGGAATGTAAATACTAGCCAAAATATAAATCCCGGGAAAACTTACCTTTTTCTTCATCATTAACGCCAGATATCCTTGCCAAACAATAATAACGAGCAGAAGAACCTCGACGTTATCACAAACCGACGTTTCAGCTCATCGAGCATTCCAAAACGTAACGACCCGCCATGGCGGACTGAAAAAAAAACTTCATGTACGCTATTACCGAAGTGTAACATATCAACAGATTCAAAACAAAAATGAAAACAAACCCTGAGACTGCGCAGTACGGACTGGAAAACAGAGACGCAAGTAGACGCAAGTTCAGGACTTGCGCGCACTTGTGTTGACTTGCGACGATTTGCGTTCACTTTGAAGATAAGATCCAATTTGAATAAGATCCGCAATTTGCACGCAAGTTTTTAACCTTTTGACTACCCAGCGTACTTTAGTACTATATTGAAGCGCGCGCAGGAGCATTGAAATGGCTTTTTTTATGAATGTACTTGCAAATAAACTTGCCACTCACGTTTGGCCACCCAACGAAAGTCTATACGCTAATTCATATTTCATAACTTGCGTCTACTTGCGACCCCGTTTGGCCAGGGCTTTACATAAATTTATTATCGAACTTCAGTCTGTAGAATACAAATAACACACCACACGAGTACATATATCCCTGGATATAATTCAACAAATCGTCACGATGCCCATATATGGTCAAGAAGCCCTTGTTAACTGTCATCCGTACATGACAGATATCCTGCGGTATATGTAGTTTACCATATTTGGAAGTACACTCAAGATGACTCGTCCGACATATTGGAAAGCGCTGCTGAGTTTGAGAGGACTTTAACGACATTTCGATGATTTTGTTTTGCGGCTCGTTGACAATTTGTTGAATAATAAAACAATTATCCTGCTCAATCTTGCGGAATATAGCCTGATTTTAGCCAACTCGGCCTACGGCCTCGTCGGCTAAGTATCAGGTAATTTTCCGCGCGATTTCGCAGGATAATTGTTAAATTACAACGTATGTATCATTCAAAAAAAAAAATGGAGATACTGTTTAGAAGTGAAAGGCTTTTGAAATATAACAGTAATCTTGTATTTCATTTTCAGAGTTTAAAAAGGGGCTGTTTGGTGTTTGAGCTGGAGGTTGCCGTGTACATGTGTGTGACGTCATCAGCTGGTTATGACGCAACGAGGAAACAAGTGTGACTTATTGTTATTCAAGAATTCTGGTTATTGGAATTATATTATTGCAGTTTCCAATTCTGTCAAATGTAATGTGTGATTCCTCAATAAAGGAAGTGGAAAATGATTAACTTTTGAAGTATTATCTGGGAAGCTGGTTAACAGTGTAAGCTGACGTCCGATCTCACTCTCGTACTAAATGCATGCAAAGATCTTTGAGACAATAGCGACGGTCCTGATGGGGGTGCTGGATTAGCCTGCGAGCAGATTTTTGACAGCAATATCTTGCTCCTTTTTCAGTTCAAAATTCACGCCAGAAACAGACTGAAACTTGTCTAAAACATCCGATATACACGAACTCTCGCTCCAACGCTATTATGTTGTCGTTATGAAAACCCGTGAAGTGACGAACTCCGTAGGGATTCAGTCGGCGTGTTTGTCGGCGTGTAATCGCTATCATCAAACATAGTTGACTGACACTTTTCTCGCCTTTCAGCCAATGGTATTTCCCTTCGCTCAGGCGAAGCAGAAATGAAAAAAATACAGTGATCGTTGCAGGCTCACTTTAGACTGGCCCTCCCGCCGCGCCGATCGCCGCTCGCGCGCGTTATTTTGTGAGCCTGCTCGCAGGCTAGTGCTGGATTATCAATTATAAGTTAAAACTTTAGCCATTTCTCAGCTATCGGTTAAAATTTTGGTCATTTCTCAGCTATCAGTTAATTTTGACAGATCTCATTCTCAGCTATCGGTTAAAATTTTGGTCATTTCTCAGCTATCAGTTAAACCCCATCAGAACCAGCAATCGGATATGTGCGTCATATATAAGTACAGTCAACTCTCTTAAATAACGGACACCTCTACAAGACAGATACCTCTATAAGACGGACACCTGGTGTTGGCCCCACGCGACGTTTTTCAGTCATGTTACTGTATCTTAACTCTTTATAAGCCGGACACCTCTCTAAAGGCCTATTTACATGGAGAAAAGTTGTCCCTGGTAGGAGGGTTACCCTCCCCGAGCCATCTTTTACGGAGATTAAACTCGGTAAAAAATCTCAGACAAAAAAGGGGGGGAGGGGCGTGGCCCCTCCCCTCGAGGGGGCTCTGGAGGCCCCTGGAGGACAACACAACATAGAAATAAATCGATTGGCTATTGTTTGTTGACGAATCTCTTGTTATAGAAATACACGTGCCAGACGTCAATTGAAGTGTAGCTAAACCAAAATGCATATTGCAAACAGTGTTCACTTGACAAAATACCACTCAGTTGCGAAAGCTTTTGAAGTGAAATGTTATTATTCAATTTTCCGAGTCCCGGCCTCTCCTCTATAATAATGTTGAAATATTGTCGCAAGGTTGGATGGATAAAATTCAACTTGTATTGGGGTGGGGAGGGGGAGGTGAAGACAAAGACCATTTGTAGGCGAAATGGTAAAGTGTCCCAAGACTTATGACCAGCATTGTAGTTTAGTTTTGTTTTAGAATAGGTACTCTGCTCAGGGTGAAAAGGAATTCGAGCCACGCCCACAAAACGAGATTTACTTTTTAAGGGTTCCTATCAAAATTTCCGACAATTATCCCTGTTAGATTTTATATTACAGTCCCCCCCGGGTCTCCATATAGTCTCCCGAGACTGAAGGAGCCTGCTATAGTCCTCCCCCCGGATGTACATTGTATCAGCGAATTGCTTTCCACGTACCTATAAAGGTGCTATACCACCAAACAGTGTGTTTGTTTGCATGTGTAAAGGTACAGGTTACTAAACATTACAATTAGTAACTGGCCAGTGCTATTCACTACACTGAAGTCAGTTGTATAGGAGAGAAAAGGCACAATACAACGGGTAAGGTTATAGCGTTTTCCTTAGAATAAGCTTGTGTCAGTCAGTGGAAATGGTGTCTACCCATCTAGTTCTTAGAAGCCAGTTAGAATGTGATTTTAGAATATGTTTGGAGATAACTGATTTTCTCAACTTTTGAAAATCCTTTGAAATATTATAACAAATTTTTGCCACTTTCACATTTGTTAAATTGATACATTTTGGTGAACTCATTGCGTCGATTTTTCCCTGTTTCTTAGTTTTATAGTTTTAGATTTACTTCCTCTGGGCCTTATCGATCTCCGAGAGTGGATGAACGACAAAAATTAATCAGTCCTTTGACCACTTTTAATTCAGGCTGTGTAAAAAATCTAAGTTAATTTATCCTCGAAGTTGATCGAGGCAATTGAGTTCAAAAACACAAAGAAGAGATCTCTATTCTGAGACTGGGAAAATGAGGGTCCAAATAACGTTTCACGGAGAATATAACGGTCATCATTTCGCGCATTATCGGCCACAAATTAAATCACAATTCACAGCAAATTAAAAACTCCATTATCGTGGCTATTTAGCAGGTCATGGCGTTTCACTACACGAAGAAATAACGAAGTCATTTTACATTTCACGCCAAAAATGTTAAATATCGGTCAGCAGAGGAAATACCCTCACGAAAATGCTTCACGAAAATACCTTCACGAAAATGCTTCACGAAAATACCTTCACGAAAATGCTTCACGAAAATACCTTCACGAAAATATTTCACGAAAATACCTTCACGAAAATACTTCACGAAAATACTTCACGAAAATACTTCACGAAAATGCTTCACGAAAATGCTTCACGAAAATACCTTCACGAAAATGCTTCACGAAAATCCCTTCACGAAAATATTTCACGAAAATACCTTCACGAAAATACTTCACGAAAATACTTCACGAAAATTCTTCACGAAAATGCTTCACGAAAATACCTTCACGAAAATGCTTCACGAAAATACTTCACGAAAATACTTCTCTGTTCTAGAGTCTCATGCTTGAATAAATTTTATTAACGTACAATAATTATCATCTTCCTGGACATACCATGTCCGGTGTAAAACGCAATAGCGAAGTCAATTAATAAGTGTTGTTTTTCTTGGTAATAATACACGATAAGGGATGCTTTATTCCTTACATTAAGTCAAAAGAAAAAGCGACTAACACAAAGCAAGTCACTGAGTACCTGCTGGATTGTAAACAAAGAAGCCGCGAAGTGTAATGAGAGTTAAACATTTATTTTACCAGTAAAGGTCTGAGTCATTGAAAGGAAATTTATAATTATTGGTTCAGATTGTCAATTTTAGAGGGGTATTAACGGAGTAAACTATAAGAAGAATGAGCTCTCATTATCTCAAGCTCTTTAAACTACATACCAGTCACAATTAACTAACACGGTCGACATGTACCCGTTTGAGGGTAAACAGAGGCATTAATAATCAACTATTACTTTGCAAGTAAAAAAGCTCATTGTGTCATCCCTGCATGAAAGAGAGAAAAACGTTTCAGGACAAAATGAAGTTATCGGCAGTAAAACTCCGTTAATATCCACCCACCCCACCCCTCTGAGGATAATCGATCCCTCCAAAAATAAGCCCCCCAAATCTCACACTCAAAAATCCTTTTGATAATAGGCTCTCTTCCCTCGACTTCGTGAGTGAGCAGGATAATTGTTTTATTATTCAACAAATTGATAACACAACTAAAAAAAATATTATTCCACTTTTATTTCAAGAACTGACTTGAACATTTTACCGCGCGTAAACGAAATTACATACTGGTCGCAGGATATCTGTTGAGTACGGTCGACAGATATTGAGTGCACGATGACCATATTTGGACAGTGTTACAGTTTGTTGAATAATAATCACCAATATTCACGAGCCTGAAAAATCACATAAAACAACACAGAAAAATGTCGAATTTCTCCGAGGAAAATAGAAAAATACGAAAACGTTTCGCCATTTTTTGCCCGAGACAAACAAAATTGAACTTCGTGGTATTTCCAAATAAGGTAGAGAGGGTATATTGCCTCTGAGACCATGAGTAGGGAACCAATCAAATTGCTTGAAAATGCATTATCCTATGGTTAGTATAATATTAACTTCTTCCGATAATAATAATAAGCACTCTATTGCATTCAGATGTTCATTTGACGACTTTAAAACTTGCTTTGCGTTTCATTTCCTTATGCATGGCTAGAGAGTTTTACTCTGCTTTATACTGTGCTTTATTCTTGTATATACCTAAACATTTTCAGATACAAATACCTTCCACATACAGTAAAAACCCACGAGTAAGAACCTAGAAATTAAGAACCTGTTAGGCTAAAATTTGTCAGTTATACACCCTCTAAACAAGAACCTGTTTAGCCTAAAATTTTCAAAAGGTTCTTATTTTCAAAATCTATATATCTGTATAGCTTCAGTCAATGTACAGTTGTACTCTGTGTATACATATGAAATATTTTTCAAGGAAAAAGGACCAACAACTGATGCTTCTGCATCAATATGAATGTAACCAGATAGTTTTGTTATTATTAATGAGGTGATTGGGTGATCACAATGCACCTCTGTGTAATTGAATAAGGAACAAATAGTACTGTACAACATGTCACTTTACATTAGCATTTAAGAACCTATTTAAGAACCTAGTTAGCCTAAATTTGTGTTAAGTACCATTTATATAAGAACCTGTTTAGGCTAACTTGGAAAAATGTAGGTTCTTACTCGTGGGTTTTTACTGTATAACATTCCCTACCCTACCCCGATAACAAGACCTCCTCAGCTGCAGTTTAAGTGCTTCCTTCATTTTTTCTAAATTTTACAGGAAAATGAGGAGCGTCAATGTAGCCATTGTTTTTTGATGTCTCTGGTTCCGCTGTGTAAGTTCATGACTGCTGTTGCACGTATAAATATCTTTAGGCCATCCCCATAAAATGCTTTGTTTCCCATCGCCCGACCGACCCAATTTTTCAAAAAGTAAAAAAAAAAGATCTTAAAGTCACTCTGACATCTTAAAGTCACTCTGACATCTAAATCAGCCCAGTAATGACGTCTTCGAACACTTTTAAAGCCTGGTTTCCATATGATCGCAACGATCGCAACGATCACAGCATTCGTTGCTATCGGCTCGTTTCAAAATGGTGGTCATGGGGAAGATATAATCAACGCTCGCTTGGAATTATTTATGTATAATTTGTCAATATTTCGTTTCTCGGCTTTTTTTTTTTTTTTTTACCGACCGATCGACCCACTTTCACGAGAGAGAGGGCGATGGGAAACAAAACATTTTATGGGGATGGCCTTATCATTTTTTAATCCACACGAACACGAAACAAGGCCGTAATAATTCCATAACACAGCAGTTTTCATGCAATTGAAAGAAAATGTCTTTGTTCTACGCCATTTATATACCGAAATTTTCTTATTGTTATTACTTACTAAAACAGTACTGTTAGCTACCCTTATTGTAATTTTTTTTCTTCACCTCCCGCCTCGGAATAGCCTTGCTAATTTGCGGGAGGTGAAAATCTATGTATTATAATCTTCAGACATAATAAAGCTTGTTGTTGAGTGTCGAAAGTAATCGCGGAATTGCTTTGTTTGGTTTTGCTTTACTGCTCTATGATTAATTTACTGAATAACCTCGCACCACCTACTCAACCAATCAGGTGTAAAACCAAAACCAATCGCGACTTGGTCACACGCGTTTTCCCGCGCTTGGTGCCGGTCACGTGTATTTGCTTAGAGTTCTCATTGGTTCATTGTGTTGTCTACGTTCGTTGTGATTGGCAATTGTATTTGCTTTGGTTTTACGACACTAATTTGAAACGGCTTTTTCAATATCACATTAAAGGACCCTAGTCATCCATAATGCACTGCGCGCACAGACGGCGAAATTCGCCATTTTCGATGCCTCCAGAATGATAAGAAGTTGTATAGCGAACCGAGATCTTTCTCCATCGTGACGAGTCGAGTAATTGGAAGTCTGTTACTGTTATCATAGCTTTGTGTAATTATTCGTGTATCAATTTGAACGATTTTTTCTAAGTTTTGTCTTATCGTTCGCTAAAGTTTTGTAATCGAAAGTTATGATTTCATGGCCTCACGAATTTCCAAAGCGTGGATGGCCGAAGGCTCCAGGACAAAAGAAGAAAATTATTCTTCGCGAGTCGATATTCGACCTTTGGAATGCGAGGAAAAGTATAGCATTGGTATTGCAGGGTTAACTCATAGCCAGTTTGCCGAGTTGTTGTTGCGCCAAGAAAGCAGACGTTGTCCGAGATGCTCAAATCGAGACACAAATACACAGGACGGCCTTCCGTCTTCGCTGTCTTCTTCTGACTACACGTATTATTGCAAGAACAAATTTGTGATAAATTAAACACATTCAGAGATCAAAATACAAACGAAAGATTTATTCTTCCGATACACTAGTATGAAGTAAAAATTTAGATGAAGAGAAACTCGCCTCTCAGTCCGCGGAAGGAACGACAACATTTGTTCCGGTTGATTCCTCGCTCGCGCGGATTTCATTCCGTCTGGTGCGAACATTTGCCACTGGCGAGCCGTAAAATTAATGTTCACGGTTACCTGAAGAGGATCAATTTCAGTTTCTACATCTATTTCGACGTCCGCATCTGTAACGTTTTCTCCTGTACTCACCATGCAGTCATGCACGTAATCTCGCGTCTGACCTTTCACGGCCGGCTATTTCTTACATGAGGTCACCCGCCAACGTGTAATGTAATACCGGAATTCCAGTATGTCAACAAAAACAAAGGAGTGGCTGCGCTGACTAGGGTCCTTTAAGAGATCTCCGCGCAGAAGGGGAAATGAATTTTTACTTCGTAAAAGGGGTCCAAAACAAGAAATCAAACATTTCTCAAATGATGAAATATAGACCGTATCTGATCACAGTTAATAGAGGAAATGGTTATGAAGCCCGGCAAACTTCAAATAAGGAGCAAACAAAGAGGCCAATATTTATGTTGGAAGGTCCACGACCATGCACAATCTTTTGTTTTGCGCTCATTCACTATGCATGAATTACGTAACCGAAACGCTTCTATTGCTTAGTTGCTTGAACACACGTAAACAGCTATTGTATTTTGTCAGATTTTGTGCAAGGTCAAGGCCAAAAAAGCGAACAAAAACATATAACAAAGAACTTTGCCGGGTTTCATAACCACTTCCCTCTATTAACTATGATCTGATAAAATGGCCGCGCTCCAATTTTTTTGTTTGGCTAGGTTTTATAATTAATTGACGACATCACATTAAGTGTTTTGGGTTTAACGGCTTTTCTGAGAAGTTGTACTGTATCACTGATTGATTAAGGTATCAGTATACCCCAAATTTGACCATTTTGCAAGATTTTACTTTTTGTTATCTTCAGATAGATTACATCAAGACCTTTCATTTCCAAAACGTTTCACGAAAAAAGATTGTTTCTAAAGAAAGTTATGAAGAAAAAACGATTCTCGCCATTAATTATTTCCAATCGAGAGCCGTCAACAGTTTGTCAACAGTTTGTCAACATGTACGTATAAAAAGTCGCGTAACATGAGGGCCGACGTGTTTGTAGATTCACCCGAAATTTGAAAGCTGCATCTTGCAATGTCCGTAGAAACATAACAGACGGTGTCCGCGTTTTCAAGTAAGAATATACCAAAATGGGAAATTGTTCGGTACTGAATTGAGCCGAAAAACGCTCGTCTCAACCGGGTCTCAAGTGACGGATCGCATCACTGATTAGGACAACTTGAACATCGCTCGCGGTTGCATATCCATGTGGGCGAATATCCCACAGAGAGGCTAAATGGAGAGAAAACTGAAGCCATAAACTCTTGTTTTACTTGTAGCACGATCGGTGAGAGGAGAACTTTCTTCTCCTGGCCATAAGAAGCGTGCATTTGAGGTCATTTGTATTCGATACGAACTCTGTTGTTAATTAAAGTAAGACGAGCCTTCTCTTTATCGATCAACGCATAATTATTTTCACGCGTCTTGTGTATTTAATCTCATCAGACCGGAAGAACGCCCCAAAATATGTTTTCCCTTGTTTCTCGAAAATAAAATTTAAGCGAATGAAGCGCGCGTTTCAAGTTCGTTTGCAGCGAATTTTCAACCTTTTTCGCTGAAATTTGGAGAGAATGTTCTCCAATAGTCTGACAGCAAAACGATGTCGGGGAATTTTTTTTTTTCCCTCGTTCGAAAGTTATGAGTATTTTCGTACAGAGAATACGTGTTTTGTCAACCCTCGAAGTTTAACTGTGTGTTAAAAGCTAACCAGACAAGTAATCAAAATTCCCCGACATAGTTTGTTAGAGAAAGGTGTCAAGAACACGTAGCGATGTTTTTCGCTTTCCCCCGTTTCAATTGCGATCGGAAACGAACTCGATTTGTGGACCGATATACTTTTTGAAATTGAGCGCTTTATTCGAAACACGTTAATTTTTTTACTTCAAATGAATACATATTCGTAATCTACAATTCTTAAGCTTTCAGGAAATATATACTTTATTGGGGTTTTTGATAAAACGTCCGACCGTAAAACAGCGCCAACGCATGATGGTCATTTGGGGTCTACTGATACCTTAACTCCCTTCTCGAGAAAATTGAAGTGCGGTATGCTTTACAGGTTTCTCGTCGTATGACAATCTTCATCTTTTGAGTGTGCCGTACTTGGGGAAAAAGATGTGCAGTCGAAAACGTAAGTATTAATTGCTTGAGTTTGCGTCAGATTTGTACAAGAAGCTCTAATGGCAATTTCATTCTTAATGGAAAACTAAGAGCCCAGTAATGAATGTTATGTCAGTAATGTCAGCAGTGATGGATGCAATGTCAGCAGTAATGCATGCAATGTCAGTAATGCCAGCAGTAATGCATGCAATGCCAGTAATGCCAGCAGTAATGCATGCAATGTCAGTAATGCCAGCAGTAATGCATGCAATGTCAGTAATGCCAGCAGTAATGCATGCAATGTCAGTAATACCAGCAGTAATGCATGCAATGCCAGTAATGCCAGCAGTAATGCATGCAATGTCAGTAATGCCAGCAGTAATGCATGCAATGTCAGTTATGCCAGCAGTAATGCATGCAATGTCAGTAATGCCAGCAGTAATGCATGCAATGTCAGTAATGCCAGCAGTAATGCATGCAATGTCAGTAATGCCAGCAGTAATGCATGCAATGTCAGTTATGCCAGCAGTAATGCATGCAATGTCAGTAATGCCAGCAGTAATGCATGCAATGTCAGTAATGCCAGCAGTAATGCATGCAATGCCAGTAATGCCAGCAGTAATGCATGCAATGTCAGTAATGCCAGCAGTAATGCATGCAATGCCAGTAATGCCAGCAGTAATGCATACAATGCCAGTAATTCCAGCAGTAATGCATGCAATGTCAGTAATTCCAGCAGTAATGCATGCAATGCCAGTAATGCCAGCAGTAATGCATGCAATGCCAGTAATGCCAGCAGTATACGTAATGCATACAATGCCAGTAATGCCAGCAGTAATGCATGCTATACAAGTAATGCCAGCAGTAATGCATGCAATGCCAGTAATGCATGCAATGCTAGCAGTAATGCATGCAATGCCAGTAATGCCAGCAGTAATGCATGCAATGCCAGTAATGCCAGCAGTAATGCATGCAATGCCAGTAATGCCAGCAGTAATGCATGCAATGCCAGCTGTAATGCATGCAATGCCAGTAATGCCAGCAGTTGATGCATGTTATGCCAGCAGTGATGCATGCAATGCCATATATGGATTCTTTATTATACAGCACTTATTAATTTTTTTTCTGACTGTCAGCGATGAAATCTTTTGATGTGGAGATAAATCCGTCATTACAAATGAACTCAATCAAGGTAGCGGACATTCCAGATTTGACAGAAATGACCATGTGCATGTGGCTGAAGATTGGAAGTGCATGGGACGACACTGGAAACAAGCTGATGTACCTTGTTGCCTATGACGTGGACCATTCCGATCAAATGACAACAAACAGCTTCTTTGCGGGACTCAATGATGATAAACAGCTTGTCTTTGGAATTGGAAATAGCGCGCCTCCATGGTAAGTAAGACTCAGCCAGGGGGTAGTGGTATACCGGTATTCTTTATACAGCTGTTTCGAGAAAGGCTGGCGGAAAAAAGCGCATGCGACAATCCCGAAAGGTATTGCTGATCTAACAACATCTCACAACTGCAACCACCGCATTAGGCGTTGTTGAGTAATCATGTTTTTTTGCGCGCAAGAAAACCATTTTTCAAAATGTAACGTTTATTCGTTTAACGTTTTTTTGCCTAAAATATGCTATTTCGTTTGTTTCTTTGTTGCATTGACTGAAATGTATTCTTGTGGTAAAGCTTATGGTCTTGCATTTCATGTATGAAATAGATCTGAATTTATTATAGCAACTTCGACGCTTCTGATCTGATGGATAGTGTATGGCATCATATCTGCCTCGTGTGGGACGGATCAGCCAACTCAGGGTACACAAGCTACTACAAGGATGGAAACCAAGTGAAATTTCAAGAATGTCCTCACGGTAGAAGAACCGGAGGCAGCGAACTGCAGCTTGGAGGAGGCGGAAGAGCGGAGAGTGTGGAAATGACAGGTTTTTATTTATGGAACAGAATGCTGAGGGAATTCGAGATTGCCGACGAAGCCAAAGAGTGTGACACAGGCACAGGAGGCCCAGTGGTTCGCTGGCGTGACTTCTTCAACTCAGTCAGAAAAGATCAGTCACTGAGAACCTTTGTGACAACTATATCCCGATGTTATTTTGGTATACAGCTGTTTCGAGAAACGTTGTCGGTAAAAAGCGCACGCGACAATCCCGAAAGGTAATCTGGGATATGATCAGCAAGGTACGTTCCTGACAGTAGCTGTCGAACCTACTTTTGTTGCTTTCTTTTAGCACTCGCAAACATACTTCCATGGCATTTCGTGCCATTTTCCCCGGGCCATTTTCTCAGATTTCCCTGAAATGCTGAAGTCAAGGAACTACCCACAATGCCTTTCGGGATTGTCGCGTGCGCTTTTTTCCGACAACCCTTCTCGAAACAGCTGTATATTAGATGTCTATATTTGAATATTAGCTAGGGCCAGACGATTCTTCCTTCCAATGTTTGCTCCCTGGCAGACCACATGGCTAATTTGCATTATAATACGAAAACCAGGAAAACCTATTCAAATTCGGTTTTGACATTCCGTGAACCTCGTGCATGTGCTTTCCAATTGATGAATTCAGTGAGCCGTGTTCCGCAACGCGTTGATGTAAATGTCGGTTGGTGTAACCAACATAGTCCATATCACATAGACCACATTTAAAATGATACAAGACGCATTGCTCGCTGATGAGCTTAGGTTTCGGTTCCCTGGATTTCAGGAGGCTTCCGATTTTGCGGCTTGTAAACACGGGTTGTAAACGTGTTCCAATTTTGCTGCCAAGGTGTTGTAGTTGTTTCTTTGTGTTGTCGGCAGATTTCTGATCCTTGAACGGAATGACGATCCTGATGTTTTCTTCGTTTTCACTGTAATGTTCTTTTTTCTCGCTGGATCTATGTACTGTCGGTGGCTTGATTGTTGATGAACCTCTTGATTGTAGAATCAATTAGGTTTGCTGGGTAGTGGAGGTGTGCGAACGTAGTCTTAAGGATTTCGCATTCATCAATAAAGGCTTTCCATGTTGATGATAGTCGATAGGCTCTATTCAGCATTGTTTTTAACATAAGAAATATTGAAGATTTAATGTAGTTTTAAAATTAGAATTTGAAGTTAAAAATTAGTAGATTGACAATTGACAGACAGTTGATAACCACGCAAGAGCACCCGTGTGGTTATGCTGTCTATCCCTTCTTTAAACCTCTTAAAATTTCATTGAAATTCAGGTTAACTCCCGCCTTAAGACTAGTTTGTGTGTAACACAAAAACCTCGAAAATAGCGTGACATAGCCCCTTTAATTTGTCAGTACAGGAACAGAGACAATATTCACGATAGCCTCCATGATACAACTTTTCGGTACTTAAGAAGTGCCGAAATAAATTCGACTGTCTTATTTATGAGATGCTCACAATCAAAGAATTGCAACCAACTTTAAACGTGCAATCAGACTCCATCTGCGCTAAGTTATTTGCATAACTTAAAGACTCCAAAAAAAATGCCAATTATTTTCACTAATTTATATTCATTTCTCAACTAAAAATGTTCGCCCTTCCCTTGATAATGATGATAGAATCATCGAAACGTCGGACAGCAATAATTTTTGTATTTCTAATATTTCTTATTTCCCTAAATTTTACAACTCCTTTGAGAAAAACTATTTCCTCCCAAAAAATCCCCCAAAATCACCAAAAAATTTACCAAACGCCATAGCATAGATTCATGTTTTAGGCAGAGAGTTTTTGGATTGCTTGAAACGTGAACGAGATATTTCCATGAAACTCATGTTAAGTGGCGGGAAAATGGAATTCAGGTTAACTCCCGCCTTAAAATAGATTGAAACCACTAAATAATGGTTTTAAACCACAGAAAAATATAAAACAAATACTAGGAAGCCGAAATGAAGTGCGGATGGTCAAAATTGGACAACATTGAAAACGGATTGCGAAAAGGTTAACTTGAAAAACGACAGCCCGACGTTTTTCAAGTTTAAGTCCATTTGTATGAAACAAGTGGTAAATAATGCTTAGAAATCATCCGTGTTTGTTATGTAAGTGAGATTCCATCTTTGAATTAATATTTCATTGACATGTTTGAGTTTATAGCTCGTAAAAAAGTAATACAGGGAAGAATAGCAAAAAATAGCGTGACACAGCCCATTTAAGTTGGTTAATACCATGCTTTTCACTTAATAGGGGAACATTTGGAGTGCCAAAGTGATCATTACCAGGTACTTGATCAATCTGACCGTGCAATGGGTTGGATTGGCCCAGGGATAAAGAAAAGTGATGGTGAAGCACCTGATAACATCATCTCACCTGCCTGGTACCGCATGATGGGACATACCGGTACCCAGATCCCAGAGGAGTGCGTTCCCACCGAAGCCTGCGGCACTCAAGCTCCTGGTTGGCTCAATGGTAAACACCCAACAGTGGTGGAAGGTCTGGTGACTCGTGAAGTTTGTTATCACTGGACGGCTACTGCTGTAACTGGTATAATGACATTAGGATCCGCAACTGTGGCGCTTACTATGTGTATGAACTACAAAAGCCTCCTACACATACATTACGTTACTGCGGCAACCAAAATGGTAAGCACAAGATTTATCCCATACTTTCAGGCGTGACCAATCGATGTCACTCGATATAAATAATAATAATAATAATAATAATAATAACATTTCTATAGCGCCAAATCCACTACTTGCTCATGGCGCTTTAGAATAAAAAATATTAAAAAGATAAAAACAAAAAATAAAAAGGAGTAAAAGTAGGTGATATCAATCGTTATAATCCATCAAATATTTTTCTCGCGCGCGATTGGTCTAAACACGTCACGTGACGCAGGAAAACCTGGGGAATATCCGGTGATATTCCCCAAGTGATATTCCCCAGTTTTTAAAATTTGCGTTTCACGTTCGCAGGTTCAGTTTTCGTCTCAAATAAATTGCCAAATTAAATAGAACTGATTGTTTGAACATACTAGAAATATTTTTGAACGCCAACATAATTATTTTGACGTGACCGAGATCTTCCACGGCAAACAGAGCGGCCTTGTCAAAAAAATATTTGAAGGATAATAACTACAATAGCCGCCATTTGGCTTCAAAAATATACACGGATATTTGTCCTTGGACATTATCTGTTCCTCGAAGCTCACAGTTTTCCTCGAGCTTCGCTCTCGGAAAACTGTGAGCATCTCGAAACAGATAATGTCCGCGGACAAATATCCGTGCATATTTTCGCGCCAAATGGCGACTATTGTTTATATAACATTCGATGACATTTATTTCCCAGTTTCCTCTATCCTTTTGGTCAGCACCAATTCAAGAATCGGGACCTCTGGCCGGAACCAATTTGTTGAACATGCGCAGAGTACTCGTTCTATATTCTCAGCCAATCAGATTTGTCAGATTTGACGGGAAGTCCGAGATTCGCGGACTTCCGGTGTTGGAACCGGCCAGAGGTTCCGATTCTTGGTGCTGACCAAAAGGATCGTGGCCTCTGGGGACGAGAATGGGCGTAAATCCGATATACGTTGCCAGGGAAAAATAGGAAAACATTTCGAAACAGAAAAAGGAGCCATTGAGTAAAGGATGGGAATCTGGAGTACGAGAGGCGGTTCACCCCCTCCCCCTCCCCCCTGCCCCCCCCCCTCCCCCCTCCCCCCTCCCCCCTCCCCCCTCCCCCCTACCTCCTCCCCTCCCCCCTCCCCCTCCTCCCCCCCAGACTTCTTATATTCCCCAACTGCTGATGCGAGGTTTTGTCGTTTAACAGCGCTAGGAACTGAATGCCATACATACAAACGTCTAAGTCAAGCGGACCGTGCTATGAGTAACACCGATCAAAGCAACATCAAAAGTGACGATAAAGCTCCCAACGAACTCCCGTTTGGCTGGTATCGTATCATGGGCAAGGCTGGTACCCAGATCCCAGAGGAGTGCGTTCCTGTCCATCGCTGCGGCACTTTTGCTCCTGGCTGGGTCAATGGCCAACACCCAACTGTGGAGGAAGGAATAGTGATTCGTGAAGTTTGTTATCACTGGGACGACAACTGCTGTGAGTGGCAAAACAAAATCAGGATCCGTAACTGTGGCGAGTACTATGTGTATCAACTACAAAAGCCGCCTACTTTTAGTTTACGTTACTGTGGTAACAACTAAGGTGAGGCTAGTAAGATAACCCTTAATTAATACCTAGGACATCATTTCATGAATCTTGTACTGTCGGATGTTCTGGATGAAAAGTTACAATTCTTAGTTTCGCATCTGATCTGTAAAATACATCCGTAACCATGGTAACCATTAGAGGATAATCCTCTCCTGTCGTAACTAAGGGCTCGTTCAGACTAGGTGCCCGTGCCGGGGCACCGTGCCCGGGCACTGAAATGGACGTTGTTCAGACACCTCAGTGCCCTGGAACGAGGATGTTCACTCTCGAGCAGGAGATTTGGTGCCCAAATATTTGTTTACGGTTCGCCACACTGTTGCCATGTGCAATTCGTGTGTGGTTGTTTACTGTTCTCAAATGTGCACATGTCCCGGGGGGGGGGGGGGGGGGAGGTACTCCCTTATATAAGCTATATAGGTATGTGCCGCCCCAAAGGGAATGGTTTTTGAGACGTTTTGATCTGAAATAGGGTATAGATTTTGACCATTTTGGTCTGAAATAGGGTATGTTTTGTGCACTCTGGCCTGGAATTTGGTTTGGCTTTTAGACGAAACTGTTTTTTTTCCATTAACATCGGGAATTTGAAGCCCTTTTCAAATGTTTGCGCAAATGGAACCCATTCCTGTGTAGGTCATGAAGTCATGTATTAGACACGTGTACTAATTTGATAGGTCTGAAATAGGGTATCGATTTTTGGGTCAGGTCTGAAATAGGGCATGGACAATCACATATTTTGGTCTGAAATAGGGTAAGGGTTTCAAGAAGCAGGCCGCACACCCCCACCAAAAATTTCAGAGAGTACCCCCCCCCCCGGGGCACATGTTTAGTGGCCTGCATCCTTCTGGTGTTTTTTCTTCTGTAATAGCTCAACAGCTGTTGTGTCGATACCACTTTGGTCTTTCATGATCTTTTGTATTTCTTCGTTGGCATCTTTATTACTTGCCATTCCTTCGATACAGTCTTGGACGGTTTTCTCGCTGTACGCATCCAGTAAAGCAATGATTTCTTCCATCGTCCATTTAGCGCCTGTCGCCATTTTGGTGACTTGAATCGCAGGGAAGCATGGGAGAAAAGTAAAAAAGCGCGGGAAGCGCTCACACAGGCGCGGGAACTGACGAAAGCCTGTTCAGACAAGTGCCCGTGCCAGGTGCCCGAGTACTACCCCTGGAGGTAGTGCCCGTGCCCGGGGCACGGTGCCCAGATTTTTGCTCGGGCACCAACAAAAAGCCATGTTCAGACTAGGTGCCCGTGCCCTGTTCTCGGGCACGGGCACGGTTCTCTGAACGAGCCCTAAGTAGATTTTTTTCAAAATTCACGCAAACAGTACACGACAGTTACAGAACGATGTAAGTTACTTCCCTATTTTGCTCACTGATATAAATACAGTACTTTAAACTGATTGACTTGGCTCCGTATGGTCCGCATGTTTTTATTTGAATTTACAGAGGAATGCTGTGACATCAGGAGCATATCACCCCGGAGCCTCTATCTGTGCTGATTAATGACAACAGCGTTGTTACACCTTCGGCTATTTTTAGAATCGTTCTCCCGCGAAAGGATTTCCGTATAAATCCGCGGACAATTGTGATAATTCGTAGTAACGACATTCCGCCCTTCTAGTTTTATTCCACGTTCCTCTCATCCATTTCTGTTTAAAAAAAAAAATCTGAAACAGGAATGACAACCTTGTCCTCGTGCTCGCAACGGGGGATTTTCGGGGCAAAAGTAATTCTAAAAATAGCTCAAGGTGTAACTACACCGTGTCATAGGCCCAATAAAGGAGATGGATGCTCCGAGGTGATATGCTCCTGTGTGACATGTATTTTATATTTCTTTTCCGTAGCTCAATATTACTGGACGGATGGTACTAAAGTGAAACGCGTATCCGAAGTAGTTGTCATGGGTCTTCTTGTATGACGTCAGCAGCCTGCATTAATCTTATAATAGTAACAGTCATCTTCATTCGCGGGCTCAATTCATCCTCTGACTGATTCGACGCATGCTGATGACGAGTTCTTAAGGCGGGACTTTTTTCCGCGACTTAACATGGGTTAAATGGAAATATCTCGTTCACGTTTCAAGCAATCCAAAAACTCTATGCTCATCCCAGGAATCTATGTTATGGGGTGTTTTGTAAATTTTTGGGTGATTTTTGGGTATGTTTGGGAGGAAATAGTTTTTCTCAAAGGAGTTGTAAAATTTAAGGAAATAAGAAATATTGAAGCTTGATGTAGTTTTAAAATTAGAATTTGAAGTTAAAAATTAGTAGATTGACACCAACAGACAGTTGATAACCACGCAAGAGCACCCGCGTGGGTATCAACTGTCTGTTGGTGTTCCAAAAATCATTTTCTTTCTTCTATCCCTTCTTTAAACCTCTTAAACCCAGTTTCATTGAAATTTAGGTTAAGTCCCGCCTTAAGAGATCTGTATAATGTCTCTGATTGGTTGTTGCTTGTGCGCGAATCATCAAAACCGAGCAGCAACCAATCAGAGTGGCCACTCTACAGCTGCGTCATCAGTATGGAATTTTTCGGGTCGAATTTCAGACGTGTCTCTCTCTAGCCTGCGTCGCAGACGGACCCGAAGGGTGGCTCGAATTCATTTTCAACCCAAAGAGCGAAGTAGTAACTAACAGTTCAGTTCACATTTTATTGTTATTTCACCAATATAAAAAAAACGTTATTTCACCAATAAAGTGGTAATAAACACTGAAAAAGAACATTATGGCCATTGTTAAGAAGTACAGGCACTTCTTCTAGCGAGAGATGAAAGCACTGGCATTGATATTTTACAAATCGACAAATGTAAGGGAGCTCCTTACAAATGTTGCGACAAACCGCTGACCGAGGAGTCTGAGGACTCTTGGTACGCACCCGAAAATATTTAATTTGATTTTAAATAACTTGTATTAAATGCACTCATCACCAAAGACCTCGAAATATCGCGATCGTCATCAAAGTGATTGTATTGTGTGACAAACGATAAAACAACTGAAGGCTATCAAGATTTAATTTGTTGAAACCGAGTAGAGCTTCAGTTGCCATGGCAACCACGTTACAAACTATTCAGAACCTTTCATTCACCTTTAGAGTCTTTAGAGTTGTAAATTGATTTGGCAAACCAAAAAGCTATGGAAATATTCACGACAAAAACTACAATAGTTGGAAACAATGTCTCCATGCTCGATATTCCCGATAGTGATTTTGCCAACATCTCATTACGCGGATCCTGACGGCTTTCCAACGCAACTTCCAAGATTTTGAAAGCGTACTCCGTAGAAAGGGCGGCAAAAATGTGAAGAAAATGATGACTGTTTCCTATTATGTCAAATGTTCCTGGAAGAAGCCGCTCTGGTAGCCTACTTCCATAAATCAGCCCCCCTACGATTGAGCAAAAACAGTGACGTCGAAAATACGTAATCAGCAATTCGTTACAGGCGATGAACGACTGGCATGTCGTGACAGCGTGACAGCTGCACATTGTCACGCCAACTGAAAGAGATAGCACTGTGTTCAGCCAGCCAGCGAACACGGGGATGATTCGCATGATTGCGCCATATTTTCGAAGATCAACTTTACTCTTGCAGCTATAGAATGTCGCCAGGAAAGATAAAATAGCACCCAGGGTTGTGTACACCAGTGCGGATTCGAAGATTCTCCAGTCGGTGTGAATTGGCCGATTGTAAAAATACATCACTTGGCCTGATGTATATGTATAAATGCTGATTCCAGCATAATCGAAGAAATAGAAAATTCGGTGCATCTTTTCCGATTTGGAATTAAACAAATGAGCGGTCACACTCAGCGCATACACTGTAAAAGTTCCAATGGCTGATGACAGCATTGGATAGTAGAAATCGCGCTTTGGCGAACTCGGTTGTCGCAACTCGATCAGAACCACGGAGTATCGCACGACGAAGTACAACAACGTCACGATATGGCTCCAAATGTTGAAGGTCTCGTTGTTGATGTAAAAGAGGCTCTGTAAACATCCCCAGGTAGTACTGTAAGGTTTTCTGTACCCAGTTTGGACAAATGACTCTTGAAGGCCAGCTGGGACATCACTGATGTCGTATAGTAAACTTTTCCCGCCTTCCCTGCCCTTGAACCTGTTGAACGTCGCTTCTACCCTTCTGTGGTTGTTGTTTCGGTTGTTGTTGAGTTTTTCTTGATCAGGAAAAACGGGACTTGATCTACGTGTCATTTTGAAACAAACTTCTTGTGTAGAAAACTACCGTTGCTGCTTAGTCCTTTAGGAGACTTGTAAGAAATGTAAAATGACCATTCAAGTGTTAAAATGACGACAATTTTAATACACGTCATTCCGACATATTTTTCACCTGGCAACCCATAGGCAACCCATTGAGTTCATCCAGAGTCGTTCTAGAATCTTGTGGTTTCGTATACTTCCGATGACCTATCTGTCACGCTAATATCACTGATTTCTGATGAGCCGCGAAGTCTTCACGTCCTTCACGAAAATATTTCGAGATGACTCTGAAAAGTGTCAACAAACAATAGTTTAGAAAATAGCGCGAGTAATTTGAATAACTTTCAACTTCAAACTAATTAGCAAGTCAAAGGAAACGCCATCGTGCATTTTAATATTATTGACTCGAAAACATAAATTACCTTTCTCTGAAATAAATAAGCCCTAATTATTACGTTTCCGAAATTCATCCAGATGGGTTTTCTGAGCT
Organism: Desmophyllum pertusum; assembly: GCA_029204205.1. Lineage (NCBI taxonomy): Eukaryota > Metazoa > Cnidaria > Anthozoa > Scleractinia > Caryophylliidae > Desmophyllum > Desmophyllum pertusum. The sequence goes on from MU825398.1 coordinate 3,840,001, forward strand.
ACAATAAAATCAGTGTCTAAAGTTTACACATTTTATTCGACAAGGGATGATATTACATCAAGTTCAGTGTTTCGAAAACAAAGCAGTGAATGATCAATATAAATACCAGCCGTTAAATACGTACGTAGTTGAATAAATTACTCATCAAAGAAGCCAGATATTTCTACTAACAAATACGTCTGATGAGTTCTCCACCCCAAAGTTTCATTCTGTATAAAGAATCATTTACTTGGAAATCTATTTCAGTTAAAGATTGTTTATATTTGCACACTTTTCTTTCCCTGACCAACCAGTAATGAGGTGTGTTCTTTCAAGGTAAATAAAATATTTATATAGTGGGTGGAATCAGTATTAATTAACGCTCTCACTGAGTTATGCCCGGCTTACCACTGCTGGTCTAGAGAGTCTCCTTTTTCTCAGCTTTTTCAGCATTTTTCAGGCCCCAATCCCATTCGTAATTTTCACGATCGTTTCAAGACCTTTTTCGATCTGTGTTTCGCCCATCGACCCCCCCCCCCCCCCCCTCCCCTCCCCCTCCTTACTGAAAATATACGAGATGTTGTCAGCCTCTCGGAGGGAAACATGAACAGACATTGAGAAAAAATATCTCATCTTCCTATTTAAAATTAATTTTTCATACTCCTTCCTACTAATTTCGGCCGTTCCTCCTCTTCCCTAAAGCGTCCCTCTCCCCTCTCAGGTAGTTTAAAGGCGGCGCTGAAATTTCGCAGGCTATAAACGTAACAATATAAAGTATGTGTCAATGAATTGTCAATCCGACAGCTTCAAGCCAGCTGTCTAGAATAAACAAAATCGTCAATCAATCACTTCGGTTCGTATGGCCGACCGAAAGGATTAAGCCATTCCAAAGCTCGACAAAGCAAGGCTAATCCAGGTGTAAGCCGAAGTCAATTGTCATTAGGTACTGGTCGTGAATGCCATGTTATCTAATGTGCCCGTGAAAGATCACCTTGTGTTTAATTTCAAAGCCAGGTGGTGAGTATTTAGTTAACCTTGCTTTCTACACCTCAATTCCAAGTGTACTCCATGCCCTTTACACGTCGATTATAAGTAGCTACTCAGATGAGGATTGCAGACAGATCAATGTTCGCATTGCCTCTCCTAACCTTATTTCAAGATTGAATACAACGGCTATCGTAAAAGTGACTAGCTTACGTGCATACGTCCTCATATTTCCTTGCTTCGCGCGGAAAACGGACGTCGTCACTTTTCCCGCGTGAAGCAAAGAAATAGGACACGTCTGCACGCAAGCCTTAAAGTGACTGGTCGTTGTTGAGCTTGTATTGCGGACCTATATATGTAGGCGTAGCTACCGCTAGACCTAATATTAAGTCGCCATGATTTTTAAGGTGACTTAAATGTATCAGGAGGATTGTAGGGGTACCTCAGACGATTTTCGGTTACTTTACGACTTCAATGAACTTATCTAAAACGAAGAAATTGATATCTGATATCCCATCAGTCAGTCCAGTCGCAAATTAAGGGGGGGGGGGGGGGGGGCATGAACTCTTGTTTATAGCTGCGTGGGAGAATTGACGGTGAGAGTAAACAATGCAATGACAAAGACTTAATAATTGCTTTTATTTGCTTAGCAACTTAGGAGAGAATATTCCAAGCCAGCCACTGATTTTAGCAGCAAGATTGCTGATTCAATCTTGTTTATAAAATTATGGAGTGTTCAGGATATATGCGAATTTCGACTTAGAGGTCAATATTTAATAGGCACCGTCTCAGCTCCTTAATCCTTTTACTCTAATTTTAAGCCTTTCTGCTACTAATATTGTGGACTGTTCGTACGTCCATTTGTTTCATCTACCTAAACGGAAAAATTACCGCGAAAAGAACAAGGCCGGAAAATTTCGCGCCAACAAATTCTCTAAACTTACATAATATTCTTTATGCATTTTTAATATCTACGTTTCTCTCTGTGCGTGTGAATTCAAATTTTTGCATATCAATTTTGGACTTCGACCGCAAATGAAGCGGTAACTGGTTATTTGTCTTCCCTTGTAATTATTGATGACTTACAGACGCGCTAACTCACGTTAAACGTTCCGTAACTTTGTGTCTGGAGCTGTTTTGTTTGAAGTCACGAAGGCATAAGACCCTGGTAAGTTTGACGGTGAAGTACAAGCTTGTATCGATATATAATTAAATCATTGGTATTCCTTTCGTCAGTTGCATATTCATAAATGTATTTTTATTTTGAAACCACAGTATTTAGTTTTTATTTCGGCACGCTAGTGATTCAAGAAATTAAGAAATGCCTAAATTTGACCGCGGTTGTAACTAAATCAAGCGAAAGAGCGCAAGGAATATTCAGTTTAATCTGAAGTAGCAAGTTTGGGGTTTAATACGTCGGTGAAATTAATTTTCTTCAATCCTTTAAGAGCGAAATGTGACATTTTTCAATACTACTTGTCACCTGTCAGCAATGCGATTTATATCTCGATACAACATAATATTCACAAGTTCCAAATGAGATTCCATTTTGAACATAAATTTCATTTTCGCTCTCATTGTTTTCCGGCCAGCTTTTCAAGAACCTAGCAGCAACACTTCACTGACTAGCTTAAATTACGCGCTGGCCGACCATTTTATCAGCTTCATTTCAAGTTAAAAAGCTATATCAGTTATAGGCTTATTTCAGACTTAGCTTTAAACAGGACTCTCATATAAATTATTATTAACAAATAATTCTGATCGCATATCTCGGCTGATCAACACGTATATTTACAGTTTTCGTGTGGCAACTTTTGTTCTAGCACAACAATGACTCCGCGCAATTTGCTCAGCCAATATGCAAATGTATCAAATATGGCAAATGTATTTTGAAGGAGGAAACAAACACGTTCCCAGATTCCCCTCGGTCTCTTCCATACCCGTTGGTGTACCTTCGCCTCACAACTAACACAAGTTGCAATTTAAATCAAAACTAACACAAGTTGCAATTTAAATCAACAAACAAATCAATAAAAGTTTTAAAAGCCAAGTTGCCAAAGAGCCGAGAAATTGTATGATTTCCGGCCCAAAACACGAAAATCAAATTATAGCCTCTAAGTGCTTCCCACCTCCCATTACTGAGTTGATCGTAGTTATATTGAGATAGCCCCCTCTAGTCTCCCTCTTGGATGAAATTTAACATTTAACATAGTGGTAGGATGAATTCACATAATTAACCGACTTGTCTTTATGTCCTTTTGAGTACCGTACTTCGGTAGATGATAACTCTAGCAAAGCTTGCTTGAAGAGTATCTTTTCCTCACAACAAAAAGTTATTCCATTTGTTAGGCTATGTTCACACTTGGGCGCCCGAGCACAGTGCCCGAGTACGATTCTCGCTGGGCACTAATGTACACCTTTTTTCAAGTACCCACGCGAGAATTCAGGCACGGTGCCAGTGCCCGAGTACAAGGTCTTGACCTTGTACTCGGGCACGGCCAACATGTCGATATCTTGGGTAATCAGTGTGTGAACACAGCACCATTTTGTGCTGGTGCCCAGGCACAAGTGCTCGGACACCAAGTGTGAACATAGCCTTAGACTACGAGCAGTCCCTTTTCATAGAACAAGAAGCGAACTCGAGAGGAAAAAAAAAAATAGCCGCATGAAAATGCGCGCGGCCATTTTTTCATCTCTCGCTTTAGTCTGATGTAACCATGGCTACATCAGGTAATGTGGGGACTTTCGCGTCACTCACTCATCGCATTGTTGTTAGCCAGTTTAGTGACGATGTCTGTCATCAACTGACAGCCAAAACTCATTCAGAACATGTGTTTCACTCAGTCTCGAAGAACTTTAAACTCTAACTAAATGATAAAAAGCAATTTCTTCAAGATATTCCATACTGCAACACATTTTTGCAAAATTTCAAAGATTTCCGAGCCAAATTTGAAACTTTGAAAACTGACATCCTGACGTTTTTTCAAAAATCCATATTGCAATCCATTTCCATCCTCGCTGTCGTTTGTCATCCTCACTTCCTAATGGGTTCCTGTCATTTGTCGAGTGCTATTCTACAGAATCAAACCATTATTGTTCAACTTCCTATGATCTAGATATGTTTCTGAGCTTCCCAAAATCATGCTAAAATCAGGACAGTGCCCCTTTAAGGAAAAAGGCGGAGTGCTTAAGTCTATATTCATTTTTCAGAGCAAATGTCGCTTTTGTTTTCGTAGACCTTAGACGAAAAATGGTGAACAGAAATAGGAACAACCTCAACCCTACCACCACCACTGCCAACAACAACAGTATGGCAGCTTGCGGTACAGACAATGACAAGCTTCTTTTTGAAGACTGTGAAGTGCCCAAGGGCCTTCGAGAACCCTTCATCAAGTCAGGATATAGAAGGGCTTACAGTACACCTTGGCAGTGCTTCAAGAGCCTTTTCTACATCAACAATGAGAGCTTTAACGTTTGGAGCCACATCTTAGCAACATGCTACTTTTTTGTGCGCTTTGGAATGGCCGCCAGCTCTCAGTCGAAGTCGATTTTAGATCCTTTCAATTTGCCTCTCTTTGCCTCTGCCCTTGGAACTTTAACTCTTTACTCTACCAGCTCTGTTGCTCATCTTTTAAACTCCATGTCTGAACGAGGGTACAAAATGTGTTTCTTCTTCGACTACGCGGCAGTCAGTGTGTATACATTCACCTCAAGCCAAGCGATGTTCTTCTACGTTCGGCCAATGAACACTCAATGGATAATCTTTGAGTCGCCATCTTTGTATCTGTGCTTAGCGGCACCTTTTCATTTCTTGTCACGTACGGCTGCTGTAAGACTGATGCTGCAGTCAACAGGTTCAGCACTCTTTTCCGTGCGTTACCAGTCCTTGCTGCCTGGTTTATCAGCACGTTACCATTTCTAGTTGGTGTGACGCTATGCAGTTGTCACGCAAGTGGCACATCATGCACGGCTTTCACCGCCTGCGGTGGTGTACCCTTTAGTTATTATCTGCGTCACGCATTTTACACTTTTCTAGCGGGTTTCATGTACAGTTGCAGGTTACCTGAGCGCCTTATTCCTGGAATATTTGATCTGATTGGAAACAGTCACCATTTCCTGCACATTGGTGTTGCCCTAGCAACAGAATATGCCTTCAAAATCATTGAACGTGATGTCAACTACAGAATAAGCGAGAACATGTTAGAGGAAACAACAGCTTATGCGACGCTTTTAACACCTTGGGTGCGGCCATATTGGTGATGTTTATCAATGCTGGAATTGCATACTGGTTTGCCAGAGCTCTTAAGGACAAGGAGTGTGTTCATAAGCATTAAACTAAAGGGATTAAGAGCTAGTACGGTACAGGAACATGCAAGTTATTGTACAAACATTCGCAGTTACCTTCAACTTCTCCAGACTATAGTAATAAAGGGAAATGGTTATGAAGCCCGGCAAACTTCAAAGGAGCAAACAAAGAGGCCAAGATTTATGTTGGAAGGTCCACGACCATGCACATCTTTTGTTTTTGCGCTCATACATTATGCATGAATTACGTGATCGCAACGTTTCTATTGGTTAGTTGCTTGAACACACGTAGCCACCTATTGTATTTTGTCAGGTTTTGTGCACGGTCAACCCCCAAAATAGCGAACAAAAAACATATAACAAAGAACTTTGCTGGGCTTTATAACCATTCCCCTCTATTAACTATGTCCCAGACTAAAGGGAACGTCAGCCAAAATATTCCAAGAAGCAAAATATCAGGAAATTAGTAATAACTCATCAGGGCCCGGTAGTTCAATGCTGGATTAAATTAATATACTTAGAGGATTCGCGTCGAATTTGAATTCAAATTTATGACACTTATAAGTTATCGGTAAACCATTTCTCTCAGTCGTTGTTGTTGCCCAACATTCTTAACTTTGTACAATGTAAGTTAAAATTAGCATTGAAAGCAGAGGGCGGAAATAAAAACCTTTATTAACTTTTAATCCTGTATTAGGGATTTTCTGGGGGAGGGGGGGGGGGGGGATGCAGTGTACATACCGGTCAACGTGGCCTAGCCTGCGTAGTAGGGGGAAAAATTGGGAAAGAAAAGTAGGGGGACTGGGGAGAGGGGGAATGAACGCTCCTCCCTCCTTCCTCCCTCTTCCTTTTTTCTCCTGATCTTACCCCCCCCCCCCCCCCCCCCCCCCCCCCCCCCCCTCTAGCCTTACTACGTCTGTTATGCTGGCTATGCCCGATCCGGTACCTGACCTTAGCTCATGGCACGAAAACTGAAAAAAAGCCATGCTCACCAGGTTACCCATACCCTGCGTGTTTCAAGTGAGCGGTCATAAGAAAAACTCTAGGACTGGGCTGAGACAAAGAATTGGCAATAGAAATGGTAACGTGACAGTTTTTCCACGTGATATTGTGGTTGGGATTTTCCTTAAAGCTTTTCTTGTAACGCTAGCGTGACGCCACTGGAAGACAGCGAAACGTGAAACGCGAAACGTGACAAGGTCAGACTTCAAGACGTGCGCGGTATGCAAATGTGTTCTCGAAGGATTAGGCATTATGAACATATTTGAGCTATTGAAAGAATACAATCCTCTCTCTGCGAATCATTGTCAGTGCTTCAAACGTACTGCACCGTTCTCCTAACTTTTGAAGACCCTTGAAAAATCCATTTGAAGTTCAAGTTGTAAGCGGTAATTACCCAAACACGAAATTTTACGAATCCTCTCAAGTCTATTTGTTGCTCATTTATTTCAGTTGAAAACTTAGGTGAACAAATGAAAGAAGCTTGAAACGCGCCATTTATAACTACTTCTCGATCGCGATTCATGCCGCTCGAACCTCCGGACCCTCCCCTCTCATAGGCTTTTTTCAACCGACCCCCACCCCCTGCGTCCCAACTCTCCACCCTCCCTATCTCCAAAACCGCCCCCATGGGTAAGACAGGTGACCATTAGATATCGCGTGCTCAACCTCACGAATAATTTAATGTATAAATTAATATCCATTTAATGCTTTACATTAATGTTAACAGAGTATCAATTATCGATCTTTGTGCCAACTTCTGGGAAAGTGATACCCTGTTCTCACCAAAATGCTTAAAAACCATACCTGTCCAGCGGCACGTACCTATATAAGGGAGTACCCCCACCCCGGGAGGGGAGGGGGCTCCTCCATGCTGTTATAAATTTATCCTCTGCCTAGTTCCGTGTCGTTTACAGAGTCGCGTGTAGGCCTCATTTCAGCTATCAACCAAGTTTAAGTTAGACTTCGTTAAACAATTGACCCTTAGTTACTTTATGATACTAATACAACATTACTGAAAAGCAACTTCTCTAGAATCAAAATATGCCATTACACTGCTATGATTCGTTATCAAAATTCATCTAAACGCTAAACGCACAGCACTCTTAGTCTGTTCAAGCCGTTCGGTTACTGGGGAGCGACGCGACAAATTGTGCGTGAAAAAAGGCAAGAAGACTCTTCTAGCCTGCACGCAAGCTCTCTTGGGGTGGGGCCGGTAGAGGAGAGACAATTAAGAGGGTTTCTCCCTCTTCCCCACCCCTCACCCCCAAAGGAACTTGCTCGCAGGCTACAATCTCTCGAGTCGTCTGACTCCTCTCGCTTTATTCTTCGCGCCGCTCGCCACTAACCGAACGGCCTGGAAACACGCTGCGGCACTGTTTATCTCGTGAGTTATCAATAAACACCCTTGAAGTCGGTCTTGTGTTCCTTGGGGACACATTGTGGTCCAACAGGAGTGCCATACCGCTCCACCTTCTGCCCAGTGAACGTGTACGGGTCGCCGGTTGGCGTGATCAATATAGCATTGGTAGATCCAATAGAAGGATCCTGGTCAAAGTAGTTGAACGGCCTGATAAAGAAGTGAGCTGAGTTAGCAGCTGTAGCCGTGTTGGGCAAGTCTTCAGAGTGAGGCACATGCATCGCGCCGATTGTTACCCAGGCAACCAGGTCCTCGTTCAAAATGGCGTCGTCATCCATAAGGTAATCGCGGAAGTCAAGCTGAGTGGAGTGAAAATAAAGGAAAGAAATAATAGAACAAGATATAAATATCATCTTGATTGGCCGTTGACTAACTGTATTCTCCTCACTAATGGTCTCTTCCAATGATATTTTTTTAAATCTATTTTTAACTTTCAGTCCATAGCTGAGCTATAATTAAGAACGGTACCTGATTGGTCAGTTCGAGTAACGTGATGTCGGAGCCTCGATCGGAAGGAAATAAAAATAACTTTCACAGCATGGCGCGAAACTATTAATATATTTCAAAAAGTTATCATGGGGCACGGGGAATCCTTCTCTTAGATCATCCCCTCTTGGTATAATTAATGATTACATAAATTTCTGACACTGAAATAAAATCTAACCTGTGGAACTGTAGGTGACATTTGGTTATAAATAGAGCTGCTCTGTGTCTCATTCGCTTTGTATTTAGTGACAGCCATCTGGTACAGGGACCAGCTGAAAATAGGCGTAATGATCCAGTCTTCTGGATATAACTGCTTCAGCATGCTGTCCAGCTGTATGCGATATCCTTTCTTCGCACCCATCCTGTTTTTCTCGGCATCATTGAAGAAGTTTAAATACATCGGTTTGTCGAAGTTAAACTTAAAAGCGGCCTCCAAACTCCGATTTTTTCACGCTTCGCTTCAGAACTTTCTGGACGCGTCGTCTGGCGGGCCCTGGGAACCACCGCTCAGTGATGTTCTCGATTCCAATTTCAATGGTCTCGTAGGAATTTTTTCGTCCCCGACGTCCAAGTCAACTTTGTAATTGATCAGATGGTCATGTGTACCGCTGGTGAAATGTTCATGGAGTTTGTATGCGTATGGATCCATATTAGAGTCATAAAAATGCCCCAAAGATGTACCCAGAGGCGGACATTTTGACCTCGATGACGCCGTTTTGGTAAAATATGAAGTCGAATACATAATCATAATTATACGCCGTAGCTACAGTGCGCAGAATCAGCACCTGATTGGCCATTCCGCCATAGAACTTGTACCCATTCACAAAATTGTTGTCGTAATGTCGGCGGAGCGGTATTCCAGCGTTCAGTTCAAATACGCATACGGCGTTGCGAAAGGTCTGCGGTTTTCCAATTCCGAACATGTGTACAAAGATCAAAGAAGGTAGCCGTGTCGGGACAATCCACGCCACGGACCATCTCATAGCTGCTCTTTCCCAATCCCCACGCTCCGTCAAGGAAGTTATTCCACGAGGGTTCTGGGTAATAACCCGCGTATGTGGCAGCTGCCTCCTGAAGACTTAGCTCGTACACGATTCTTTCTCCGTTGAACTTGATATCGTAAATCTGCATGCCGCTGTTAGTGTCCATTCTGAAATCAAAAGACCACGACATGTAGCTAACATGACGTCCGTTCACAGTATACCGCTGGCCATCCGGCTCGTATAGCTTAGGGCCTCTCATTGGCTTAGACGGTTGGGGATCCCCTCGACGTTCATAGCTCGAGAACAACGCGTCTTTGCCTTTTGGCGTTTTAATAGAGATCTTGGTTATAGTGTTGTTGTTGTATTTCGCCACCAACTCATCAATGGTGTCAAAAGTTTGATTATTGTAAATGACCTCTAGGATATTCCATTTTGAAATATCAGATCCTCCATGATCCGCTAGTATCATCAAGTCTATCGGATGAAGGTACTGACCAATGGCATCTCCGCGAGTGAAATAAATCCAAGAATATCGATCTTCTCCCGTGAATCCCATTGGAGCTGTGTAGAGAAACTGTAGGCACTTCCCTGAGGTCGCGCAGTATGTGTAGCCATCATAGCTTTCGTACATCAACTTGTAGAGCTTTTGAGAAGCACCCGAGACAATCGCTTTATACAATGCTCTATACTCCACAATCATATCAAATGGCCGAGCATTGAATGGGACGGAATCTTCCTGTCCACCAGGAATTGTTCGTACCACGTGCTTGGCAGGACTAACTGGTGGGCTGACGATGTATTCCCTCACCACCGGGGGGTCAGTCGCGCCATGAAACACGACCGCAATAGCTTTTTCGTTCGGGCTTGGCACCATCGTTGTCCAGGTAATCCAGAACCTCGTCTTTGGACGGTGGTAACAGCTGTATCGAGTATATGTAGCTGCTGGCAACAGTGGCCTTGTCGAATTCCGTGAGGTTCAGTGCGGCTTGCTTCAGCAGATAATCTCTAACGGCGGTGATTTCATCGACTGAGAGGTCATCAAAAACTTCAGCAGATTTGGGTTGGTCTTTGGAGCTGGACGTCATTCCATCTGCACAGGACTCCACGCTGGCGGCTCCATGGGAAGTTTGGTTGGCCTGTGACTTATCTGGATGCTCGTCGCTTTTCTGTTGCTTTGTTGCTACCACTATCAAAGCGATCAGCAATGCAATGCTTATCACAATGAAGACGATGGCGAGAACCTTCCACAACATCAGCGAATTGCTGGTCGCCGATGTGGATTTCTTCTTGATCATAGGGTCGGTGGTTTCCATCACTGGAGGAAATCCTGTACGAACAAAATGATTGTTAGTCTCCTTCGTAGCTGTGTTTAAATAAAATATTACGTTACGTTACTTGAGCAGTTTGGGTCGTCACGCAAACGCTTTTCGTAACGGGCCAAATAACGGCTGCGAAGCTGAAGGAGGCTTAATGATTATCAGTTTGAGAATATCTCTCTGGGTCAGGTCTCGAACCCGCAATATATCCAACGCATTAGCCAATGACGAGAACTGTTTGACTCATCCGAAACCCACACCTCCCATCCCATGCATGCCGAACCCTCTCTCCAGCCCGAGATTGCGGTATTGCACAAAACGGTGACGGTCAAACGTGACGCGCCTGCGCAGTTCCCGCCAAAACCCCACTGCCCTTCCACTTCTCGACACTTTAAAGCTCAAACTTAAGAAATTTATTGAAAACTTAAGCTTTGTACTCGGAGTATGCATAGAGAATTTAAGAATTGTTATCCACCAAGTGTCTCAGCTCGTATTTTGGTTTACCACTGCATGTTTTATAACGTTTCCTTACAAACTTCGCGGCCATTACGCTTCAAACTCATGGAAAAGTCAAGGCCGCGAAAACCGGAAGTGGCGTTAAATTTTTGCGTTTGACTGCTGTGTGGCGGTATTGCGGTTTCATCGAGTGCGTTTTCTAACATTTTGAGCAGCGGGTGTTCGGTAAAAATTCTAATTTTGTACGGTATTTCGGTGAGGAAAGTTTCCTTACAACGTTAATAATGTTTCTTGACTTTCAGTGCGGTTTTCGGTATTTGAGCTGAAATCTTGCGGTTTTTACGGGTTTTTGGAGAAACCTCAATGTCCCCCTCTTCTCTTGAAGCTCTATTTTCAGTAGTCTCCTACGCAGCCGTTATTTGTGTCGTCACGCAACGCTCCCCACGTTGCGCGACGACACAAATACGGCTGCGTAGGAGACTTATATCTTCAGTTGTCTCTCATAAACCCTAGCTCTATTGTTTTTAGGGCCTGCGAGGTCTATTTGTTATGTATCTATTGTTTCCAGAGCCAATGATGTAGCTCGTTACGAGGGGTGGTGGTGGGCGACTCTAAGCTGGGCCTGGGGGGGGGGGGGGGGGGGGGGAGGGGGGGTATTGTTATAATCCGCCCTGTGGACAATAGGAAATGGAGCCAACGTGTCTTCACACACGATCCTAATGTAACTTCACTGGAAGCGCGTACACTCATTCGATCTCATATCTGTTCTTGATTATAGCTAAAGAGAAAATAAACCTGTAATTGTGTATATAAAATATGTTTACTTTTGTATGATTGATGCGCGTGACACTAATTCTTCAAGACGCGCCAATGCTTGACGTAACTCCTTTATATTATGACGCAGAAACAAATGTTTTCACTAAAATGTAGACAATGAGATTGACACTGCATTTATTGGTTCAGATCGAAGCGACTCTGTTAATAGTTAGCCGATATATCGCAGCGATACTCGCTCATTTCGTCCTATTTCCAAAGCATTTAATATCTCTTTACATTGATCAATAAACTACACGGATAGCTACTCTTGCGGCAATCACCGCCTGCAGTCGCCACCGGCAATCGCTGGAGCCGTGCGTGCCAATAAAATACTCATCTGATATTCAATATGGACCAAGAAGAACCAAGAATCTATACAATAACGACATATATAATAACTGCAGTTTATCTTATCAGACCGACAACCGTGTAAATACTGCTGCGCTTGGTTAATTGGCATGCAAGGAAGAAAGAATGCTCTCACAGAATGCTCTCTCCTTCTCTGCATGACGCTGCAATACATGCATATGACCTGACAACGTAAAATGAACATCTAGCCTGTGTGTGTACACATCAGTCCAGGTAATACATGGATCGTATAACTATATATGTCAAAATAGATGAAACTTACCTGAATGTTACCTTATTTAAACGCTTTACAAATCCAGTCTTATAGAATACAAATGGCAGCGCTCGAGCGAATACAACTGCTGCGTGAAACCAATACGTTTCTGGCGTGACGCACAAATTTATTCAGCCGGCCAGAATTACAATAAAATGAGTGGAAAAGAACCCCGATTTAACGAAATACCCGATATAAACGAACACAATCTAGAAGCCCGTATGTAAAATCTACCTCGATATAACGAATAAATGTCATCACGCCACAGAAGATGAATAATCGACTACAGTAAAATATTTTAATTATCTAAGAAAGTTGTCAGCAGTCCATTACAGTCATACATGTTGCTAAAAATAGTACTGTCGTGGCCATCTAGTCGGCTTTATCTTCTTTGCCTTTAATCAGTTTAACATTACGGCAAATTAATTATTAACTATACCCCGATTTAACGAAGTTTTTGGTCAGTTTTCAACAAATTCGTTATATCGGGGTTCTCGATTTAAAGAAACCCCGATTTAACGAACCAATTTCCTCAGTCCCTGGCACTTCGTTAAATCGGGGTTCCACTGTATAAGGTTGTTTTGAGACGCAAATGCACGAAAGGATCTTGCGTGACATTGTTTTATAAAACCAACGATGATAATGAAATTACAAATGTGGCAGCACTTCACTTCCAATATGGTACCCCTAGTATACATGTATACAGTTGCTCGTTGCTCATTTCCAATTTTGTAAGGCCTAAATTTGTATACACCATGGTCAGTCCCCAATAGCAATATAGGTGATGTCACATATTGCCAGGCATTAATGTGCCGACCAAAGAACTATTGGTTAAATAAGGCAAAAAAGGGTAACTGTAGCGTAAGAAAATTTTACTAATCAAAATAAACTGATAAAAACAATTGTGTTCAGTAGGTGGGCTCATACTAGCATAGTATCAACCTCGTTCCCAGGGTCTCGATGAGAGACCCTGGGAACGAGGTTGGCATAGTATATGAGTAGACCTCAAGTATGCGAAGATCTCAAGTATACTTGAGATCGCGTATGTTTACTTACGCTTATAAGTGTTCATATTTAAAATTATTTCAAGCAGCTTCAAATGACAGAGACAAATCGAAATACGGGAAGCCGTAACATTCTGCTGGCGTTTCTTGACCTGGTGTATGGTTCTTTGGCTGTCGGGATAACTGCCTTTATACCCTGCAACTCCGTGATTTTTTGTCCACTGGGGGGGGGGGGGGGGGGGGGCGGGCTACTCCCTTATATGGCCTATATCGGGACGTGCCGCTGGACAGGGTATGGTTTTTGGCCTCTCTGCCCTGAACAGGGTATATAATTTTATGCGAGTATGTCCTAAACAGGGTCTGAACCTGTCCTAAACAGGGTATGGTTGCACGATTATCGTCGTAAAAATATGGTTTATACAGTATTTAGAGATCGGAGACGTTTGCCGCGTATGAGGCCCCATTAGGGGGGGGTCTGGGTATCCCGTATCCCTTTAATTTTTTCTTTAAATATGCCATATCCCCTTAATTATGTGGTCTCGTATCCCTATATAATGACGATACTGGTGACGTCATTTCTCGGTAACAAAAAAGTTTGCAAAAGTTTTTCAATCTGCTAGTTAACCATCCAGTTCGACCACAGGTCACAACAGGAACTGGAAGTTGATGAAAATACCGAAAATGTACAAACCGGCAGCATATCGGTCCATTTTGATCAGTATTACCATTAATTATTGTTAATTTGTTTTATTTTGACTATTTCTTTTGAAAATAATCTTGATTAATTGAAACGTTAAGAAATCTTGTGAAGAAAGTTCCCGTTGAATATCCCAATAAGTCTTTTTCCAATATCCCGTATCCCTATAATTTTTTCCTTCAGTATCCCGTATCCCTATAATTTTTGTCTCAAATATCCCGTATCCCTATAACCCCTAATGGGGCCTCGCGTATCAGTCAAACGTGATTCGCTAAATTGCAACCTAAACCAGGGTAGGTATTTTAGGTATTTTTAATTATTAAGTACCCCCCCCCCCCCCCCGGGCAGTTGTATAGGAGTGTTCACTGTTGATCAACATTACGTCAAATTTGTTTTGTTATTCAAATTTGCCAACCATTAAACAAAAGAACTCTTTGTTTCAACAGCCAATAGTTCTCTGGTTGGCACATTAATAACAATAGGTGACGTAACGAGAAACATCGCTATTCGCTCGAGCACTGCCATTGTACTCTACCAAACGTTGTGCATAAGACTCGACTTGTAAAGCGTTTAAATAAGGTAACATTCAGGTAAGTTTCATCTATTTTGACATCTATACGATCCATGTTACAATAGTCGCAAGAAACTCGTGTAGTTGACGTAACAACCCGCCTTGAGACTCTTGAAACCACCTCATTTAGGTTCACCTAGACTGCTGTGTGTAGATGTCCAATCTCCTCCTGTGCCAGAACGAACCTGGATGTGTACACACACAGGATAGATGTTCATTTTACACTTGTCAGGTCATATGCATCACTATTGCAGCGTCGAAACATTGTTGCGGACGCAAATGTTTCGGCGAGCAAACGGGGAAACAATTTGTTGCGGACGCAAAATGTTTCTGACAGAATTCAGAAACATTTTTTGCGTCTCGCAACAAATGTTGCGTGCGCGGGAAAACGGGGAAACATTTGCGTCCGCAACAATGTTTCCTCGTTTGCCACGGCAGAGAGCATTCTGTGAAGTTCGTGAACATGTCGAGTAGTCTTGCATGCCAATGAAGCCAAGTGCAGCAGTATTTATTACACGGTTGTCGGTCTGATAAGATAAACTGCAGTTATTATATATGTCGTTATTGTATATATTCTTGTTTCTTTCTCAATCGATCCGCATACAAATCAAAAAAATTATCCGTGAACACGCACTAGCACTTCAGTCTTCGATCGATCACGCGACCGCGCGGGCAATTACCATCCATATTGAAGTATTTTTATAGGCACGCACTCCACTCCCCCCCCCCCCCCCCCCCCCCCCCCTTCCATATTGAAGTATTTTATTGGCACGCACTCCAGTGATTGCCGGCTGCGGCTGCATGCGGTGATTGCCGCAAGAGTAGCTAGCTATCCGTGTAGTTTATTGATCAATCTAAAGAGATATTAAATGCTTTGAAAATAGGACGAAAAGAAGCGAGAATCGCTGCGATATATCGGCTAACTTCTAAACAGAGTCGCTTCGATCTGAACCAATAAATGCAGTGTCAATCTCATTGTCTACATTTTAGTGAAAATAATTTGTTTTTGCGTCACCTATTGTTTTTAATATAAAGGAGATACGTCACGCATTGGGGCGTCTTGAAGAATTAGTGTCACCCACCACTGGCATTCTAAGTACCATCACAGGTAGCCCAAGCTCTATATATGAGTGATAAATTATAAATGACCTGACCTTTGTTTCAGCTGAGCGATAATTTGAGCGTCACGTAACCCGTTGCGTAACAGCGAAATTATAAGGGTTTGTATGGGAGAAATCGTTTTCCTTTTGAATTTAAAAAATATGGACGATTTGTGAATAAAAATCACTCACCTGAACTCCTTTGCTTGTCTGTCTGTGTCCTATTTGGTTTTTAGGTCCATTGGAAGCGATTTTAGGTTTTTTTTTTTTTTCACTCTTTCTCCCTATATATATCCTTTCCCAGGATATATATAGGGAGAAAGAGTGAAACCCCCCCCCCCCCCCCCCTAAAATCGCTTCCAATGGACCTAAAAACCAAACAGGACACAGACAGACAAGCAAAGGAGTTCAGGTGAGTGATTTTTATTCACAAATCGTTCATATTTTTTAAATTCAAAAGGAAAACGATTTCTCCCATACAAACCCTTATAATTTCGCTGTACGCAACGGTTACGTGACGCTCAAATTATCGCCTCAGCTGAAACAAAGGTCAGGTCATTTATAATTTATCACTCATATATAGAGCTTGGGCTACCTGTGGTACCATTACACAATTGGGTTTTATTTTCTCTTTAGCTATAATAAAGAACAGCCCATTTCCTATTGTCCACAGGCGGATTATAACAATACCGTCCCCAGCTTAGAGTCGCCCACCACCCCTCGTAACGAGCTACATCATTGGCTCTGGAAACAATAGATAACAAATAGATAACACCATAACAATGCCCCTGGCCCTAAAAACAATAGAGCTAGGGTTTATGTAGTCTCCTTCGCAGCCGTTATTTGTGTCGTCACGCAACGCTTCTCCCCAGGGAGAAGCGTTGCGTGACGCCACAAATAACGGCTGCGAAGGAGACTAGGGTTTATGAGAGACAACTGAAAATAGAACTTCAAGAGAAGAGGGGGACATTGAGGGTTCTCCAAAACCGTAAAACCACAAGATTTCAGCTCAAATACCGAAAACCGCACTGAAACTCAAGAAAAATTATTAACGTTGTAAGGAAACTTCCCTCACCGAAATACCGTACAAAATTAGAATTTTTACCGAACACCGCTGCTCAAAATGCTAGAAAAACCGCGTACCGTCGTACTCGATGAAACCGCAATACCGCAGTTTTCGATCGAAAATACCGTAAAACCGTAAGGACCCGTAAGAAAATTGGCTCAGAACCGCAATACCGTAAACCCCAATTGCATGCCCCCCTCCAGAGAAGTAGTGGTGTACTAGATGAGCGGCTATCTCATGCTCATAGTTGGCCCTCTTTGTAAAGTCTTTTTCTGAAACTTTCGCAAATATACATTGTTCCAGACAAGACGTTAGCCCAGGAGTTTGGACTTTGGGAACAAATAAATATTTCCCCAATCTCGTTCCCAGGGTCCTCTCGTTTTTCAAGATGGCGGGAAGACACTGGGACGAGGTTGATATTTTCCCGCGCTTTTGTTCGCGCAATCGACCACGTGATCAGTTGGCTTTGTGTGTTGCCAAGCTGTCGCTAGAAGCTGGTCTAGGACTCAAGGGCGCACAGATGTGTACAATCGTTCTTGTGTGACAATATGCAACCGAAGACAAATTTAAAAGCGTGGTTATCCAACCTCGATCCCGGGAGTTTCCCTTAAAAGGGAAAAAAATCAACACTTTTCTACATGAAAGTTATTTTTCTTTCAATGTTTGTACAAGCCACATGAAATTCTCAGAAATGTCATCTTTTATTGTCTGTAGATAGATTTTTATATTTTCTGCCTGGGATCGAAGTTACGTCGTCGTGGTTACCCTGTAAATGTAGCAGCCTTTAATTTTTCACCGGCACCACAACTTCAGCCAGAGAGTGTGTGGCTGCGCAGGCGCGGTGTCTAATGGTTAGAAGTGTGTGACGCAGGTACAAAATTAAGGAGGTGGCGGTGGGGGGCTGGAGAGAGGGTTGGGATGGGGAGGTGTGGGTTACAGGTTTCGGATGGGTGAAGATGTGATTTTTCTTCCTTTAAAATTGGGGGAGAGCCGAACAGATCTCGTCATAATTAATGCGTTGGATATATTGCGGGTTCGAGACCTGACCCAGAGAGATATTCTCAAAGTGATAATCAATTAGCCTCCTTCAGCTTCGTAGCCGTTATTTGGCCCGTCACGAAAAGCGTTGCGTGACGACCCAAACTGGTAACGTAACATAACGTAACGAAATATTTTATTTAAACACAGCTACGAAGGAGACTAACCATCATTTTGTTCGTACAGGATTTCCTCCAATGATGGAAACCCCCGACCTCATGATCAAGAAGAAATCCACATCGGCGACCAGCAATTCGCGACCCGGGCCTTCGCCCACCACCACCCCTCGTAACGAGCTACATCATTGGCTCTGGAAACAATAGATAACAAGTCATAACAAATAGATAACAAGTCATAACAATGCCCCTGGCCCTAAAAACAATAGAGCTAGGGTTTATGAGAGACAACTGAAAATATAAGTCTCCTACGCAGCCGTATTTGTGTCGTCGTGCAACGTGGGGAGAAGCGTTGCGTGACGACACAAATAACGGCTGCGTAGGAGACTACTGAAAATAGAGCTTCAAGAGAAGAGGGGGACATTGAGGGTTCTCCAAAACCGTAAAACCGCAAGATTTCAGCTCAAATACCGAAAACCGCACTGAAAGTCAAGAAACATTATTAACGTTTGTAAGGAAACTTCCCTCACCGAAATACCGTACAAAATTAGAATTTTTACCAAAACACCGCTGCTCAAAATGTTAGAAACGCACTCGATGAAACCGCAATACCGCCACACAGCAGTCAAACGCAAAAATTTAACGCCACTTCCGGTTTTCGCGGCCTTGACTTTTCCATGAGTTTGAAGCGTAATGGCCGCGAAGTTTGTAAGGAAACCCCGGGGGGGTACTCCCTTATATACGCTATATAGGTACGTGCCGCTGGACAGGGTATGGTTTTTGAGCATTTTGCTCTGGAACAGGGTATACCAAAAGGCATTTTTTGGTCTGGAACAGGGTATCAGTTTCCCAGAAGTTGGCACGAAGATCGGTAATTTATACTCTGAAATAGGGTAGACGAAGTCTACGTTAGTCAGACGAAACGAAACGCGCAGGAGTATTAAAGAAGCTTTACAGCTACACGTTAGCAGTGCTGATTTATAGTTTAGCCTTTTGGGTTAGAAAAAAAGTCGTTAAAAATCCTCTGGAACAGGGTATCTTTTTTTCAACATTTAGTCTGGAACAGGGTCGCAAAATTAGCGTTTTGTGCTCTGGTACAGGGTAAGGGTTTTTATAGCCCAGCGGCACACCCCCACCCAATTTTTTTGGGAGTACCCCCCCCCCCCCGGGAAGGAAAACGTTATAAAACATGCAGTGGTAAACCAAAATACGAGCTGAGACACTTGGTGGATAACAATTCTTAAATTCTCTATGCATACTCCGAGTACAAAGCTTAAGTTTTCAGTAAATTTCTTAAGTTTGAGCTTTAAAGTGTCGAGAAGTGAAGGGCTTCGTAAATTTAGGACATTTTGCAGTGAGGGCAGTGGGGTTTTGGCGGGAACTGCGCAGGCGCGTCACGTTTGACCGTCACCGCTGTGTGCAATACCGCAATCTCGGGCTGGAGAGGGGGTTGGGCATGCATGGGATGAGGAGGTGTGGGTTTCAGATGAGTCAAACAGTTCTCGTCATTGGCTAATGCGTTGGATATATTGCGGGTTCGAGACCTGACCCAGAGAGATATTCTCAAACTGATAATCAATTAGCCTCCTTCAGCTTCGCAGCCGTTATTTGGCCCGTCACGAAAAGCGTTGCGTGACGACCCAAACTGGTAACGTAACATAACGTAACGAAATATTTATTTAAACACAGCTACGAAGGAGACTAACCATCATTTTGTTCGTACAGGATTTCCTCCAGTGATGGAAACCACCGACCCTATGATCAAGAAGAAATCCACATCGGCGACCAGCAATTCGCCGATGTTGTGGAAGGTTCTCGCCATCGTCTTCATCGTGATAAGCATTGCATTGCTGATCGCTTTGATAGTGGTAGCAACGAAGCGACAGAAAAGCGACGAGCATCCAGATAAGTCACAGGCCAACCAAACTTCCCATGGAGCCGCCAGCGTGGAGTCCTGTGCAGATGGAATGACGTCCAGCTCCAAAGACCCACCTAAATCTGCTGAAGTTTTTGATGACCTCTCAGTCGATGAAATCACCGCCGTTAGAGATTATCTGCTGAAGCAAGCCGCACTGAACCTCACGGAATTTGCCAAGGCCACTGTTGCCAGTAGCTACATATATTCGATACAGCTGTTACCACCGTCCAAAGACGAGGTTCTGGATTACCTGGACAACGATGGTGCCAAGCCCGAACGAAAAGCTATTGCGGTCGTGTTTCATGGCGCGACTGACCCCCCGGTGGTGAGGGAATACATCGTCAGCCCACCAGCTAGTCCTGCCAAGCACGTGGTACGAACAATTCCTGGTGGACAGAACGATTCCGTCCCATTCAATGCTCGACCTTTTGATTTTACTCTGGAGTTTGGGGCATTGGATCAGGCTATTATCTCGGGTGCTTCTCAAAAGCTCTACAAGTTGATGTACGAAAGCTATGATGGCTACACATACTGCGCGACCTCAGGGAAATGCCTACAGTTTCTCTTCACAGCTCCAATGGGATTCACGGGAGAAGATCGATATTCTTGGATTTTTTTCATTCGAGGCGATGCCATTGGTCAGTACCTTAATCCGATAGACTTGATGATACTAGTGGATCATGGAGGATCTGATATTTCAAAATGGAATATCCTAGAGGTCATTTACAATAACCAAACTTTTGACACCATTGATGAGTTGGTGGCGAAATACAACAACAATACTATAACCAAGATCTCTATTAAAACACCAAAGGGCGAAGACGCGTTGTTCTCGAGCTATGAACGTCGAGGCGACCCCCAACCGTCTAAGCCAATGAGAGGCCCTAAGCTATACGAGCCGGATGGCCAGCGGTATACTGTGAACGGACGTCATGTTAGCTACATGTCGTGGTCTTTTGATTTCAGAATGGACACTTACAGTGGCATACAGATTTACGATATCAAGTTCAACGGAGAAAGAATCGTGTACGAGCTAAGTCTTCAGGAGGCAGCTGCCACATACACGGGTTATTACCCAGTACCCTCGTGGAATAACTTCCTTGACGGAGCGTGGGGAATGGGAAAGAGCAGCTATGAGATGGTTCGTGGCGTGGATTGTCCCGACACGGCTACCTTCTTTGATCTTGTACACATGTTCGGAATTGGAAAACCGCAGACCTTTCGCAACGCCGTATGCGTATTTGAACTGAACACTGGAATACCGCTCCGCCGCCATTACGACAACAATTTTGTGAATGGGTACAAGTTCTATGGCGGAATGGCCAATCAGGTGCTGATTCTGCGCACTGTAGCCACGGTGTATAATTATGATTATGTATTCGATTTCATATTTTACCAAAACGGCGTCATCGAGGTCAAAATATCCGCCTCTGGGTACATCTTTGGGGCATTTTATGACTCTAATATGGATCCATACGCATACAAACTCCATGAACATTTCACCAGCGGTACACATGACCATCTGATCAACTACAAAGTTGACTTGGACGTCGGGGGACGAAAAAATTCCTACGAGACCATTGAAATTGGAATCGAGAACATCACTGAGCGGTGGTTCCCAGGGCCCGCCAGACGACGCGTCCAGAAAGTTCTGAAGCGCAGCGTGAAAAAATCGGAGTTGGAGGCCGCTTTTAAGTATAACTTCGACAAACCGATGTATTTAAACTTCTTTAATGATGCCAAGAAAAACAGGATGGGTGTGAAGAAAGGATATCGCATACAGCTGGGCAGTATGCTGAAGCAGTTATATCCAGAAGACTGGATCATCACGCCCATTTTCAGCTGGTCCCTGTACCAGATGGCTGTCACTAAATACAAAGCGAATGAGACACAGAGCAGCTCTATTTATAACCAAATGTCACCTACAGTTCCACAGGTTAGATTTTATTTCAGTGTCAGAAATTTATGTAATCATTAATTATACCAAGAGGGGATGATCTAAGAGAAGGATTCCCCGTGACCCATGATAACTTTTTGAAATATATTAATAGTCTCGCGGCATGCTGTGAAAATTATTTTTATTTCCTTCTGATCGAGGCTCCGACATCACGTTAATCGAACTGACCAATCAGGTACTGTTCTTAATTATAGCTCAGCCATGTACTGAAAGTTAAAAATAGATTTAAAAAAATATCATTGGAAGAGAGCATCAGTTTGGAGAATACAGTTAGTCAACGGCCAATCAAGATGATGTTTATATCTTGTTCTGTTATTTCTTTCCTTTATTTTCACTCCACTTAGCTTGACTTCCGCGATTACCTTATGGATGACGACGCCATTTTGAACGAGGACCTGGTTGCCTGGGTAACAATCGGCGTGATGCATGTGCCTCACTCTGAAGACTTGCCCAACACGGCTACAGCCGCTAACTCAGCTCACTTCTTTATCAGGCCGTTCAACTACTTTGACCAGGATCCTTCTATTGGATCTACCAATGCTATCTTGATCACGCCAACCGGCGCGGACCCGTACACGTTCACTGGGCAGAAGGTGGAGAGGTATGGGACTCCTGTTGGACCACAGTGTGTCCCCAAGGAACACAAGACCGTCTTCAAGGGTGTTTATGGATAAGTATAGGAAATCGTATGAACGCGAGTGCAATTCGTGATTTATGGGCACGAGTGATGTTTTAAAAGTTCTCAAAATTGCACGAGCCTTTAGGCGAGTGCAATTTGAGAACTTTCAAAACATCACGAGTGACCATAAAACACTAATTGCACGAGCAGTTCATACGATTTTTTGTTTATAATATTCTCAACAAAATTTTGCTGCGGCCATCACGCTACTCTGCACACGAAACGCTTCACTAGTTTCCAGAGTGTTCACATGTTTTATTTGAACGCGCAGGCAAACCAAGCGTGAACTTTTTGAAAGAATTACAGTACTATAGTTTAGAAAATATTTAACCATTAACTTGAAAGCTTATTTCAATGCCATTAAGCGGCAAAAACGTCTCTACTTGTCCGGTACCGTTTATCACAATTCCGTATTGCACTCTATAACCTATTTTATGCACTCGTCATTGACCAATCAGAAGCTGCATATTTTGTTGAGTATATTATAACTCATGTTATAAACAGTGTCGTAGGTTGTTCCAGGTGTTCCGGTTATAGTGGGGAGCGACGCAGAATAGAGTGGTAAAGTGTGACGTCACAAATTTTCAAATAATTTTAATCAAGCCTCAAAATCCCATCATTAGATAAAGATTGTTGCTGTACGATCAGCCACAAAATTTCAACTTGTTAGCATGAATAGAACAAGATATAGAGGTTCAAAGTTTGGTACCGCCCCTTACAAACCTCTCTAATTTTGCGCCTGTTCTAAACTGAAGGAACAGACGCAAAATTAGAAAGGTTTGTATGGAGAAATTAAAACCTGAAGTGCCCATATCTCGGCCGCAAATTGCAATGGAGAGCTAATTTTTGGCAAGTGGACGTTTTTTAGCATGCTTCTTCCGAATAGCTGATCAAATTTCATAATTTGGCAAATTTAATTTTTGTGACGTCATAACTTTAGTTACTCAAGAGATTGGGGCGAGAGAGAGAGAGAGAGAGTCCTCTTGCTTTTTTTCGACGCAATTTTTCGCGTCACTCCCCAGTAACCGAACGCCTAAGAGTGCCGTGCGTTTAGCATTTAGATGAATTTTTATAACGAATCATTATGTAATGGCATATTTTGATTCTAGAGAAGTTGCTTTTCAGTAAGGCTGTATTAGTATCGTATCGTAAAGTAACTAAGGGTCAATTGTTTAACGAAGTCTAACTTAAACTTGGTCGATAGCTGAAATGAGGCCTACACGCGACTCTGTAAACGACACTGAACTAGGCAGGGGATAAATTTATAACAGCATGGAGGAGCCACTCCCCTCCCGGGGTGGAAGTACTCCCTTATATAGGTACGTGCCGCTGAACAGGGTATTTAAGCATTTTGGTCGTGAACAGGGTATAACAAAATGCATTTTTTGGTATGGAACAGGGTATCAGTTTCCCAGTTGGCACAAAGATCGCTAATTGATACTCTTTGTTGGGGTAAACGAAGTCTGCGTTATAGGCGTTAGTCAGACGAAACGAAACAAGTAGGAGTATTAAAGAAGCTTTACAACTACATGTTCGCAGTGCTGCTCACTAGTTTAGCCTTTTCAAACTGAAATCGTCTAGAACAGGGTATCTTTTTTACATTTACTAAATAAATAGTCTGGAACAGGGTCGTAAAATTAGCGTTTCGTGGTCTGGTACAGGGTAAGGGTTTTTATAGCCCAGCGGCACACCCCCGCCCATCCCCCCGGGGGATTAGCTAACGTTCAGAAACGTAGACCACGTGTAGATTTCGTGTAACACGGTCGTGTAGCCGATCGAGTAAAACGTGGTTTAGTCATAGTTAATAGAGGGAAATGGTTATGAAGCCTGGCAAAGTTCTTTGTTATATGTTTTTGTTCGCTATTTTGGGGGTTGGTCGTACACAAAACCTGACAAAATACAATAGGTGTTTACGTGTGTTCAAGCAACTAACCAATAGAAACGTTGCGATTACATAATTCATGCATAGTGTATGAACGCAAAACAAAAGATGTGCACGGTCATGGACCTTCCAACATAAATCTTGGCCTCTTTGTTTGCTCCTTTGAAGTTTGCCGGGCTTCATAACCATTTCCCTCTATTAACTATGGTTTCGTCCACGAGTTTCTAAACGTTGTCTCAGTAAACTTCGACTAAATAATTGGCCCTTACTGTTTATGAAAAATTATATGTAAGGATTGAGAAAAATTAGAAATGGTCCGTCAAATCCAAATTACAAATTTAAATGGTTTAAAATGTCCGAAGTGCTGCATGGGGGACGCGGCCTACTGCTAAGGAAGACTTTTAACATGTCTTTGAAGGTCTCTTCAACGTGTTCGAGTTACAAACCATATTTGGAAAGTCACGTGACCAGAATAGAACTGAACCCTTAATACTCAAACGTTCAGCTTATATTTTGTAACATTAGAAGCAATGCCAATGATTAAAGAACGTTTTTATGCATAACGCGTCGTTATGGATTTGTCGAAATTGCATTTTATGAAAGCTGTGACGTTATAAATACGCAAAGTTATACATTTTCTTCAATGTGTCGAACCTGCTTTGTTGTCTTCTTTTAGTACACGCAGGAGCCCATTACCTGGTACACGCAAACATATATTCCTGGTCTCTTGCCATCGCGTAGCCTCCTGGCCGCAGGCAACTTTTATATAAAGGCACGAGTGAGAGACTGGTACACAGGACAAAAAGTTGACTGAGTCGCCTCGGCCCCAGTGCCCGCTCTTTTGCCCCTTTTTTGCCCCAGACCCCGGAGGGCGGAGATCCAGGAGTTGCCTGCGGAGGAGTCTAGCCACCACGCTGAATCATCGCGAGCCTCCTCCGCAAGAAAGGGGCAAAAGAGCGGGCACTGGGGCCGAGGCGAGCGAAAGGCGGGGTTTCCTCTCTTCCTGTCCCCCACCCCACTCAGTCACCTTTTTGTCCTCCGTACCAGTCTTTCACTCGTGCCTTTATGTAAGAATTGCCTGCGGAGGAGGCTACATCGTGAACTCAGTTCACGGTGTTTGAACTTCGATCAAGCAATGGCGGACTACCACTACCCATAATACCTTTCGGCATTGTCGCGTTCGCTTTTGCGCTGATGTAGAACAACCTTTCTCTCGGAGCAGCAGTATACATACAACCTGATTTGTTTCGTATAAGAATAATAAACGTTGAATTTTATTCCGTTAAATTAAGAAAAACTTCAGAGAATCCATCCGATGCAATGGAGGCTAATTATAATATTTACATTTGAAAAAATACCCTCTTTATTGGCTTCCCGTGCTAATGCATGGTTCAATTCCTGCTGTTACCATTCCCCCCCCGGGCACACTCCCGGGGATTTGCCTTTTTTTCTTCACTTGGCGTCCTATTCCCAACCTCCGGGCACAAAGAAAGAGGCAATTCCCCACCTCCGCGACACTTAAAAACAAACTGCACTGTTTCACAAGAAGACGGAAATATTTATGACATTTTTTACGTTTTACAAAATAAAGCGACGTGGACTCGTATTATCCCGGCGTATTATATGTATGCAAAGGTCAAGAAACATCTCTCCCATTGTTTTTGTTTCTCGTCCGTGTTTCTCCTCTCTTGCGGTTTTTCAAATACAGGTTTTATAAACTTGGACAAATTGTTTAACTCCAAACAATCGCTTACAAATTGGAGGGATATCGATTTCCCAGCAAAGAAGTCCGTTAACTGGGGCCCGTGTGGTTGGATGCCAATTTTCGCCCCATAATTCCTTGCGCAACTAGATATTTCAATTATCCCCACCACACCCTACCCCCGGGACAAGACTACTTGCAACATTCCCCACCCCCGGGCCACAAGGGCTGACTTTGTCCCAGGGGTTTCCCGGGGGAGGGGGAGTGGTAACAGTAGGAATTGAACCATGCATAATTGTAAAAAAATTGGACGGTAGCATAAACCGTCTTGGTTTGTCTACCTCAGCAGGATGGGGAGGACAGGGGATCTGAACTCCTACTTCCAATACATTTTACTCCAGATTCCACTCGCGCCCCTTCTTTACTTGACTACCGTCCGTATTCTCCGGTTCCCGCCACCTTGGGAATCACGCTTCGATCCCGCTCTCTCTTTACCCGCCTCCCGCCCCGTATCCCCTGCCCCCAACGCCGCGCCAAGTATGATTCTCTTTCCACGCGCAAAATATGCAAAAACACATGACATAACTGAGGTAAAGATTAACGCGCGCGAAACCCACGCGAGGCTAGCGTGACGTCAGCGCGAGAGTAACGCGAGGTACTACTCCCCATTCCCCCATCTGCCAAGCAGTCTTTAGATATCAAGTTCATTCAGCTCAGTTCTTTATTTGGCGGTCTCATTGCAAAGGGGAATCTCTCGCGTCTTACACTTCTTACCAGGAAATAATTATTACACAAATGACGACCCCGGAAATACCATCAGGGAAAAGAAAAGAACTTGAGAATTACGACGAGGACAATTCCAAAAAATCGAAGATCGAATGTTCAGACGACAGCACACTGGTTGATTCACCGGGTCAAGAAGATACAGCAGAGAACCACTTCACAGACGAAACCTTAGCCGAGAAAATCTCTGGAGAGGCCAAAGAAGTCGACGATGTCCAGGTAAAGTGGACTTATAACAATAAAATCTCTGAGGTTGCGCGCTCTAGCTTGTTCAACTACCCAGATCGAATTTCTCTTTGAGGTGATTTTTGCCGGCCTGTCGTGAATATTATTTTGTCGGAGATCTAATTAATGCTGATGGTTTCTAGGCCATTTTCCAGAATCAAAGTAAATTGAAAGTGGGTCGAAGTTTTTAAAAGCTCTTCCATTTATCCAGTCGCGTCCGATCATTAGAAAGATTTTCGTGAAAACACAATCGCTCAAATTTCGATCCATGTTCATGCAAATATGATGGATCGATCGACAAAAGGTAAAATGCTGTATAGACGGCATGTTAATCTTTTTGTCCGGCTGTTTCCGGTTCCTTGCGGAATATAATTTATTTTGGACGAAAAGATCATTGAAATGATGATGAAGGAAGAATTTGCTACGTTGACAGCCGAAAATGACCAAAATACAACGTTTACGATGTGACATTCTAAAGCGAATCAATGACAGTAAAAGCTTTCGCGGGAAATTAATATCTTGTAGATGTGAGCAAGCTGTCACATAAACATTGGTCTTTGGTCTCTATGATTTTATTAAAATCACGGAAATTGTACACAA
Source organism: Desmophyllum pertusum (assembly GCA_029204205.1). NCBI lineage: Eukaryota > Metazoa > Cnidaria > Anthozoa > Scleractinia > Caryophylliidae > Desmophyllum > Desmophyllum pertusum. The sequence goes on from MU825398.1 coordinate 3,867,705, forward strand.
GGGCTTCTTTTTAATACATTTTTGTTCCAACTTTCGAGATTATTCGCTCAACAAAATTATCTCTTTGTATATAAACATAAAGCTTACAATACGTTTAGAGAATGAGGCTCTAAATCTTTACTAGATAAGCTTAGATTCCGAAAAAGAACGAGTATAATTTTTTGATCTTATATTCCAAGAAATCGAAACTTTCATTATATTTTGCCTGCATGTAATCACAATCTGCAAGATTTTTAATTATAATAATGGATTTCGTTTCAAATTTGTAAATTATAAAAATATTCATGAGTTGATCGAGACAGTTTTACCAAATTATCGAACCTTCTAATGATAAGAACAGATTGGCAAATTTATGGCTTTATTGAAGTACAAATCGACAGTACAAAGATGGTTTTGTTGAAAATTCAATAAGTGCAAGTAATTTGCATATATTTTAATACCAGCCATCTGTTTTGTTATATTGCTTTTCATATCACTTTAAAAGAAATGTTTTTACATTATTGTAAGCTTCCTGGCCATTACTGCAGTTTGAATGGTTATTGTACTTTTGCCAAATGGTGATTAAAGGTTCAAGTGCATTTATGTAAATCTGTGATATAATATTGACATGTCATATAATTATAAAATGCTTTATTTGTACTACATACCTAACATATATATGGTGCTCGAGTTACCAGAACATATTTTTCCCAAGTATTTCTTCAAGTAATTTTAGTGGACGAATACTCCAGAAGCTCTAAAACAAAGGCTTATAATCAGCGGAAACTATCATTGTCGTTCTTTAGATAAAGCTAACATGACGTACATGTACAAATGTAGATTGGGATATTGGCCAATTGGTTTACATGTACGTAATGTCAGTGTGGGAAGGTTTTAGCAGAGAGATTATTACATCTAAGATGTTGGGGAGGGGGGGGGGGGGGGGGGGTGTTCTTATTTGTGGGAGTGGTAGGGAAACATATTTTTGTACATGTAAAGGTAGCATCTGTACTCGAGCCAAACTGGCCACACTGCTGGAGCTACATGTACATTTATTATCCCAGTTTCTATAGCATTTTCTCCCAGTTTCTGACTAGGATTATTGCTATATACTCCCCATGGATAGGGTTGGTCCATCGCAAGTTACCCCCCCCCCCCCCAGTCTTTTGTTACATGTAGCTAGGTAGCCTTGACAATTTATTGGTGGCACTTTGATCATGAGGGTAAAGTGTTGCTTTGTAACATTGTACAAATTATCCCCAAAATCAAAAAAACAAATCATAAACAATACCAAAGGGTGAGCGAGCGAACGAGACTGAAAGTGATTGAATAACAAGGACATGTCAATCAACGCCTAGTAGGAAACGGCGAGGATCCTGTGGCTAATTAAGTTATTCTGAAGGGATATGAACCATGACTCCAGGTAGTGTTCAAACACAGACTGATCAACCTGACTTCCAACACTCTAACCATTAGGTCATAGCGCCACCTACATTTGTCTAATATAATCATTTGATATGTGAATTATTATTCAGTTAAAAATAAATAAATAAATAAATAATAGTTGCCAAATTTAATGGAACATATATTATTATTTCTCTAGTCGACTCCATTACCAAACACCTGTGGTAAGCTTCTTATTAGTGGAGGGACTAACTGGGACCTGGTTGGACGAAAGGAGGCCCCGAAATATGCGGGTAAGTTAGTGTCACACTTGGGCCCATTCTTACTCTGACATAGCTTTTTTATGGACTTTGACGTGCAGATAATAATAATTTCAAGTTGATACAATGAGAAATCCTTGTGAATTCATTAAAGGGTTGAAAAATAAAAAAGGTAAAGCCTCACTCAGGCCAAACTGGCCCACACTGCTGGAGCTTATTGTGGTTTCTTGCCCAAGAATACAACACAATGTCCCTAGCCAGTGCTTAAAACTGAACCGCTTGATCCGGAGTGATCCTGGCCACTGCTCTCCCACTGAAAATAAAGCTCAAAGTGTTCATTTGACCGGACACTTTTATTTGTGGGCGTAAGCTGTTAGTTAGCAAGATAAAATGACCAGGTATCATGCTCTTTAGAGCCGGATACATGTATATGTTGTGGTTCAAATTTTTTTTGGTTTAAAATTTTTCAAATCAATTTGATTTTTATTTTCCTTTGTCTAATATTCATTATCATAATCTGAAACAATGGAAAATAAAAATCAAACTAGTTTGAACAATTTTAAACCAAAATTAAATTTAAACCACAACATATATATTTTTACTTACAGAAAACACACCTACATGTTTGTGTATTATGATTTTTTTTAAATACTATGGGACATATTTGAGGGAAATCGGTGAAATTTTCCAAATGACTCAAAATCGATGGAAATATAATTTTAGAGATTGAAAATCTAAAAACGTTTGCGGGAGGGACTTGCCTCAGGACTTCCATATAAATCTTGGTCATGTGAAGGAAAAAAAGGAGATATTTTTAGTTAGCTTTAAATCAAATGAGAGTTAAGTATCTTGCCCAAGAATGTGCAGCACAATGACGCCAGCCAGTGCTCTAGCGGCTGACAGCAATCCCAGACTGCTTGATCGCCGGAGCCCAACATGTTGATGACTTTGTTGTTTTGTGATCACAGCTAATGCAGGAGGTCCAAACTTGTGGGAACCACACAGTATATCGTCGCTAAGCAACATCAGAGTGCAGCTTGTGGCATCAGGACCAAGTGCTTGTCATAGTATTATCATCTGTGAAGACGGAACAGTCATGAGTTTTGGTACGAATATATGTAGTTTATCTTTATTTACTTTCTTACCAGTGCCATTTACACCACCACCATACATGTACATGTATAATAATACTGATCATTACTAATAACTAATAAATATAATATAGCACTTATCGATGCATTGCTGTGCATCAATCAGCAGCTTCCTGGGGACCCTGGGGAATTTGTCCATTGCCCAATCAAACCTCATCAAATACCCCTGGGTATGAGGCAGAGGATTTCTGACAAATTCCCATCCCCTGAGGGCTAAAAATATAGACTCCTGTGATATAACTCAGTATGAGATCAGTTTAATATCAAACCTAACGAACCGTTGCCATTGAAGCATATAAATGTTTCCAATTTTTGCGCCTTCTTCTTGCTGGCCCTTACACAGGGGCCAGTAGTGCCAAGTGAAGCAGCGGGGGCCTTGTTCATCGCACTGGATCATGAAGTCATGTGTGAAGTGTCTTTGAAGAACATCTGGGAATTGTTGAGAGTGTAGACTGCTGACCTAATATTACAAATCCCCAGGGTCTGGTCCCTGGGTTTGATCTCTGTGAAAAAAAGTGATGTTTTCCCCCACACCTCGGGCAAGAATCATCTGAAAATCGTGACAAATGTTCCTTGGTCCCCGGGGCTGACCCCTTATTGCTCAAGAATCGCATGTACTTGTAACTAACTGTTGCATTTGCCATACATGTAGGTCGCAATGACAATGGTCAGCTTGGCCATGGAGACATGGTGCGCTGTGACAAGCCCAAGATAATTGACAGCTTGAAACACTACACTATTGTTCAAGCCAGTTGTGGAAAGGCACACACTCTGGTGCTTACAGGTTTGTCATTTCTTTTTTATTTAATTGAAACGCGGGTTAAAATAATACCGTAATAATATTGTGGGAGGTAAAGAATGCCAAAATCTGATACACTATACTTGGGATTATAATACACTACTCAGACCCCTTGCTTTAAGTCTAGATTAAACAAGAATTTTGGCGGGGGGGGGGGGGGGGTCTGAACTTCCCGCTTTCCGTGCCTTAGCTTGTACTTCTGGTTCTCACCCCTTCTGTTGTGGTTCCCGCCTCTTTGTGCTATTTCTATCGAAAAATATGCAATGTTGCAATTTTTCCTATTTCTCGCGGTTCCCGTCACCTTGAGAATTCCACTTCCTGCCCCCTCTTCTCCCGCCCTTTTACTCCTGGGTTCCCACCCCTCTCCCCGCCTTCTCATAAGATCCAATTTTCTATTCGGATGGTTTAGTGGGGTTTCATCCGCGATAGGTATGGTGTAAAATTTAATAATTAATTAATCAATTAATTAATGAATAATTCTTGTGGGTGGGGGGTGGGGGTGGGCACACACGCACACCACGCAAAACGTGGAGCATCTTCTATTTAAAGTTCTGATTTTGATACTTTTAGCGATATTACACATCAAAATTCACCGGGGCCTGATTGTTCCTCTCTATTGTGGGTCACAGCATTTTTTGTCGTTGTAGCAATTACTTATCATCACTTATTGTAACAACTCCTTGTTTTAGCTGAAGGTATCCTGTTTGGGTTTGGTGGCAACAAAATGGCACAGCTGGGACAAGGACATCAAAAGCCTGTTGTGGCTAAACCTGTTCAGGTACTACTTTGACGATGTACTACTAACACTGTATCGAGTTAATTACTTACTTACTGTAAAGTTCCAAAAACTGTACATTGTAGCAACCCCTCGAAAGTAATGACAATCCTAAAGTACATGTGTACAATGTAGCTACCTCAAACATAACTTGACTGTGTATGTAATTGGAAAATTTGCGTGACCCAATTCTGGATTGCTTTAGATTCTGTGCTTTTGAAGTTGAAAAAAGTGCGCATTCTGGGCTGGTTCAAACCCTACTGGGGAGTCTTTACATCTTATATCCAAGAGCAAACGCGTTCCCAAGTCTTTTATCGTTCTCGTTCGTTCTCTAGATATTTCCTGATTGATCAAAATTAATAAACATAATTTTGAGGTTTCCTTCGATTTGAAGATAATTTTGTATATCGCAATACATCTAAATGATAATTCTGATATTCTATTTTATGTTGTTTCTCTTCACAATAAGATTGTTCACCCGACCAACAAGAAGATCATAAAAGCAGTGTGCGGGGCAGAATTCAGCATGCTCATCGATGAAAACAACCTGCTGTATTCATTTGGCCGCCCCGAACACGGACAACTTGGACATAACACGGATGGCCAGTACTTTGTTACGGCTAATAAGCTTTCGTTTGATTGTGAGGTTCTTCCTCGGCATGTTGCAGTGTTTGTGGAAAAGACAAAAGATGGTTTCACCCACATCATGGACGATGTCAAAGTAGTGGATGCATCTTGTGGCAATAACCACACGGTATGAAATCCGGGCCAAACGAGGATGAGAGTTGTTGAGAGTTCAAACTCTCGCTCTCGTTTGGTCTCAAACTCTCATGCACTCTCAGCGACACTCTTATCAACTCATGCACTCTCATGAAGTTTGAACATGCTCATATTTTTCTTGAGAGGTGGCTGGAGGTGATTTTTCCTCATTTAATTCTTTCAGATTGTACGAGACTCTAAAGACAGAGTATTTACTTGGGGCTTTGGAGGTTATGGACGCCTTGGTCATCAACAACCAAAAGATGAGCTTATACCAAGACTTGTTTCTTTCCTTAAAGGCAAAAGTGAGTACAAGCAATTTGCAGCTCTTTGCATGGTTTTGCACTATTTGCATGTTTTTGACAATTGGATAAATGTTAACCCTTCCACTCCCAGAGTCAAACCTTGAGCCAATAATGTGGTTGTATATCTTTCAAGTCTGTGGATGAAACCCATGAAAAAATGTGTGACCATTCAAATGAAAGCTATCGAGCAGTACTTTCATGTGGTGCTGTTTGTTTTTGACAATTTCACAAAATGAAATCCAAGATTTTTTCCTCAGGTTTGAATTTAGCTCTCTTGGGAGTGAAAGGGTAACAAACCTACTACGTTATCGGCTGGATAGCGTTTTATCCAGTGGATAGGTGCAACCGGGACCAGTGAGATAATTCTCTCAATCCATCTCTCCCAGGTGTTTCGTCAGTTCATGCAGGCTCTAGCTTCAGCATGGCCCTAAGTATGGGTCAGCTGTACTTCTGGGGCCAGACCAAGAGCACAGGTGATGCTACCATGTACCCTAAACCGGTTCGGGATATGTCAGGATGGGACGTGCGGAGTGTTGGATGCTCGTAAGTAGTCGCAATCTGAATCTTTGTGTCAAAGTTCTGAATTTTATAAAGAATAGGATTTAACAGTCATGAACGTAAGCAAAGAGCTTATCACTTTGGCAGAGAGAAGCGAAAAACAAACTCGAAAATCCAAAAGCTCATAGAAAAAACATGTAACCGGCAGCAGGCGCGGGAAAACACGTCGGTAACCGACGAAAAGCGCGGGAAAACATGTCAATAACTGGCTTCAAGCGCGGGGAAAAATGTCAGTAACCGTTAGCAAGCACGGGAAAACATATAACCAGTGGCAAGCGCCGCGTTTGTTTTAACCTGATTGGTTGACACGAGAAAATCTTCGTTCTGATTGGCTAGGGTACGTAGCACGGCATTTATGCACCAATTACAGAGCTCAACAAGCTTAGCTATATGGCAAGTTGTGTAGAGTATCGTAAATGCATCTATTTACTTTGTTAACAGTAAAACAAGCATTGTTCTGGCAGCGGACGAGAGTGTAGTCAGCTGGGGCCCATGCCCAACATACGGGGAACTGGTCAGTACATGTAGTTCACTGCGTCTGATCATACTGTTGTTATTTATACTTTCATTATGTGCTGTAGTTACATGTATTGCTTTAATGCTTTAATGAAGTACTCCTAATAAACAGCTTACGCTATACTAGGAGGTGTAGTTAACCATGTAAACTCTAGCAAAATTGTTACAATGAAGTGTGACCGCGACATAACAAACCTTGTTCAAACGTGCATTTCTAAAGACATTGACTGCAGTACTTTATCACGTATATAACGTAACGAACAAACCTAGTGAAACCAACTATTTATAAAGACATTGACTGGACGTTTTCACACTGATGCATGTATTTTTTTAACATTTTATCTGGCTTTAACAGCGTCTTACATCCAGGCATATGATTTGCACTAAAACCCGTAGTATTTACGCGACAATACTTTGTCTTCCCAAAAAGTAGAAAAACAGGTTAAATGAAGTATTTTTTTATGCCAAGAACTGTGATATAACGATTCCCTTTGTAACTTTAAAACGAACGATTTCTTTGGACCCAAGTACTTACAATGAAGAGTGGTCGTGATAGGTTCAGAGCATTTTATTGGACTCAGCCACATCAACACATTCCACCTTCATTCCTTTCTGTTCAGGGATACGGGTTTGAAGGCAGGAGGACAAAAATCTTCATCAAACCCAAAGATAGTGCAGCCATTGGAAGGTGTTTATATACAGCAAGTGGCGTGCGGGCTGGGCCACACCCTGTACATTGCACGCGACGACGAGAAAGATCGACCATTGCTTGACAAAATACCCGTGTACGACCCCGAGAAGGTAAAAAAGCGCGCCAAATTTATGCGTGTAGCGCCAAACACTGTGACATGCGCGCCAAATTAATGCGTGTAGCGCCAAACACAGGGTTCCAGATATGTTTTGATGGCAAGGTGTCAATGAGGTATTACAACAGGTCTATATATATAAGCGTCATCTTCCCATTAATTTGTCGGGTCCGAGTAGCCCACATTTTTGACCTGAGACTCTCTCTCTTATCTGGAACGCTACTGAGACGAGACACTGTGATCTGTTGCACCTATCTCTTGCCAGAACAACTATGTACCAGGGTAGCTTCAGATACGACGCTAAGCGCCACCTGAAACGCTAATTTCTACCATCTAAGCGATATGTACTTAGTGTCGTACCCGGGGTCATAATGTCATGGCTCTTAGCGGGGAGTGACCAGAATGGCCCCGCTACTTTCAAAACACTGTGTTTAACACCATACCGTTCTTTTGTTTGTTTTGCAGGTATGAATTCTGTGGACGTGTGACTTTCACTCCCCCCCCCCCCCCCGAAATGCCGTCCACTTCCTGGCCACTTGTTGATCGGTTACGTCACAAGCCACGTGATCCACGCATGCGTAGCAAGTCTTGATTTGCTGAACGTTTTTTCATTGCACTAACGAAGTATTATGTAGCTATTGGTAATTTTCCTTAACGCGAATCGTACGTAAACACATTTTTCTACGCTGTAATGTAATGGAACTCCTGTCGACGAAGGGTTAGGCAGAGTGTGGTAGCTTTCTGTAAGGGAAATAAGCCGGGTTTGTGTAAAAACCGTTATTGTTTTTGTTGAAGAGTTCTCGCGCAAAACTACTGTAACAGCTTCAGAACCTTTCCATGATCAGAATTCTGTCTCCGCGAAAAGACTGAGCCCACGGTCAGTTCTCATCAGAGATGTTGCTAAGTAACAAGCTCTATCGCCATGGCGACACTCTGACGTCATAACTTTCGTCGTGCTACTGGACAATAAGAATCGAAATCTGTTCGGTACTTTTACGAGGATTGGTCAAAACGACACTTGTTCTGTTGACTTTAGGATAAGATTATCTGCATGCAGAAAGAGCGTGCATCCTACTACAGATATCAACAAATTGGCAGGCTGGTTTTAGCCAATTACAATTTAGACAGCTCTTAAACTACAGTGTAAAGGTATCTGTAGTAGCTAACGTCTCAAACCAGACTCTACACTCCTGTGTTAACATATGTTATCTCTTAAGCCCGGGCTAAATGAGAGCGACAGTCGCCGGGCCAAACGAGAGAAAATTCTCGACGACTCTCAAGAAAAATTTGAGCAGGTTCAAATTCGATGAGAGCGCACGAGAGTCGCCGAGAGCGCATGAGCGTGTCTGGCCAAACGAGAGCGAGAGTCAACTCGTTGGTTCTCAATTGGCCTGGGCGTTACTACTGAACAAGAGACCATTACACGAGAACTGTTTCCCCTGATGATTCTTTCTGATCTATTTATAGCTCGAGTATCATGTTATGCATACTATCTTTGGATTCGGTTCCAGTGCCTCTCATCTCGGAGACCACTCAGAACCTGTGAAAGATTATCAATGCATAACAGAAGTAGTTTGGGGGCGAATTCTCTGTAGGAGTAGGGGTGATTTGAGGAATAAGTTCTCTCGTATTGGTCTTCAGTAAAAGGCTATTTTCAGAAAATATTTTTATGTTTGAATTGCCCTTACTTTTTTCTTTCACAAAACCCCTTATCACGCTGTATATTAATTAGTAATGGTTTGCAGAAGAAACCTGTTATAGTAGAAACCTGTTATTGTAGAAACCTGTTGTAGTAGTAAACCTATTATGGTAGAAACCTGTTATTGTAAAACCCTGTTGTAGTAGAAACCTGTTATTGTAAAAACCTGTTGTAGTAGAAACCTATTATAGTTGAAGCCTGTTAATAGAAACCTGTTATAGAAACCTGTTATTGTAGAAACCTGTTATAGTATAAAACCTGTTATAGTAAACCTGTTATTGTAGAAGCCTGTTAAGTAGAAACCTGTTATAGCAGAAACCTGTTGTAGGAAAGAGATTTAATGAGACTTAAAGAAAGCTTAATTAATATTGTACATTTAAATCTATAACGAGAACGAAACATTTCAAAATTACGAATAGAAAAGCCAGAACAGTTTATTTATTTTGCAGAGCTCTAAAATAATCAAAGTATTGATTGATGACTCCCAAGTTATACCAACGTTATTGTTACAGTGCTGTATGACGCTACGTGCAATAAAGTCAATATAAAACCAGTATTTTCTGGATTTTTAATCGCTGCTGCGTGTGTATTGGAATGTCCCACAACTCATCTTTTGAAACTTTTTTGATGATTTTTAACTGAGATATTTTATAAAAAAAAGGATAGGGGATTAATAAGTTTGAAATAAATAGGGAAACATGATTAATGGTAATTCAGATCTTGATTGACAAAAAAAAAACCTCATTAGCAACACTACATGTTTTTAAGAATTTCAACAATCACTTTTTTTAGAATTCTATGAGTGGCGCCCATGGACCTCACAAGCCATACCATGCCCGTGCCATGATTAGAGCAACGCACCCGAGCACAGCTGCTACAAGCTATGGTCGATCAGGCAGCGGATCAGGATTTCCTTAAGTGTCCAGGCATTCTAACCCTCTGTACGTGTTCCCGGGCTTATTTTATTTCTCACTTATTTTATTTCCTCACTTTCAATGCTAATTTTAAGTTACAGTTTAACACTACCCAAAGTTACAGCAAGAAGCCCAAAAGTGTGACCACTTTTAATTAATTCACATTCTTTCAGATCATGCGCGCTGACTATCCAATCAGAAGCCAAAGATAGCTATCCTCGGCTTCTGATTGGAAAAAGCAACTGAGAGAAGTGATTACCGATAACTGATATAAATCTGAATTCGAATCCGACGCTAATCATGGATTAATTTAATCCTGGGTTAACTTAATCCTAGATTATCTTAATCCTGGATTTGCTTAATCCTAGATTAGCTTAATCCTGGATTTGCTTAATCCTAGATTAGTTTAATCCTGCTTTTGAACTACCGAGCCCTGTGCAGATGAGTAATTATTAATTTCCTGGTACTTTGCTGCTTGGAATATTGTGATTGAGCTTTCCTTTAGTCTGGTGGGTTGGAGATCTCAGGCCCTTCAATCTCTTGAGTTTAATGTTTATGAACACACTCCTTGTCCTTAAGAGCTCTGGCAAACCAGAAAGCAATTCCAGCATTGATAAACATCACCAATATGGCCGCACCCAAGGTATTAAAAAGCGTCACATAAGCGGTTGTCTCCTCCAACATGTTCTCCCTCTTTCTGTAATTGATATCAAGTTCAACTATTCTGAAGGCATACTCTGTTCCCAAGGCAATACAGATGTGCAAGAAATGGTGACTGTTTCCAATCAGATCAAATCTTCCAGGAATAAGGCGCTCAGGTAACCTGCTGCTGTACATGAAAGCGGCTAGAAAAAAGTGAAATGCGTGACGCAGAAAGTAACTAAAGGGTACACCACTGCAGGCAGTGAAAGCCACGCATGATATGCCAGTTGCGTGACAACTACATAGCGTCATACCAACAATAAATGATAACGTGCTGATAAACCAGGCAGCAAGGACTGGTAACACACGTAAAAGAGTGCTGAACCTGTTGACTGCAGCATCAGTCATACAGCAGCCGTACGTGACAAGAAATGAACACAGTGCCGCTGAACTCAGATACAAAGATGGCGACTCAAAGATTATCCATTGAGTGTTCATTGGCCGAGTGTAGAAATAAATCGCCTGGCTACAGGTGAATGTGTACACACTAATGGAAGCGTAGTCGAAGAAGAAACACATTTTGTATCCTCGTTCAGACATGGAGTTTAAAAGATGAGCAACAGAGCTGGTAGAATAAAGAGTTAAAGTTCCAAGGGCAGAGGCCAAGAGAGGCAAATTGAAAGGATCTAAAATCGAGTTCGACTGAGTGAGGGCGGCCATTCCATAACGCACAAAAAAGTAACATGTCGCTATGATGTGGCTCCAAACGTTAAAGCTTTCATTGTTGATGTAGAAAAGGCTCTTGAAGCACTGCCAAGGTGTACTGTAAGCTCTTCTATATCCTGACTTGATGAAGGGCTCTCGAAGGCCCTTGGGCATTTCACAGTCTTCGAAAAGAAGCTTGCCATTGTCTGTCCCACAAACTGCCATACTGTTGTTGTTTACGGTGGTGGCGGTGGTAGGGTTGCAGTTGTTCCGATTTATGTTCACCATTATTCGGCTAAGGTCTGCGTAAATAAAAGCGAAATTTGCTCTTAACAAATGTATAGACTATCAGCACTCCGCCTTTTTCCTTCCCCAAGTAATTCTTAAGAACGAGACTATATTGTAGCTCTTCTATATCCTGACTCGATGAAGGATTCTCAAAGACTATAGGCATTTCACATGCAATCTTCGAAAAGAAGCTTCTCATTGTCTTTGGCACAGGCTGCGAAATTGCTGGTGGTGATAGTGGATGCTGCCAGCTTGTGCGGTTACAGTTGTTTGGCTTTCTGTTTGGCATACTTTAATCAAGGTCTGCTTACATACAGCAAAATAAGATTTTAATTGTTAATTGGTATAACTGCTATTTGTTTTGTCTCAACTAATAACAATCAAACCGATGAAAAAAGCGAAAAATGCACGGTTTCGCAGCTCTAATCCACATGCATCAGTCCGTTAATTAAATTAAATCTGTTGCTCGTTTTATCGATGGGCCGGGTTTGCCAAATTAAAAATAAATAGTCTTGAATGTTTTGTATTTTAAACATAGATTATCGAGTGTCTTTATAACCTGCCCAGGGCTTTAGTCCTTACTAAGTATGCACTAATTATTTATTAGGGGATAAAGTTGTTGATGTTCCTTCGATAGTTTGAAAACACAGCAAAGAAAATCCGCCAGCAATAAGATTTCTCACAGTTCTGTCAGTTCAATGCCGTAACTAGTACCTGTTATTTTGTTTAGTTAGCGTTTATCGTTTTCTTGCATCACTTCTATAACAAGCGTCAAATTGTAATTGTAACCTGTGATCCACCTGTGTGGTTTTGAAAGTAATTAATGTTTTAAGGACTGGTTTAATTTTATCCAATAGAACTTTTGAAATCAGTGTTTGTTTATGATTTCGAAATGGCGTCTTTTTTGATATGATGTAATTTGTACAACATCATTAGCTTGGATTTAAATATAAATACATTGTATTCTGTTTTTCGGTAACACCCCGGTGGTGGGATAGTTACATTCGGTTACAGTTTAGAGAGTAAAAGAAAACTCTGTCTGTTCTAGTTGTCTCAGAGATGCCAAGGAATAAGGAATTTCAACAATTATTTGTTGTCTAATTTGCTCATGGATGGAAAATTACAATTGTCTCTTCCTTTGTTATGTCCGCAATCAATGTTATTAATTAAGGGCGTTTATTTTCATCTGAGTATTTGTCCATCTGTTATTTTAGGGCGGCGCGGAGATTGGGGAGAGGCGCGAACTTTCTTTTCGCGCCTCTCCCCATTCTCCGCATGGCTCGGGTCGCGACTCGCGTGCCACTCGCGGGTTGTTTGTCTCGCGTAAAATGAAAAAGCCAGGCCACCCGGGCTATGAAAACGGAACATGCAACTACTAACCATGAACACAGCAATGACTGAATTGAAACATTGTGCGATATATTCCAATTTTATTTTTAACAGTTCCCCTTTTGACATAGATTGCGCCTCTGGTTTCCACTTAATTATGTCTAACTATTTAATCTATGAAACCAGCGACCACATAAAGCAAGAAATAATTACACCCAATATTTTATGTTGCCGGATTATTTTTGTTTCTTTACTACTCAGTATTAGCTATAGCTTCTTTATCCTTTAGCTGGGCTGGTCTAGAAGGTCGACGTCTCCTCTTAAAGGTAAGTTTCTGTCGCTGTAGTCTGTTCAGTTCCCACGTCTGACAGAACGTCGTCTTCTTGAGATCTACAAATTGGTGATATATTCCAACATGTTACTTCACAGTCTGAGCGTTGTGGTAATCAACATACTTGCACAAGTGGGTATTGGGGGTATCCAGGAATTTTTTTGATAGGAAGGGGGGGGGGGGGGGGGGAGGGGGGGTTTCCCAGGGTTTTCCCAGGGTTTTCCCCGAAAATATAATGTGAAGTAGAGGGATAATTTTTGGAAGTAGACGGCAGTATTGAGTTATTAGAGATTAAGCACCAAGTTCTACGGCAAACGGCAAACGTCAGCTTGCACTCGATTTTCTTTACTTTTCCTCCAATCGTTAAATAAATCCATCATCCATCATTCACACGTTGACGATAAACGCGAAAGTGTCCCATATGCCAAGGCATAAAACGCGTATCCTACGTATACCAGCAGCATTTTCGTTCGCGGTCCTTTGCTACTTATTCACTTTAAACCTGACTGACGTCGTTCACATGGCCCGCTTAATACGGACACTTTCCATGCATATGGTCCGCTTGGTGTCCGTATTAACGGGGTTTGACTGTAGTCAGAAAACAATTATTATAGCGTCGGTTTTCACATGACAATGAATTTATCAAAGCCTCGTCAATTTACGTCATCATGCAGACTGGCAGCCTATTGATTATCTTCAATATCATGGTCTAGCTCATCAAATAATAACATCCCATAATAACAATTGTCCTGTCAATCAGTCAGCTAATTACCTGGCCGCGGATCACCTTTTTAGCTGCAGTCTTCCCGCACGCAATCTTGACATCACGTGTCAGTAAACCCATATCCCAAAAGACGCTGGTGACTCCTTGTAAGAGATTTTGCTTGGCCTGTATCTGGACAGCGGGATCGGAGCAATCTCCAGCAAGGCTCTGCCAGCTAGTTCCCTTTTTGGGAGAGCCAGGCTTAACCACATCTGAAAAAAAAATCAAAGGGGCAAATGGGTACCGGTGAATTGTCATGGCAACGTGACGCTGGGAGTTTACCTGCGATGGACTACATTAGCAAGACTAGCAACCTACCCAGGGGGAGTAGCAATACTCCTAGTCACTTCATGGGATGGAAACTGGAGTTAAGCGGGGCCGGCCTGATAAGTCACTAGGCTTGTAGACAGAATTGACTAATAAGGTAAATGAATATCCATTTGAGATAAAACTAGTACTAGTTGACTTTTCGACCTCAAGTCAAAAGAAACGATTTGAGGAAGAGAGAGTACTGGGGGGGGGATAGAAACTGGGTGAAGTCTGGGGAGAGAGGACGCTCCACGGAACTGCGGCTAATTAAGCCCTCCGTTGCCCGGATGAAATAATTTGCTCTAACAAAGGGACAACGTTCGAAACGTCAGCTTCCCAAATTCGCCACTGAGGTTAATTGATAATCAACTCAGTGTTTCACTTGCCCGCCGACGCAATACGACAGTTGTTTCTTTGTTAGAATCTAGTTGTGTTTATCAGTCATTTTCTAGAGGTAAGACCGCTTACCAAGAAGACATAAATACTACCAAGCCACTTTATTATAGCCACAGGGTACCCACCTGTACAGTCAGGCCAAGGCAATTCCCGTGACACAGTTGGACGGGAGTCCAAAGGGTACCACTCTCCTGTTGACTGGCAGATGTACATATTGGAGGGAATTCTGCTGAAATCTGTGTTCAGATTACATTGAGGTGTGCACACTTTCGAGCTTAAAATGTCCGATTGAACGCAGGCCAGGAGGCCGTTCACTGGCGGAGCGTATTGTCGACACGTTGGAGCTGAAATTTAAAGAGAAGTGTAAAACAGTTGGGCATCGGGTAAACAGAGATATTTTGTTGGTAGCTATGAGTTCACATATGATATTTGTGATATCTTTGTACACAGCTGAAACAAAGTAAACTATAAACACATGTATCGTAACAGACCTGAAACAGTAATGGTAAAGATGCAAAATGCCTTATTGCCCGATCGGTCCGCAGCCTCGTATTTGATTCGATGTTGCCCCACTCTGAAACCCGAGCCTTTGATTGACTCCGTAAACAAAGTGACTGCTTCCCCAGAGTTGTCCTCGTAAATTGGCGAGCGCCAGTGAACAGTGACAGTTGGACCAGCGGTCGTCTTCTTGACTTCTATATCCTTAGGACAAGTGAGTGTGGGGGGTTCGTCATCTACAAAAGAAAACACAGTGTGATGATTCTAGGCCAGCGTAACT
The DNA here is from genome assembly GCA_029204205.1 of Desmophyllum pertusum. Classification (NCBI taxonomy): domain Eukaryota; kingdom Metazoa; phylum Cnidaria; class Anthozoa; order Scleractinia; family Caryophylliidae; genus Desmophyllum; species Desmophyllum pertusum. The sequence continues at coordinate 3,883,171 of MU825398.1, forward strand.
TATGCACTTCCATGTAACGCATGCGCCACCGGAACCTTTGCAACTATTCCCGCCATCTTGTTCGAGCATTAAAAGTACTGAAGAAGCTTATGTTGCCTCCAGTTTAATACATAATAACTAATGGCTATATATTACATGGTGTCAGAAGTGGCACATAGCAAGCTGTATCTCTGGTATAGAGCGGTTTTCTATAGCTAATGACTGTTGTAAAACCAATGTAATCCTATTTTGCTAATCAAACTGCACTCAGACAGCGCGATGAACCAAAGACAGCTCCCCAAACAGTTTTGTAAATCTTTCTTGAAGAAGAAACAAGCTGTATGGAGTGCTAGTCCATCGGCATTTTTGCTGACAATTCGCCGGTACTCATTTATACTCCTGGGTGGAGAGAAGCAATGTGAAAGCTAACTTATCTTGCCCATGAACACTTCACAATTACCCAGGCCAGAGCTCGAGCCTGGACCGCTTGATCCGGTGTCCAACGCGCTAACTATTAGCACCACCGTGCCCCCTCCCCTCCTCCGCAGAGGAACGGACGATGAAACGCCAATCAGAACATTCTTACCTGTAATCGTAACAGTAAACGCGCACGATTGAGCATTCCCATTCTGGTCCGTGGCGGTGTAGAATATGCGTGTGCTGCCAATCCGAAACACGTGAGGAGAGACGATCCAAGGAGGGTAGGTGTCAATGGTTGGTGCGTTACCCGTGTTATCTGTGGCTACTGGCCTGTTCCACGCCACTCTCCTGGTGGGCTTGTTGGGTTCTGTGTTGCTTTTTACATCATCGGGACATTTTATTTTTGGAGGCTGATGGTCTTGACAGGGAAAGAAATGAGATGAAAAATAATAGACCATTCCCGAGTTGCCTTTTGCCACTGTTTCAAAACGAGTCCTGGTGCACAACCACCTAATTTCGATAACAAAGGTTGTGCACCAGGACTCGTTTTGAAACAGAGGCAAAAGGTAACTCGGAAATGGCCTATTAGGGAATGTGTAATAGGTTCAATATCTCTCGTCATCTTCTTATTTATTTCCTAGCGGCGTAACATAAGGCAAAAACCAGGGCCTTCCATCGAATCCTGCATGTTCTGCGCTATTTAAAAAAAATAAAAAAAATCGCATTGCAACAGCCGGGAATCGAACCCAGGCCTCCCGCATGGCAGGCGAGAATTCTACCACTGAACCACCATTGCCTTGCTTAAAAAAGTAGGTTATTACCCGCATATTAATTCTCACACACCCCTAACTGACGCTAGTGATGTCCTAGTAAATAAACAAGGAGCATTCTGAATGGTTCCCTGAGCGGTCCGAATTTAGTACAACACGGACCGTTCAAATGGATAATTCATGAACTAAATTCGCCGATTTGTCTTTTAGAAACATTGTAGAAATGAAAGGAGAGAATTAGGTATATCTACCTTTGTTACTTATTTTCGCGAGACTTAAATCATTTTCGCGATTTGACACAAAAAATCGTGTTAAAAGAACTAAATTTCGCAAAAATTGTCCAAATGCTGATCCGCATTAGCAAACGTGTAGTATCCGAATCAGCGAAATGGATGCTACGACAAGGAACAAAGCAATAATAAACAAATATAAACAGCTTTAGCCTCCTCCGCAGGCAACTCCTGGGACTCCGGGGTCTGGTGCAAAAAAGGGGCAAAAGAGCGGGCACCACCCGACTCAGTCACCTTTTTGTCCTCCGTACCAGTCTCTCACTCGTGCCTTTATGTAAGAGTTGCCTGCGGAGGAGGCTAAAACAGCTTGTTGTTGCCAATTACACTGAAGGAGCAAGGTAAAAATGGTGTGTTTGACGACTGCACCAAGGTTGTGTTGCAGGAACTGCAGCAATTCAAGAATAGGACAGTGATTCTGAGGAAGAGAGCGTGACCAACACGGAAGCCTGATGCAGGACGAGGACAAAGGACACATTATAATTGAGTAAACTGAAGTTAAAGTTAATAACAGGGTTTTATAGCAGGGTATTAAATTTCGCGTCGCTAATTTTCGCGATAACCTTTTTTCGCGGGTCTTTAACTCGCGATATTTTTACAATCGCGAAAATAAGTAACAATAAGGTATTTGATTGTAGCTAACATGCTTTAATAATTTAAAATATCATCAAGTATCTTAAGCCTGGTTTTTACTAGCGACGCAAGCACAAGCGCAAGCAACATACGCAGACGCAGTAACGTGTTGATTTGTCGTAAATAAAAGACACTGATGATCAATGCGTTACTGCGTCTGCGTATGTTGCTTGCGCTTGTGCTTGCGTCGCTAGTGAAAACCAGGCTTTACTAAAAGACTACCTCATGAATAGTAATTAAGATGCCTTACCAATGTCAGCCAGGCGAACTCCTGTCAACTCTTGATGAGTGATAACAACTAAAAAACCCATCAGCAATGAGATAAATGAACATATAGTTTCATCATGGGTTTAATTTTATTACATATACACTCTTTATTTTTATAAGAACCTTTTTTATAAGAACGTTGAGGCTGAGATTGACCAAAATTTTCAAGAACATGCTAAGAACATAGCCAGGTTGAGACTAAGCTAAGAACATTTTTATTCACTTGTTTCTTGCATCGAGCTCTAAATACAATATTCCATGCAGTATCCTTTTAAAACATTAACAAAATGTAACACTTCAAATGTCTCAGTGAATAAGCAGTTTACTTAAGAACTGATGTTAAGAACGTTTTCAGGCTGAAATCGCCCCAAAATAAGAACATTCGGTTTTGGTTCAGCCTCAGCTCGAAAATTACTCATAGACGCTCTTATAAAAAACCGAGTGTACTTAAAAGAGGGGGGTGAATAGGGGTATGCGAATCCGCTAATCCGCTATAATTTTTGGCCAAATTCGTCAATCCGCAAATATTTTTGCTATAATCCGAATCCGCGAAACTTTCAGGCTCAAACGCTGTGTATGATGTTAACAAAGGACGAGAAAATGACTGCTGAAAGTTGGGCAGCAACCATCGCAGACGGGAGTTTCTAGGGAGGTTCGCGGACATGCTCTCCTGGGAAAATTTTAAAATCTAAGCCCTCGAAAATGCGCTTTCCAGCAATTTGAGGACCAATTGAAGTTTTTTAGTTGCTATGAGTTCGTCACAATTATTTTGCGCTAACTATAATAAAATAAAAACTTAGATATATATTTTACTCATTTTACTCATTTTACTCATTTTTACTCATTTTTACTCATTTTACTCATTTTACTCATTTTACTCATTTTACTCATTTTACTCATTTTTACTCATTTTACTCATTTTTACTCATTTTACTCATTTTTACTCATTTTTACTCATTTTTACTCATTTTACTAATTTTACTAATTTTACTAATTTTTACTCAATTTTACTCATTTTTACTCATTTTTACTCATTTTACTCATTTTTACTCATTTTTACTCATTTTACTCATTTTACTCATTTTTACTCATTTTACTCATTTCACTCATTTTACTCATTTTTACTCATTTTTACTCATTTTACTCATTTTTACTCATTTTTACTCATTTTACCAGAGGTCTATAACTAGTTATAGACCTCTGATTTTACTCATTTTACTCATTTTACTCATTTTTACTCATTTTTATTCATTTTACTCATTTTTACTCATTTTACTCATTTTACTCATTTTACTGATTACCATAGATACAATTTGCGGCTAGATTCTTGAAATAATATTAGAGTTAAATTTTATGTTTTAGTACAAATGGACTGAATTTTTTTCTCAATAAGGCAAACATGACTTGCGATTTATGACTTGATAGTAAATGGTTGGAACCCAGGAGTATCAGTAGTTATTCTAGAATGATCGTCTGGCTGAGTGTAGTCCTGAAAAAGACTGCATGTGGTTGGTGACTGACGTTTCGACAACCTGAGCAGAAGTCATCTTCAGAGTCAAGTCACTCTTACTATTTTTTTATTACTCCAAAAATGTTACGTCTTCTGAAGAAAGTCATATTTGCTACAGAGAAGCCTGATTGATAAGGAAGGATGAAATCCACGATCCGAACAATATAATAAGCAAAATCCAAAATCCGGTCCTAAAAATTGCAACAATCCGTAATCCACTGCATCTGCAGGATCCGCAAATCCGTGGAAATTATCCATTGAATCCGTAATCCGAACGAATTTTTTGGCCAAATCCACCGATCCGCAAACCTATTCACCCCCTCTTAAAACAATGTTCTTGCCCTCTCCTTCTACTGAAATGGCTTCTGTGTGTTTAGTTTAATTGTAACTCGGAGAAGAAAAAAATATGTTAGGAAATTAACGCTCGTGTTGAATTAAGGTATTTGAAATTAACGCGACTTAAATTAACGCGAATTGGAGGGAAAATTACTTCCGAATAAAGGAAATTAACGCGAAAGAGGGGGTACAATTTAAAATGAAAGAAATTAACGCGATTAGCACAGAGAAACACATATATTTTGGCCGAAATACAGCGGGAACTCAGATGTCGAGAACTGCTCTTCTGAAAGCGAGGGTGAACTGGAAATATTGTTTTATTGCTTTTTTAGGCTTTTACATTGTAAAAGATTGAGATACACTGTGCAGAAAAGAGAAAGCTATTGTTTCCAAGCGTCAAATATGTCTGTGCAAGATCCACAAATTTGGGGTTATAATAATGGAAATTAAGGTCGCGGAAATTAACGCTCCACTTAATTAATGTCGCGGAAATTAACGCTCACAAAAATTAACGCGACTTAAATTAACGCGAATTTTTAAAATTCGCGTTAATTTTATGGAGCGTTAATTTCCTATAATAAGGTATAAGGTCTTACAGTCGATACTGGCCGGCCCGCACCCCATACAAACTGCTATATACTGCTAGAAAGTTTAGATCTGATCTCAATATAGTCAGAAGTACGTTTTGAAATAAGTTTTACAAGACGTATACATTTAGATGGCTGTAGAAAATATTTGATTTATTTTTACCTTTTTCCATCGTACAGATGATAAACATAACCACGCCAATATGTGAAGAAATCCACATCTTGAGTATATGTGATAACAAAGCCAACCTGAATGTGTAAATTCAAAATTAATTTAGAAGGTAGCTCTATAGCTGATATAGCAATAGTTTTAAACACAAACTAAAATAAACAGATTGCTGTAAATTTACGAGCGTAGCGAAATTTTTTTAAGACAAATCAACTGAAAACGCGACTGAACACTTATTTTGGAAATATTTTTCTCTCCGACTTTACTTTATTTTCTACAAACAAGACTCAGTGGCATTTCTAACATTCACAGTAAACTTAACCATTTATAATAACAGGAGACCACGACAAAAATTATCAAAAAGTTTGCTCTGACTGTAATTGGGACTGAAGGGCTCTCCTTGTTACTTAATTAAAGGACGTGATAATAATTATCCGGAAATCCTGTAAGTTGCATTGTTAATTGGATGTTTCATGTTTAATCTAAAGTAAATCGTAATTAACAGATCCATTTCCTTTCCCATGAACAAGCAAAGTTTCACGCAGTATTTCTTAATAAAACTAAGCATTTATATAATACAAATTCCATACAAAAATATTTGGTACAATTTGCCTGATATTTTTGCGAGGTCACGCCCCTACAGCTCTTGCCCTCCCCTCCCCTCGATAAAAGTCACTTTTCCTGCTGTTCTGTAAATTGCGTTCCTAAAAACTGCGCACGGATTTCGCAGATACTTACGTTCTTATGAATTATGCTATAAACAAATGCTGACATATTTCAAATTTTCGAAGAAAAAGTCCTTTTGACTTGTACAGTAGAATCCCGATTTCTCAAATTCTCGATTTCTCAAAAAAACCCGATAACTCGAACCAAAAGTCGTTTCCCTTGGATTTGTTTCACTGTAATTTTACACCCGACATATTTCGAACTCCCGATTTCTCGAACCAATTTTCGTTTCCCGTGAAGTTGTGAAATTAGAGGGACTTCTCAAAGGACATGTATGACCAACGTAAACAACTCACTTAGCTTATGACTACGTTTTTCATCCAAACAGCTAATCTCCATCAAAATACTATTGGTTCTACTGAGTCGAAGAAACTGAATTATCAGTTGAGAGGTATATTGACGCTTACCCTAACAACACAGTGTCTAAACAGAGGAGATCCTGCTTCTCTGCCTGCAAGTGTGCAACTGACTTCTGATAAATTAAGAGAGACCCCCATCAGAGAAACTCAATTGCAGCTGGAGAATCACGTGACTAACCCCCCACGAAAATTATGGGCTATGGCTCAAAACGAAACCAGATTTTATGACAGTTTGATGTCTGAGAGCCGGTCTTTTTTTACCGTAAATCCGAAAGAGTTTCTGATTAAATTAATGTTTCTGATGTACAAGCCTCCATACAATTTCACCTTAAACGTTAGTGACCTATTGGCAATCTTTCCGTTTTGGTATAAAATGTTGCCATATATAAGGCTGACAATTGTATTTGAAAAAAAAATGGTGCTTTTTTGTTACCAAGAAAACTAATGCAATGTTCTTAAAGAATACATTTTAAAAATCAATTATAGTACCTCCAGAATACAAAATGTCTTATCAGGTGTTTATTTTGAAAGGCAAACAGGTTTATTTATTCATGTTCTTTAAACTCGAAATATATTTTTCAATAGTGGTACCTTAACTTTCTTCAACACTATTTTGAAGTCTTTCCTGCATATGACACATAATTTTTGTTTCCTTCCAGGAATAGTTGACTTTTATAACTAGTACCTTCTTTTGTTATAATTGATTCTAACTTGTTAATTGACCTTGTGGCTGTTTCAACAAGTATCGTTTGTATTTATTTTAGCTCGGAAGATATCCGGCCGTACAAGTCACACTTTAGTTATATTAATTTCTGATCCAACACTCGACCTACTTGCTTACTATTACGGTAACCATTTTATTTTTATAATTTAACGACTGAGGTTAGTATACTTACCGTTGAAATAACACTGTGTTAAAAAAAAACTTTGATAACCTTTATTGATCGTTCGTTCGAGGAACAGAGTTGTTGAGAGATGGCTCTCATGAGAGTTTCGTCAACTCTCATCGACTATCATGAAGCGTGGGCCAAACGAGAGAAAACTCTCGACGACTCTTATGAAAAACTTGAGCAGGTTCAAATTCGATGAGAGCGCACGAGAGTCGATGAGAGTCGCTGAGAGCGCATCAGAGTACGTTTCAGGCCAAACGAGAGTGAGAGTTTGAGCTCTCTTCAACTTTCATCGTCGTTTGGCCCGAGCCTTATAACTGAGTGTGATTGCTTCATAAGATATAAAATATCAATCCAAATAAAGTGGCATATAATATAATAAAAACTATGATGCATGTAAGCATTGTAACTATAACCATAATGCCTTATGACGTAGTTTTTGAGCTAAAAGTTCATAACCAGTGAAGTCTGAAAACGTTGTTGCAATCAAAATAACAAAAAGTTTATGTTGAAGAAAAAATGAGTTATCTGATTATATTTCTCACGTTTCTGAGGTTTGGTTGTTAAACGATTTCAACATATACTATTTCATAGCAATAGCAAACTATTTCCTCAAATTAGAAATATGAAATGTCAAGTTTGAGACTAGGTGTCGCACCAAAAACACTTTAGAAAATAGGTTAAAAATTAGATGTTTAGATACAATGGTTGTTACAAATTTTATAAAATGTATTCCCACATACATTTTACCTAGGACGTGACTTTATTAATTGTAGGTAACTCTGAAAGCTGTAGAGGAACATTAGTACCTCTCCATATATACTGGCCTCTATAAGTCCTGGTGCACTGTATATGTCAAATTTAAAATATACTTTAATCGCACAAGGAGATACATTTTGTCATCAGAAATTTCACGCATAATATTCATTTCTGGAAACCATTCTTTCTTTTGTGGCAATTATTAATTTATTCTCTCTTTATGTTGCCAATCCTTAACTTCGCTTGGTATTTCATAAAATTTAGCCGGCTCACTTTAGCCTCCACTTTTCAATTCTTGCCGGCAGCCAAGACAAGCAGTTTTCTCTTATAAAACGCATATGAATTAAGCGTATTTTGTCGTTATAAGTTCACTCAATGGAGCTAACCGGTGAACATTTACGTTAAAGGCCAGTGGAAGGCCACTAAATCACCTTATTACTGTTAACACTACTTACAACAACGGAATCTTTCGTTGACTTTCTTTCTTCGTAGAACTCCTTGTCTTTCAGTTAGAAGCTAAACCTTATCCCTGTAGAGCCGGACTGGGTGGGTGGTCATTGGCTCTCTCTTTTAAATCCTCCTAATCGTGATTTTAAATACAATATGAAACTGACAGGAAAAAATATTAGGAAACGAGTTGTTTAACTACAGGGTATAATTGCACAGACTTTCTGGCACCAGTAGAACTTGCAAACAGCGCATTTCTCGGCAATTTCCTTTGTCTTTAAGTAAAGCTAGTTTTACCCGGCTTCTAGTGGTGTATATTAACCGCAAAGTAAAATAAACAAAATAAATTTCGACAACGTAAACTCAAACATATTTGACGTGTGGTTCTTTTAAAAACATAGCACTGATAATGGGCAAGATTAAATGCTAGAAGGGAGGCTACCTCTGGAAGACAGGCCTCATTTTAATCTCGTACCCAGATCTCCCTCTGCCACGCGAAAGGTAGCTCACTTTTCAGTGTCAGACAGAGTGGGATCTGGGTAGGAGATTAGCCTCATTTGTCAATCATCTGAATCTTCAGCGAAGGAGTCAATAGCTCCACATTCAGCAGCGGAGAATGAAGTGTTGAGGAGTTCTTCAGTCCTTTCGAAATTATCCCAAACAAGCAGAAAAAGAATAGAAACAGTTATTTATTCCACCATGCAATATAGTCGTTTTCCAAGAAACACGAACCACCGTACACAGCAGTAGCATACGTACGCGCCTTTACGTAACTCCACACCCGCGAAATTCAAACACATCTCTATTTCGATTTTATCAAATTATTCTAATCAAGTCACATTTTCGTATGGTCATTCGAGTAAGCTATGAGAAATTATATATAGTTTTTATAGTGCAGCTCAAATTTCTAGAGAAATACAAGATTTTAGCAGACGTTCAAGCTTCCACGTACAAAACTAAATTGCACGCAAATTACCGATTGTTTCCAGCTTAACTCAAATTTTTCTTAAAAATTATTTAAGGTGTTCCTTCTTGTTTGGCTTACATGTTTGTTTCCGTTTGTGCCTATTATGCATGAAGAATTTCCACTTTGCAATTAATTTGGCTTGTTTACATTTTCTCTCAAGGAGTTCCGCACTCCGTAGAACAGATGGCACAGCCTCGTTCCCAGGGTCTCTCATCTCCCCACCCCAGAGGTTGCGAGGGTGGGGAGATGAGAGACCCTGGGAACGAGGTTGCAGATGGCATGGATTGGCAACTGTTATGCTTGTTCCTAATTACAAAGAAAATGCCACGTTTCTTCTCGAAATGTTGAAGCCGTTTGGCACGGCATGGTCACATTACTCAACAAATGTTGAGAGAATGTTGTTTAATCAGTCAGTGACACAAGCTTCTCTGCCAAAACAAGACATACGAGAAAAATATGAATTTTAAACGCCATCTTCGGTATCGACGAATCAAACATCACAGTTTAAATTTATAAGTGAGTTTTAATAACTGAAAGAAATTCGTTATCAAGGTCGGATAACTTCAGGTGGCATGTAAAGCTAAAATATCTCCCAGCAGTTCGTCAATTTTGTTCAAAGTTTCATTTAAATTTAAAATTTTCGGAGTAATTTTGAATTGCAGTTAATCACCCTCGACGAACTTGAAAAGTTAGCAAAAACTGAATTACCTTTGTCTAAACCATTCAGAAGTAATGTTGACCTCTATCTTATAACGCTAAACAACACATATTTTGCTTCAGCTGATGTTGTGTTTTTAATTATTTAATAATTCTTAATGTTAACAGTTTAAGTTTTGTTCTATAATCTATATAGTTCAATAACACTTTTATTTGTGTTTATTGTAAAGCATTTCCATGCTTGATCTTCCGCGTGCAAGGTCTTCCCGTCAGTATTTTCCGCGCAGAATATCTTCCAGCTTCAATCTCAGCTTGTTTCGTCTGCGCTCGCTTAATCTCAGGCCTTCATCAGCAAATCGGTCCGACTTGTCTGTGTCATCTCCCTGTACCGATAACAAAGAACATAGTGAGATATCAGGAACACATATAGTATGTATGGGTTATATAGTCAATAATATAGTGTCCGGGGTAAAGTGTATCGTTTGTCTGACGATGTGGTCACTTAGGATGTAGATCGCGACGTTTTATTCAACAGCTTACCAGTCAGTTGGCCCACACACTGCCGGAGCATATCCCGGTTTCTGTAGCATGAAGCTGACTAGAAGTATTTCTACTCCTACGGATGGGATGCTAGTCCATCGCAGGTTACCCCCAGCATTTTTTCGGTCGCTACCAACTTTATACTCCTGCATGGCGCCCCGAGCACATAACACAATGACCCCGGAGTCATGCAGTGCGCTATAAACCATTAGGCCACCGCGTCTCCCCAAAATTTTATAGTGTCTTAATTGTTTTTCTCGAGCGCAAAGAATCTATGTTTCCTCTTACCTGTTTACAGTGTGAAGGGCTTATTAGGCATTCATACCTCTGAGCCTGGCAGCGACCAGAAAGATCCATCACCACTACTGCCAAAACAACGAAAACGAGAAAAAGCTTAAACGCCATCTTGAGCGATGTTGACTGATGAAACTATCAGAACGTTTACTCAAGTGCCGCTTGGGTCCTCACAGTTTTATAAGTGCGTCCTGTCAGCTACTATTAAATAAATTGTATTTGTTTATAGAGGAAAACGTCAGGATAGCAGACATTCCCGCAAAGTATGTCAATTGTGTTGGGAGTTTCATTTCAATTAACGTTCTTGGGGATTGGCAGGTTGAATATTTAAACATTTTGAAATTGAAAACTATTTGTTATGAAACTGAAACTGAACTGCGTCATCCAAGTACAACATTATTTTTACTGCGGTAAATTCGTTAAAGAAAAACAATTCTAAGTTTGATAATTTTTCAGGCATTTTTATCCGTGTAGAAAATAAAATAAACGGTGGTCAATTCAATTTAATGCGAGGCACACAACAAGTACTAAGATCACTGTAATTAATATGACATACTCTATGAAAATGATGGTTTTAGACGGTAAAAATATACACGGCATGTATACTAAATATAAATTCGAAAATTTAGTCGCCGTGGCTTACGTTCTCCAAAATACGCAGAAGTTGGTCATTTCACGCTGTTGCTTTGCACAGGACGGCTAAGAAATGTACCAAGCCTTATAACGCACGTGCAGAGTAGCTTAAAGGAGCTACGTCACGGATGGCGCATCTTGAAAAAATTGGCCATTTTTTTCAAGTTCGCCAGTCGCAATCCGTCTTAATCTTCTCCATTCTCAACCATCCTTGTTCCTGTTTGGTTTATTATCACCTCTTTGGTGTTTTTCTACCTCAGTAAACTATTATTTTAAGGCTTTCTTCGATTTGAAGGTGATTTTGCACTTCGCAAAAATGACTTAAAATATCGTGACATAGCTCCTTTAAGTAGTGTGCTCTTCATTTAACTTTTTGTTTAGCGACGTTCTCGTTGCCGTCGCCGTCGTGGTTTGCTTAAACTCCCTAAAAAAAAAAAAAACTCTGGAGAAAACAAATTCAAACTTCTCCAATATTTAACTGTCAGTTTTATTTTGCTGTCATAACACTATACCGGAAAAGCATTACCGAATTAAAACGAATTCAAAAGGGCGTCATGCCTTTACGCAAGTCTTATGCGAATTGTTTTCTGATGTAGAATAATTTCTGAATTTCGTGACTTAGCTGATGAGGCAACGGGTTTTCCGAAGTCTAGCTCGTTAGAACGCGCAAGGGTCTTAATTCATGAGGGTCGATGTCAATAACGTGTCATGCAAATAATTTGCTTGCAAGCTGGTACTCGCGCTCATCCCTTTTGTTAGTAAGACAGTTTACTCTAAGCGGCTGTTGATAAACCAAGCTAATTAATGGGTAACTTACGAGCACTCCGACTATTTAATTTCCCTCATAGACCGTCGAGCGAGAAGTACGAGGTAGCTTGACGACAAGGACAACGCCTATTAAAAAACGAATTTCTATTTTACCTACGAATCTCGCAATTATTTAGATCCGGTGCCGATCGGGTTAAGAACTAGCTCTGACTGAATATTTAAAGACACCGTTCAATTCAGAAATAAGAAAAATTAGCCGTCGGTGCTCTCGTTCTCCAAAATACGCACAATTTGGTGATTCGACGTTCTTGTTTTGCCGAGGACAGCTAAGATATGTACCAAACGTATAACGCACATGCAGAGCCATGTTATTACCCTCTCAGTTTTCTCGCGCCTCGCGTCCAATTTTCGGTGACGCCATTTTATCGTTCGCTTTCAGTTAGGAAAGTTTTATTCTTACTCGGGAAAATGTTCAGGCTGCTCGTAGTCTAGTCTAACTAATCAGGGGCACCCAACGGATCATTTCGGTGAAATATCTGTTCGGAAGGCCTAAAATCGCCTCGGATATTCGGTTAGGGAAATGTCATCTCGAACTTTCTTAACATGGGAAAATTAATGCCTTTTGTTTTCGGAGAGATAAAAATGTCGTTTTGGGTACAAAAAACGGTCAGCTAGGATTTTCGGAAAGGAAAATTCACCTCATAAATTCGGGTAATAAGATTTCAATCCCTAAAATTTTCTGAAGTTTGAAAGTTTAGCTAACGTATCCGAACAGATACATTTTTCTTAGCGTTTAAAAATAAGCCATTAAACTGCACAAAAAGCACAGTTATAACGTAAAAACGACGTTCTGACACCTACAGGAAAATGTTGTCGTTGGGTGCCCCTGATTAATGGGAACCGTCGCTAGTCATTCGCTGTTGTCCAGTTGTTTTGTTGTTGTTCCTTTTTGTTGTTATTGTTGTTGTTGTTGTTGCAATGCAACTTCTATTCTTTGACAGCGTATTCGAGTGTGGACTTTGATAGAGAAACATCGCCGGATATATTTAATTCAAGAAAAGGCGTCGCCCGCTTGCGGTCACTTTTTCACTTTTGGTTGTGTTTTGCTGGGCACTTGGGCTAAAAAAGAAAACAAAACGATGAAGGCATTTGCGTTCTTTATTGAAGATTGTTAACAGCAACAATTCATCTTTGAGTCATATCGCCGACGGTTTATGTTCTGTCGTGTGATTCATTCATTAGTCTTCTTCTTCAGCATCTGCGAGTCTGTTTCGCTTGTTTAGTAGGAGGTCTCCCAAATTCAGTGATGTTCGTCGGATGCCACCACCGAGTGGCAGATTACCCAGTTTGTTTCGTCTGTATTCGTTCAAAGGAACGTCCAGGTCAGCGCTCTCGGGTAAAGAAACCTTGGGATCTTCCAACTCCTAAAATAAAACAGACGAAAATCCAGTTATCTCAGTAAAAAACAGCGAACATCATGAATTCGAAATTCACCCAAAATAAAACTGGTGGAAAACTAATGGAAAATGTCTAAAATATCAACATTTCTTCGTGCCTCGAGAAGTAGTAACCGAATTTTTTATGGTAATCCCGAAGCTTCTGGATGACAAAATATATTGTCAGAAAACAGAATATCATTGAATCGGCGTCAACTTCACATGAGTAACTTGTGTCAAAAGGTATGGCGCGCCGTTTGTTTCAAAATTATCCAGGTCGATTGTATTACTATTTTTTATTCAGTGCGCAATTTCCATCGATTATTTACACTATAAGAGAGAATTGTACACTTTTGATCTTTTCTTTTTCTTTTCCTTACAACTGATCGAATAATACGCACAACTGATCGAATTATACGCACAACTGATCGAATAATACAGAGGGGGACATTGGGGGGCTCTGAATACCGCAACACCGCAAAAAAAATCGAAAAAACACCGCATCACCGCACGAAAAGTTGACGAAACACCGACACCGCAATATATTAAGTTACTTATAAATGAAGACGGCTTGCGACTGGCTGCTGAAGCATAAAATATTAACTGGACAGTAGTATTTGACTGTACTGTGTTACAAATTAACAGGTTTAACAAAGGTACGTGCTTTTAATAAATAAACACGGGTTAACGAAGATATAGAAGCTATAAATTTAGTTCTGACAAGGACGACTAGGGTCGACGATTATTGTACAAGGGTCTAACAAGAAACCGTAACATCGCAAATAATTTCGTTTCACCGTACACCGGAGGTTTAAAAACACAAACAACGCACACCGCAGGATTTGAGATCACCGCAATACCGCAATGTGGGATTTTATTCACCGAAATACCGCATAAAAAACTGAGCAACACCGCAACACCGCAAACCCCAATGTCCCCCTCAATACACACTAATCGAATGTTGTACGCAAAAACTTTGAAAACCCTGGTGGGGTGTGCCACCCATAGCAAACAAAATTATCCTGTACATGTATCCGGGATGCCAATCTCTCGGGTACGCAGGAAAACACTTAAAGTATTGTAATTCACGTTCAGTTTGCTGATTTCGGGATAATTTGGGATGTTAATTGACCTGTTATGGGTCAGTCGGAGTAGCTTTGTTTTCAAGGCCCCTAGCGAACGAAATTAAAGTTAGTGACTTACATCAGTGAATGTCTGCATGAAAATCAGTAATAACTTCAAAGCAGTTACTCAACGTCCCTTTTTTATGGCGCGCCGTTTGTTTCAAAATTACCCAGGTCGATTGTATTACTATTTTTTATTCAGTGCGCAATTTCCATCGATTATTTCATCAGATTCCATCGATCAGTTTTGCGTACAACATTCGATTAGTTGTGCGTATTATTTGATCAGTTGTGCGTATAATTCGATCAGTTGTGCGTATTATTCGATCAGTTGTAAGGAAAAGAAAAAGAAAAGATCAAAAGTGTACAATTCTCTCTTATAGTGTAAATAATCGATGGAAATTGTGCGCTGAATAAAAAATAGTAATACAATCGACCTGGGTAATTTTGAAACAAACGGCGCGCCATAAAAGAGGGACGTTGAGTAACTGCTTTGAAGTTATTACTGATTTTCATGCAGACATTCACTGATGTAAGTCACTAACTTTAATTTCGTTCGCTAGGGGCCTTGAAAACAAAGCTACTCCGACTGACCCATAACAGGTCAATTAACATCCCAAATTATCCCGAAATCAGCAAACTGAACGTGAATTACAATACTTTAAGTGTTTTCCTGCGTACCCGAGAGATTGGCATCCCGGATACATGTACAGGATAATTTTGTTTGCTATGGGTGGCACACCCCACCAGGGTTTTCAAAGTTTCTTATAGAATAATTTGCTTACCTCTCTTTTACATTTCGTGAAAATACATTGGTACTGGCCTTGACAAACACCAGAGAACTCAAGCACAACGGATAGCACCAGCAACATCACAAGAACCTTCAACGCCATCTTGTTGATCTTTAGCGATACTTCAAGCCGAACTTCCAACTATCAACAGGGCCCGCGCAGCACTTTTTTGAGTGTGGGGGGGGGGGGGGGGGGGGGGGCTAATGCGAACGCGTCAGCGTGAGCCATCTAGGGGGTCCGGAAAAATCGGGGGGTTCCCCCGGGAAAATTGTGAATTTAAGTCCTCTGAAATGGCTGGAAATGCATCTAAAATTAACAAGCGTGGTGCAAATTACCAACTTTCAGCGCTTAAAAAGCGACTGTTTTTAATACAAGAATCAACATTTATTATCCGGTCTTAAATTTCAGAGAGAGTTGTCCATTTTTCGAAAAGCAAACAGAGATTTTTGTAGATATTTTCTTTCCAACAACCAGAAGTCTTCGTTTAGTATGCTCATTTTACCATGTGCGCTTCTCTGTTGGTTATCACGCAGGACTCCCGTGTCCCGCGATGTCCAGAGCTGTGTATAATTCTCAGTTTAAAGTATCTATCTATGGTGATAAAATGCTGTCATAACAACGTTTCTCTATAAAACGCAAGATACAACTGCTCAATAGCATATTCTCCGTTTTCACACTCGCTCCAGATCTTTCGTTCAAAGACCGCGTGCATTCGTTTGACAGACTGACGCAAAAAATACGACTATTTTGCAGTCTAAATAGCATAAAGTCAGTCAACTCAAAGTTATCTTAAGTCTTGATATTTGTTCAGTTGTAATCGCGTCTACTTTGCTAATGGTCATTGCAACTTTTGTCCGTTGCGATCTACTGCAGATCAAAAAGAAAATTTTATCACCAACTTCTGGAAATTTTTATTATTATTATTTTTTAGAAAAGTGGGTAAAGCCCCACCGCTATCAACTGGGTTAATGCGCATTTGTTCGGCTTTTTATATACTAGATACTTCAAGGTTTTAAAGGTCGTGTTAGGGCGTGGGAAAAGCAGGATCCGGAACCGTAACTGCAACCGGAAACGGAAACGATCCGGAACCGGACACATATGAAATGATTTGGATATTGATCGCCCAAGAAAACATCGGGACGCGACCTATGAGAAGTTTTACGTGGATGTTGTGGCTTTGGCCAAATGCAGTATATGATCGACATATGATTGACATCCGCGCCTCTCCTTCTTCCCTCCTTCCTGTCGAATTTCCCACGATGGACGAGCATGATAGCGAGGATTATCAAGGCCGAGGTTTGTGTTATCTGCCGAAGCCGAAGTCTGAGGCGGATAACACAAACCGAGGCCTTGATAATTTCGCTATCATGCGAAAACCGAATCCAATAATTGTTTTATTATACATTTAAAAACCGCGGATTGTGGATTATTTTAATTTATTTTTCGTTGCCGCTAACGAAGCCAACCTCGATTCCAGGCTCTCTCTCCTTTTCCTCCCTTGTCGTTGAGTAGAGAGACCCTGGTTGCGGCTGGTCACGTGACTATGCGGTACAACAATACCGCAGGGAGGGTGGGTCTTTGAGGCCGTTTTGCCAAGGTGAACAATAATTACTAACCAGGGGAACGAAGGGGCAAATCGAGCTTGGTTCAAAATGGAACAGCCTTGCTTTCTGCTGGTTTATACGGCGAGATTATGTTAAAAGTGAAACAGGCTATTTGTATGGAACGTTTGTTTTTATTCTGTACAACTTCATGACATGAACATGTATACGTGACGGTATGTTCGAGCCACAAAAGCAACGGCGCGAAATTTATATTACAACCCGGGATTACAAGAATGGAAAAATTCGCCTTGCGAACACAAATTCTAAGTGTATAATCAGAATATACGTAGACAGGTTCATGATCGTAAAGCTAAACGAGGTTGTGAACCAGACACCTTGGTCTCAAACTAAGTTTGAAAACAACAAATATATATTATAAGCTTGGCGAGCTCGTTCACTGACCCTGTGAACTCCGGTAAATTAAAACACAACGGCATTTATTTACAAATTCATTTGTAGCGAAATCAGGAGCGAAATAGTCCAAATTTTAGGATAAAAGAGTAGCTTACTATTTTCTCTAACTGATTCTGTCGTTAGTTTGACCGTAATATAGTTTTCTTGTGTCAAAAAATCTACAACAACAACCGCTCGACCGGCGGTTCCTTGAAAATCAACAACCTTACGAATATCAAACGGACTGTACGAAGGAATTTTTTTCCATCGGCAGTTTTTGCAGTGAATACAATTTAACGATCACTTAAACTCATTACCTTAAAGCTGTTCACATACCGAAATGATCGGCTTTCTCCCGTTGACAAAATTCCGTTGTAAAACGTCCGACGTAGTTGTGTAGTTCTGAGAATTACGCAAGCGTTTCCGAGAAAAGATTATTGCAGTGATCTTCGCAAACGGCCTGGTAAAGCCTGTAGAAGCTTGAATAACCGCATGTAAGCTTATGTACAAACTTTTTTGGTGCTTGCTTTTCTTGCGAGTTGTATAAAGACCTGCTGCATCTGCGAGTTCGGACTCAGAGTCAACGCTCTCACCCTCGCATGGTAGATTTGTCACAGTAACAACTCTAACACTCTACCACCCCTCCCTCCAAATATATTTTTTTACCACCCAGAATTTGGGTGGTCACGTGACCAGCCGCAACCAGGGTCTCTCTACTCAACGACAAGGGAGGAAAAGGAGAGAGAGCCTGGAATCGAGGTTGTAACGAAGCGACGCGTGCATGACGTCAATCGAGATGCGTATAAAATCGCCAAGTGTGTCGCCCTCCTCGAAGAGAGGAGGGCCTGATACAATTACTTGCCGGATCTCATGTAAAACATTCAGATTCTGAATGTTTTCCTGATTGGTCGAAAAACAATACTGTGAAGTTGGCAATACACTTCCGTCAATCATGCGTACCTAATATGGCTTTTGTCAATCCGGCGTACACGCACGATTAAAGTACAAGAAAGGCCTTCTACTTTCCCACTCCGCTACCGCCTTTTGTGAAGGGAAGGACTCTTCTGAATCATTACTAAGCCAATATAAAGATCTTACATTCAAAACGGCTGAAGCTTTCCGCTTAAAAAAATGGTTATTTGATTCAAATTTCTAAACGGAATCATGGAATCATTCGACCATAACGACTGACTAGTAGGCCTAGCCACAAGATGCCCGGCAACTTTTCGGCAACTTTTGGTATTTTGGGCAACTTTTATTATTTTGGGCAACTTTTTTAATTTCAAGCAACTTCTTGTTAAAAAACGTGTTTTTCTAATATTCTGTTGTGAAAAATTATGTATTTGGCAAATTAATCACCGTAAATATGTTTTATTAAAAATCAGTTTGCAGGTCTCACTGAAAAAATAGATTATTTGATCCTATATCCATGATAAGACCATGAAATGACACTAGTCACACTACCGGACTAGTTTTCTGAGCAGGCAATCAATATTCAGTGGTCAGTGGCAAGGCAACACAAATAGCGTCTGAATTCAAGATGGCGGACAACATTTACATATTTACTGGACATTTTGTTGGAAGCAGTTCCTGTATCAAAACATGAGGATGCTACTACTTTATAAAGGAAGTCCGTTTTGAGCAGGTTATTTCATAGTTATCGAGAAGCTGTTTTCAAACCTTTCATTACAGGGTACTATATGTCTATATAACTGACATTGGAACTGCTATCTCGATATTGTGGTAATAAAGAACTGATGCTGAATTATTGATTTATATTAAATAATATATATGCCAACAGTAGAGTAAAATAATATCTCCAGGGGACTCTCCAGGGTAGTTTTTAATAGAATTAGCAAATTTGGTTGATTTTTACATTTTAGTCTAAATTTTATTACTTAAATTTGGAGCATCTTTTAAGCAACTTTTTGAAATATGAGCAACTTTTTGGCAACTTTTGCAAAAAATGGGCAACTTTTGAGGTTATTTCCCGGCAACTTTTGAGGAAATTTGTGGCATCTTGTGGCTAGGCCTACTGACTAGACGTTATTATGTAGACTGCAAAACGTCTCTTTTTCTCGAGATATTGTGCGCGACGCGCGAATTGAGAGGCGCGAAGCGCCGATTATCCACGCGCGAGCCTCGTAAGAGGCGAGAAAAGAGAGACTGTCCCCTTTTCATACAACGAATTCGTTCCGACCAGGGAGTCTGATGCTTCCGCTAAGGTGTCAAAAATTCCTTAACAGCTCCGCCTATACAGTGAATTCGATACCATAAACGTGACACTTTCCGCTTAGAAGGGGGAAGCGATATTTATACTATAGGCCATCTTTTGTCTGCGTGTATTCGTCTCTAAAGTCATTGGCAATGTAGCGAAAAATTCGTTGTTGAAGCCTCCTAAGCCTGATAAACTGAGCTCTATTCGAGAAATCCTAAATAACCTTTTCCCTCAAATAATTGCCGATTATGTGACTGCTATTTTAAGACGCAATTTGGTAACGCATCCGAACTGATTTGTTGATCCGCAAAAGCGGAATGACAAAACGGTCTCCGCTTTAATAGGCGTGGACGAAGGAACTCGTTTGTCCTCAAGATTTTGCTCTTCGTGTCCGTTGAAGGTTGGGAACTTTGTTATTATATATTGAAGCAAAGTTTGGCGAGTCGAGAATCCATGTGGAGCAAAACAACATGCTTTCCAGCTGTTCGGGTTAACAACAAGGATCGCTGCCTTTCCTACTGTTGATTTTGTGATCTTGGTCGACATAGTGTCGCTTGACTTGACTAACGCCTTTTCCGAAATCCGAAGTACAGCGATCAAAACTCGCATCTATCGAAGGAATGTCTCCTGCTCCATCTTCCCGCCCGCGAACTAATCAATGTTTGACGCTGTTTGTGGTTAGGCCTCCGGGGACGAGAATGATGTCCGATGACAAATTACGTCGAAAACGGACCAATCGGAATTTTGCGTTTCTCCAGCAACGCTACCCTGGGTACCAGAGGTTTATTTCTCCGTCGCGTTGAGATCCGAAGTCGGCCGAAGGCCGACGACGCCCCGGCGAGCGGCGGAGAGAGATTTGAAACCGGAAACCGCGCAAGAAAAGCCTCTGGCACCCAGGGTACAGCAACGCAGAATTCGGAACGGATTTCATGTATGGAAAGGCGACAGTCCGTATTTATAGCGTCTCTCTCCCAATCCCACTCGTAATTTCATGCTCGTTCCAGATTCTTCGGCCGCGTTCAGCCCGACACTCTCGCGCGAAAATACGGACTGTTTTGCAGTCTAGTTATTATGCAAATTTGTGTCGTGTAACGCAATCGTAGTTAGTGCTGTTTTCGGAATGAAATTGATGGTAAAAACACAGTCGAAGGCTCTATTCTACTTCAAAATCCTCCTCATAATAGCAAAGAAGGTCAGAAGACCGAATTCAAGAGAACGGCAAGCGGTACAAATGTCACGAACTTTAACGTAGATTTTGAAAATTGACAGCTTGACAGATCATTGACAAGTGGGTGGAAAGCGAATCGGCAAATAATTGTATCAGGCGTTCCTTTTCCTCTCTCTCTCTCCGCGCTCTCGTTCTCCGCGAAAAGGAAAAGAACGCCTGATCGCAGGTTAAGGTTTGACGCGTAATTACATGCATAAATCCTAGTGTCTGTAGTTATGACGCGTAAATTCGATGCCAGTGTGAATTAACTATATGTTCTCAGCCAATGAGAATAGAGATAGTGAGCAAAATGTATAATCTATCTCTTCTAACAGCGAATTTTCGAAATCAGCGCCTTTAAAAGCATCTACGTCATCTGACCTGTTGCCTAGCTCCTAGGCCTCGATATTTCGCCGCGTTCAATCCGTTTCGGGTCAGGAACTAGGCAAATCTACCTGCAGATTATACAATAAACATGTCAAGGACACTCAAGGTCACGGGTAATCATGTCATGTATGACCGCGGTGCATGATTTCCAAGGGTAATCATGTCCAGTTCGCGCACTTTGCGTTGCTTCCCGCTGAAGTAAACGATCGGTGGCAGAAGCATTTTTTTTTTCGTTGAACGTATAATAAAACAATTATTAAATTAGATATCCAGAATAATCAAGGTCTCCTCCTCCAATAATTGTTAATCGTGAAGAGTCCGTTCACTATAAAGTAAGTACACATATTTTAGCATTATTTTTAGTTATATGGAAAGCATTGTGTTTCGAAAGCTTTATTTATCACTGAACATGCACAGATATCCTTTTGCCTTTACTGAGATCTCCTTTCAATAAAATAAAATACTCTCCTTCCCTGTTTTTCGTTGTGCTCTTATGATAGCTCTTGTGATATTGAAACGTTTTTTTTGGAGTAGGGCAGATTTTCTATCGGTAACACTCTCTCAAAACGGTGAACTATAGCTCAAAATCATAACAGAAAACAGGCCGACAGAACAAGATTTTCCTTGATTGACTTTATTGGTGGTTTGAACCCTATGTTGTTTTGAACAGCATTCCTTGTCTGATGGAGCGCTTTTTAGGCGGGGCGGGGCGCGGGGCACTTATAGAAGACTTGTTAGGAACATAGTAAAATTTCGCGCAGTTAGATAATGACCCACTCATGTCAGACATGCAAAAAAATACGGGTCACCGTGCTCATTTTGGAGACCGTAGTGTTTCTAGGAGTTTTGGTCTATCAGCCAAAAAAAAAATGGAAACTCTAGATAAGGTCGATGTGTTGATTTCAACGCAAATAGGCTTATTTAATAATTTTTTGCAGCTGATGTCATTTCTTCAGGCAGAATTAGCCTTACAAAAGGATACTTGTAAGTCATGCACACCCGCATTGGTTGAAATGGAAAGGATCAGTAAAGGAAGTGATCTTCGGTATCGACTAATCAAACATCACAGTTTAAATTTATAAGTGCGCATGCGTTTAAAATAACCGACAGAAATTCGTTATCAAGGACGGATCACACTTCAGGTTACATGTAAAGCTAAAATTTCTCCCAGCAGTTTGTAAATTTTCAGTTTAGAGTTCAGTACATTTCAATTTAAAATTTTCGGAGTAATTTTGAATTGACCTCGACGATCAAAAGTTAGCAAAAACTGAATTACCTTTGTCTAAACCATTCAGAAGTAATGGAGTTGACCTCTATCTTATAACGCTAAATTAACAACACATATCTTGCTTCAGAGCTGATGTTGTGTTTTTAATAATTCTTAATGTTAACAGTTTAAGTTTTGTTCTATAATCTATATAGTTAACACTTTTATTTGTGTTTATTTTAAAGCATTCCCACTGTGGTTTGGCCTGATGCTTGATGATCTTCCGCGTGCAAGGTCTTCTCTTCAGTATTTTCCGCGCAGAATATCTTCCAGCTTCAATCTCAGCTTGTTTCGTCTGCGCTCGCTTAATCTCAGGCCTTCATCAGCAAATCTGTCCGACTTGTCTGTGTCATCTCCCTGTACCGATAACAAAGAACACAGAGATATCAGGAACACAAGTTAGTATGTATAGCTTATATAGTTAATAATAAAGTGTCGGGTAAAGTGTATCGTTTGTCTGACGATGTGGTCACTTAGGATGTAGATCGCGACGTTTTATTCAACAGCTTACCAGTCAGTTGGCCCACACACTGCCGCAGCATATCCCGGTTTATGTAGCATGAAGCTGACTAGAAGTATTTCTACTCCTACGGATGGGATGCTAGTCCATCGCAGGTTACCCCCCAGCATGATTTTTTCGGTCGGTACCCACTTTATACTCCTGCATGGTGCCCAAGCCCCCGGAGTCATGCAGCGCGCTATAAACTATTAGGGCACCGCCAAAATTTTATATTGTCGAGGTTTAATTGTTTTTCTCGAGCTTAAAGTTAAGTTCTCTTACCTGTTTACAGTGTGAAGGGCTTATTAGGCATTCATACCTCTGAGCCTGGCAGCGACCAGAAAGGTTCATCACCACTACTGCCAAAACAACGAAAACGAGAAAAAGCTTAAACGCCATCTTGAGCGATGTTGACTGATGAAACTATCAGAACGTTTACTTAAGTGCCGCTTGGGTCCTCACAGTTTTATAAGTGCGACGCCGTCCTGTCAGCTACTATTAAAGAAATTGTATTTGTTTATAGAGGAAAACGTCAGGATAGCAGACATTCCCGCAAAGTATGTCAATTGTGTTGGGAGTTTCATTTCAATTAACGTTCTTGGGGATTGGCAGGTTGAATATTTAAACATTTTGAAATTGAAAACTATTTGTTATGAAACTGAAACTGAACTGCGTCATCCAAGTACAAAATTATTTTTACTGCGGTAAATTCGTTAAAGAAAAACAATTAGAAGTTTGATAATTTTTCAGGCATTTTTATCGGTGTAGAAAATAAAATAAACGGTGGTCACAACAAGTACTAAGTCACTGTAATTAATATGACATACTCTATGAAAATGATGGTTTTAGACGGTAAAAATATACACGGCATGTATACTAAATATAAATTCGAAAATTTAGTCGCCGTGGCTTACGTTCTCCAAAATACGCAGAATTTGGTCATTTCACGCTGTTGCTTTGCACAGGACGGCTAAGAAATGTACCAAGCCTTATAACGCACGTGCAGAGTAGCTTAAAGGAGCTACGTCACGGATGGCGCATCTTGAAAAAATTGGCCATTTTTTTCAAGTTCGTCAGTCGCAATCCGTCTTAATCTTCTCCATCCTCAACCATCCTTGTTCCTGTTTGGTTTATTATCACCTCTTTGGTGTTTTTCTACCTCAGTAAACTATTATTTTAAGGCTTTCTTCGATTAAAGGTGATTTTGCACTTCGCAAAAATGACTTAAAATATCGTGACATAGCTCCTTAAAGTAGTGTGCTCTTCATTTAACTTTTTGTTTAGCGACGTTCTCGTTGCCATTGCCGTCTGGTTTGCTAAAACTCCCTAAAAAAAACAACTCTGGAGAAAACAAATTCAAACTTCTCCAATATTTAACTGTCAGCCAAGTTTATTTTGCTGTCATAACACTATAGCGGAAAAGCATTACCGAATTAAAACGAATTCAAAAGGGCGTCATGACCTGACGCAAGTATTATATGCGAGTTGTTTTGTGATGTAGAATAATTTCCGAATTTCATGGCCCATGAATTTCATGGATTTTCAGAAGTCTAGCATAAAACAGACGGCACGGTAGAAAATAAATCGTTAGAACGCGCAACGGTGTTGCATGTAATTCACGAGGGTCGTTGTTGAATAACTTTTCATGCCCCTAATTTACCCCCCCCGGGGGGGGGGGGGGTGCTCCCATATAAAAGTGACGGAGGTGATCGTCGGAAGTTTTGAAAAAAAAAACCCTAAAAGGAACCAAAATCTCGTTTGGTGGGTGTGGCTCGAATTCATTTTCACCCCTAAGAGGTACCAATTATAAGACAAAACTAGTTCAGTGTCATATTTTTTCCATCAAAATACCCTAAAAGGTACCGGAATAACTCTAACGATAGACACTTTAGATTTTAACACCCCTAAGCGGTACCAAACCACGAATTTTAACCACTAAAAGGTACGACGATCACCCCCGTCACTTTTATATGGAAGTCCCCCCCCCCCCGGGTTAATTTACTTGCAAGCTGTTGAGTTGAAAAGCTATAAGATGTCAGTACGTTCGCTGTTATAGTTTAATAAGACAGTTTACTCTAAGCGGCTGTTGATAAACCAAGCTAATTAATGGGTAACCTGCGAGCACTCCCTACGTAGTTAAAAATTCAGTGAAAAAAGTGAGCGAAAAACGTGCTCGCACTTTCTCAGTTCTCTCGCGTTCAATTTTAGTGCCGCCATTTTCTCGTTCGCTTTCAGTTCAGAAAGTTCTATGATTCTTACTCGGCGATTTACGAGGGGAAAATGGAAAATGTTACTGCTCGTAGCTAGTCTAGAGAATGGGAACCGTCGCTAGTCATCCGAGGCAATACGACTTCTATTCTTTGACTCGCATTTCTACCAACGTACGGACTTTGATAGCGAAACATCGCCGTGGATATATTTAATTCAAGAGAAGGCGTCGTCCACTGTACTTGCGGTCAGATAAGATCACTTTTAAAAATAATTTTCACTTTTGGTTGTGTTTTGCTGGGCACTTAGGCTAAAAAAGAAGCAAACAAAACAATGAAGGCATTTGCATTCTTTATTGAAGATTTTTAACAACAACAATTCATCTTTGAGTCATATCGTCGACGGTTTATGTTCGGTCGTTTGATTCCAGTTCATTAGTCTTCTTCTTCAGCATCGTCGAATCTGTTTCGCTTGTTTAGTAGCAGGTCTCCCAGATTCAGTGATGTTCGTCGGATGCCACCGAGTTGCAAATTACTCAGTTTGTTTCGTCTGTATTCGTTCAAAGGAACGTCCAGGTCAGCGCTCTCGGGTAAAGAAACCTTGGGATCTTCCAACTCCTGAAATACAAAATACGAAAATCCAGTTATCTAACAAACCAATTCGAAATTCACCCAAAATAAAACATTTTTGTATGTCCTAAGAATATCTAAAATATCAACATTTCTTCGTGCCTCGAGAAGGATTAACAATATTTTATGGGAAACCTGAAGCTTCTGGATGAAAAAATACCTTGTCAATAAAACATAATAGCATTGAATCGGTGGCAACTTCACTTGAAACTTGTGTCAAAAGGGACGTTTTATAACTTTTTCGCAGAAAGTCACCAACAAACTTTAATTTCGTTTGCTAGAAATTCGATGAGAATTCCGCCATTGCAGGGCAGACAAAACTGAAAAACAAACTACTCCAACTGAACCATAACAGGTCGATTAACATCTCAGATTCTCCCGAAATCAGCCAAACTAAACTGAACGTGAATTACAATACTGTAAGCTTTTTCCTGCGTACCCAGGAGATTTGGCATCCCCGATCCAGGAGAATTTTTCTGCTATGGGTGGCACACCCCACAAGGGACATTAAAGTTTCAATTTTACACCAGGGATTGGAAAAAGATCACCAGGGTTTTTTTTTAGGATCTACTGGAGCTGGCTAGAGATGTCAAAATTTTTCTCCAGGGAGGGAAAAATGGCAAAATAGCTTAACAGGTCGGGTTTACAAGGATATTTTTTCAGGACTTTCAACAGTTAAAAGAGACTTCTATAAACGTCAACGTTTCTTATATCATAATTTACCTTACCTCTCTTTTACAAGCCGTGAAAATACATTGGTACTGGCCATTACAAACACCAGAGAACTCAAGAACCACGGACATGACTAGTAACATCACAAGAACCTTCACGGCCATCTTTTCGATCTTTAGTGATACTTCAAGCCGAACTTCCAACTATCAATTGGCTTATACGCACTTATTCGGCTTTATATATAGATGCTTTAACGCTAACTAGGTCGTTTTAACTTGTGTTCACTTAACGAGCCATTAACAAGAGTTAATGATTTTATAAAGACATTTACGTTGACCAAAATGGTTTTATTATAATTACACTAATATCGACAATTCATGTCATAAAGGTACCACATGCAGTCATTGGGTTTTTGACACTTGAGAATTGGATAGGTAATTAAAGGCGCTTTTCTATAGTTTAACCCTTTCACCCCCTGCAAGAGTGCTACGCTCAAAACTGAAGAAAAAAGCTTGAATTTTATTTTGCAAAATTGTCAAAAACAAACATCACCACTTGAAAGTACTGCTCAATAGCTTTCATTTGAATGATCACACCGTAGGTTTCATCCACAGACTCAAAAGTTACAACCACATTTATTGACTCAAGGGTTGACTCTGGGAGTGAAAGGTTTAATTAACCATAGAGTACTGAAAATTACAGCAAATACCACAAAGAAACTTATTGGTGAATCTTCTAATTAACCGAAAAATATTAATATATTAGCGGGCTAATATCGTTGACCGAATTGACGTAAGTGGAAAGAAACGTTTACGTTTTCCAATACTCAGTTTAATAACTTTTCCTTGAAAGTGCCGCAGTATTTGTTTCTTAGTTTAAAGGACGTGTTGAGCCTTAACAGCCCATACACATTCATTATCCACAGCTTAAAATAATCCCTAAGAGGTTTTAAGAACGAATATAATCACCTTATTAAAACTTCACAAGTTAAAACGTTTAATAATATATGATTAGACCTGTATTTACATAACCATACTTGTTTAAAGAAATTATATAAAAGATGATAAATGTATTATCACTCTGTGTTGTTAACTCCATTTCAAAGTACTAACTAATTCCTTTCACATTCGATATAAACCAGAAAAAAACTTTCAACACTTTACTTATTTTCTAAAGTGAAAAAAAAATCGCTCGCAAGAGAGGATGATCTAAGAGAAGGATTCCCCGTGCCTCATGATGATTTTTTGAAATCTATTAATAGTTTCGCGCCAGGCTGTGAAAGTTAATTTTTATTTCCTTTCGATCGAGGCTCCGACATCACGTTACTCGAACTGACCAATCAGGTTGCGATCTTGAAAAAGCTCAGCTATGGACTGAAAGTTAAAATATATTTCAAAAACTTATCATTGGAAGAGACCCATCGACTCCTCATGGTTGGAATGCTAGCCAATTACAGGTTACCCCTGTTCACCGGTACTCATTTATACGAAAACCCTCGGCGGAGCAAGGATGCGAACCAACAACAAACTAGAAATCAACCTACATATGACGCCAGGTCTGAGATTCAAACCCAGGCTACATTGGTGCATGAGAAGTGCTCTAACCACTGCGCCATCGCTGCTCCCTGTGTATTGCATTTTTCAGCTCAAAAATGACCGTATCTTGTGTTAACACAGAAATACTCGATGTAAAATGTGTCAGCGTGTTATACTGGGGAAACATTTCGGACTGGGCATCTTCGGAGATTTTCGGAAGATTGCTTAAACAACCGTCGGTTATCTCCGGAAATTAAATTAAGATTCTCGGACAATATTCGTATAGATCTTCGGAAATTTTCACCGAGAAGCAGATACGGTTTATCAAAGTAATTTGGGGATCCTTGAAATATCAGTTCTCGTTGCACATATGAAGTATCAGAAATAACATAATCGGAACTTTTGGCAAAGCCGTTATTAAGAATTTAGACAAGCGAATTCGAACGCGTGAAAACAGTCGCGCAAAGCGTGCTTGTAGGCTCTTACTACAGCGACAAAATCAATTTATTTTCTTTTATAGAAGGGGCGAACTCAAGTTAGCGAAATAAATTATCATCGTTAACCTATATTTTCAGGCATTTATTCCATGATGGTTCAATACTAATTTTAAATTTTTCACATAGTTTATTCGAGGTGGTTTTTTATCAACTTTAATACAGAAACGTTCGTCCGTTATTCAGGAAAACGCGTCGACTACGGTGTGTATTATAAAAAACAGCCACGTTTGGTTTTAACGTAGTAAAGATCATTGGCTGTGTCCTTTTGCATTGACTGGATGTCAGTAATTAGGAATAAACACTGGTGGAGTTAACGTTTTTTATTTAACGACCAGAAATGTTTACATTTCATGTCTAAATCGTATCAAAGTTTATGTTATCCGTTACATTTTGCACCGTTCTTCAGGGCACGGTTGTCTAGTTCAGTATTCATCAGTTTTCTTCCACAGCATCTTCGAATCTGTTTCGCTTGTTTCGTAGAAGGTCTGACAAACGCATCAATTTGTTTCGTCTGTATGTGTTTAAAGGAACCAGGTCGCTCTCGGGTGAAATATCCCGGGTATCTTCCAGATCCTGAGGACGAGTACAAGGTGGTAACATAGTTAAAGACAAGCAAGCGTGCTGATAATTGCAATTGGCTTACTGCTGTTTGTGCATGTATATCATACGAAAAATGATTACAATTCATCTCTAGCTTGTTTAATTTCTTCTCCATAAAGATCTACAGATTCTAACTGAAGTCAGAATATTTCTGAAAAGCGGCTTTTTCCAGGGCTTTCAACAGGTGAGCAGAATATTTTAGTCAATTATGTTTTACGTACCTCTCGTTTACAAGGCGTGAAACCACATCGGAACCTTTGGCTGTTACAAACGCCTGAGAACTCAAGCAAAATGGACAGGGCAAGAAAAACTGGAAAAAATTTCAACGCCATTTTTTCGATCTTTTAGATGAGTAGTGGGTTGAACCTCTAACTCAGTGAAGTTTAGCTAAAGAAATAACTTCAGAGTTGGCTTTTTATATAGGCGCTTCTATCAATGACAAAGGAAGGTGTTAATCATTGTTTACCATTAAAGGCAATGAAATTTGTTGAGGTCCGGGGGGGGGGGGGTACTCCCTTACATAAGCTATATAGGTATGTGCCGCCCCAAAGGGTATGGTTTTTGAGTCTATAGATTTTGACCATTTTGGTCTGAAATAGGGTATGTTTTGTGCACTCTGGTCTGGAATTTGGTTTGGCTTTTAGACAAAACTGTTTTTTTCCAATAACATCGGGGAATTTGAAGCCCTTTTCAAATATTTGCGCAAATGGAATCCATTCCTGGGTAGCTTAGTCATGTATTAGACACATGTACTAATTTTATAGGTCTGAAATAGGGTATCGATTTTTGGGTCAGGTCTGAAATAGGGCATGGAAAATCACAAATAGGGTAAGGGTTTCAAGAAGCTGGCCGCACACCCCCACCACAAATTTCAGGGAGTACCCCCCGGGGTTGAGACATGCCACCTGTGCAATGACTATGCAAAATGACCACCCGCTGGGCAATGTTTGGTCTTTCTCAGCTATCGCCGAAATATCGATATTGCATTATTAAGGAATGAATGTACTCTTTGTTTATGACACTCAAAAGCCGCGTATTTGATAGTGAATTACACTGTAATGGAACATATATATTGGTACGTCTGGTATTATTATAATCATCTGTTGTCGAATCTGTTCGAATCTGCCAGCTTTGTACGTTTTGGGGTAGAATGGGATGATATGTTTGAAACTTGACTTTAAAAATGTACTGTGCGAATCAGAATAGCGTGAACACTTTGATAAACCACACTTGGATTTTCCTTTGCCAAAAATTGGTCTATTGTTTTTCCTTTCATTTATTTTATTGTTATTTTCGAAAAGCTTTTCTGCAAAAACAAAGTGTAAATTTGAGTTTCCTAACTATTCTTCTTGCGGTTTGATCATGTCAATGTTAAATCAAAGTGTTCACGCTTTTTTGATTCGCCACAGTAAATATTTGGCACCATGTCTGGTATTTACTTTTCATTTTGGGGGGTTTAGTATTTGTTATTGTGGGTTTGGACGGATTTTGAGCTTCATAGTTTTCTCACAATCTTTTACAGCTGAAAGTAAAACGGCCCAAGTGCCTTTCTTTTTCTACACTACAAAAAAATATGAGATTTAAGAATTCGAAAGAACGTGATCCCACGAACAAATATTTCGAAGCTAAAATCTTAAATAATAAATGAATTAACACACTATATTTATATCATCATGCCTGTTTCGAAAAACACCATAAAAGGCCTTGTTGACTCATTTTCACAGTATTAAATAATTCCTTTCACATTTAATATTAACGAAAAAGAAAATTCATCACTTTTCATAAGAACATTTTAACAGGTGCCGTCACACGGCAGACCATACAATTAGTTTCCAAAGAGAATAAACAAATTTAACAACATGGCTGTGAAAAACATCACGACAAGGTTCTAGTTAAGATCCGTTAAGTTACCATTTACATTTAAAAATATCTTATTTTCACGATCATATTTCAAAAGAGGATTTTAAACTTTAGAACTTTGAAGCTTTGTGTCTGTGATAAGTTTGGGTAAGACGTGTAATATTAGCCGAGAGATTTAGCATCACGTTTTTTTTTTTCCTGCAAACGGCAAAAATCCCACTTTTGCCGTCTGGTGTTTGCTGTTTCTACGTCAAAGCGAGTAGTCTCGCGTTTATCGTGAACGTGTGAATTATTTTCGATTTTTCTGATGGATTTATTTAACGATTGTAGGAAAAGTAAAGAAAATTGAGTGCAAGCTGATGTTTGCCGTAGAACGTGGTGCTTAATCTCTCTAATAATGCTCTCGGAATAATTTTCTCATTTTTAACTCGCATATCATGATTTTATCGTGCACAGAAAGATATCAGTAATAGGACTTTATATTTAAAATAAAGGACAAAAAGTGTTTTGTTATTTGGAAATTCTTACACACCCATGTAGGGTTTCTTGTTTTCATTTCTTGTTTTCATTAATGTAAAACTCTTCAAACTGTAAATTTAAATTTTTTTCAAACATTTGGTATTTCTTGTGTTTGAAGATTCTAAATGCTGAATATTCTCTCTAAATGTTAAAAAGGCGTTCTATTTCTTGCGAGCGAACGCTTTTCTCATATTTTGGTTAGCATTTGTTTTTAGCTTAATTTTTGTTTTTAATGGCGTCGCTTCTTATTGTCACGTTTGTGTTAATGGCCCGCGTACATTCTTCAATATTTAAAGACGAGAAGATTAAAAGTCGTTTTATTTGTCGATGATGAGGTGCTGCTTTAATAAATAATGGTAGTTTAATTAACGTTCTGAATAACTTTGAAATATATTTAAAATTAATATTCAAAATTGTCATTATTTGGAAATTAGGTGACAGTGCATGGCTGATAAAATTCTTGCGGCATCACCAGATAGTTTTTTATCAGTATATTAGAGAAATGTTTAAACATTTTGGCAATTAATGCCTAAGTATAAGACATATTATTCTGGTTGCACCGATTGATACCCTGTCTTCATAATAATGTTGAGGTGTCCACTAGAGTCAGGTGTACAGTGGTTCGCATGTAATTATACACCGCAAAGGGAACTTTTAAAACATATGCATGTCAAACCATTTTTTCTTATAGAAGAATAATTGTTCCATTCTTTAGTACATACGTCTTCTAATTTTCGCAGTAAAGGAATACGACAGACTTCCGAATCGATTTCAAACCGATTGATTCACACTTTTGAAAGAGCTTCTACAGAACTAATTTTTTCTTGTTTTTAGTTGAACTTTTTCATACAGCTCTCACATGTTGTCCTTCCCCCATCGAAACGTCATCCTCCCACAAAACGTTTTCCACCACGTTCGCACTTTTAAAAACATTGCAATAAACGCTGTTACATTTCATTTTTAAATCGATATCATGTCATATTGTCGTGTGCCATATTAAAATTGTGACAGAGTCGGAAAACGTGCTGTTTTCAGCTACCGACTTACATGTGACATCGAATATTATTATTTTTGAATTTAAATGCATCTCCACCATGAAAATTATATACAGTTATTAAATATTTAGAGATAAATTTAATGTGCAAACAGAAGTAAAACTGGCGATGTTGACTGAAGTAAGTGATGAAGTAAGCCATAAAGAACTAAAATTATTTTTCAGTAAGAGTTTAAGATCGATCGCTGTAAATATAAGGAATACTCGTTCAAAATTTCCCACAACTAAGTCGGAAAAAATCGCATCCAATTTAAGCATCCGAAATTTACATCTCAATACTTTAGTCATCATTGTTATTTTTTATTATCAGAGGAAGTTTATAAAAATCAAACATCGAAGGCGATCTTTCAAACTAGACATATTATTTCTTAATTAAAATGGGAACCCCACATAGTTTCGTAAAGAATCACAAATGCAAAAAGCTACTTTTCTAAAGGCATTGACCGGACTTTAACACATATACACGAAGAACCTCGATATAAAATGACGGAATTCGGGGAACCAGGCATTAGCAGGTGGATAACGAATTCCGAAAAAAAATCCGCTTATAGATAAAGAACGCCGATATTTTTTGGTATTAACCGAAAGATTTGCTGTAAATTAATCGAGCATTGAAATTCTTTCCAAAGGAGTGAAAGTACATCTTGCTCCAGACATCTAAACTCACGACATCGAAAATATGGAAATTTATATAAAATTAGACAACTGGAAACTAAATACACTTTCAAAACAAAATTGAACTTGTCGTTTACTAGGTACATTTATCGACAGCTGTTTTTAAAGATGTTGAAATATGCGTAAACTGTTTTTCGCTTATATTTCAAAAGGAAAACAACGACTAATAAACACACAAGCAATTTTGCAAAGGATTATTCCACTTTTAACGAATCTAGTAAATGTTTTGGATCATAACTTGTTATAAAAATAATTCATGAAAAATATTAGGACAACAGAAAAATATTCTGAATCAATCGGCAAAAAATCCGGTTCGACTTTGTTGATGTTTTTGTACGGATCGATAGAATGATTTACTATGAATCCCAGTAATATATTTTTAAAATATATTAATTCGGTAGATCGGATAGAAAGGATACAGAAACTTAAGATCATATAATGAACATTTAAAATGGTAACATGCAAGTTACCCAGCTTTTATAATATAACAAACATTAGTCCGATGTTACAAAACAAGTCAAGCGGTGAAGTCATTAATAATTGTTTTATTTTAACAACCGAACTACAGTCGAACCTCTACTAACGGCCACCTCTCTACAATGGCCAGGATTTTTCGTCCCAACCGTACACCGATACATACACTTTACTCTAATTCTCCCTACAACGGCCACCTCTCTACAACGGCCAGTCATTTCGGCCCCAAGGTGGCCGTTGTAGAGAGGTTCAACTGTATTTCGTTATATGGGAGTTACTCTATAGTTAAAGAAACCTGTTGGCTTATAAACATAAAAGGCGGGGCCATATGAAAACGAGATGACAAGAGTTCAAACTCTCGCTCTCGTTTGGCCTGAAACTCTCATGCGCTCTCGACGATTCTTCTCGACTCTCGTGTGCTCCGATCTCATCGGATTTGAACCTGCTTCAATTCTTCTTGAGAGTCGTCGAGAGTTTTCTCTCGTTTGATCCGGGATGACGATAGTTGCTGAAGCCTGGTTTCCATATGATCGCAACGATCGCAGTCGGAACGATCGCAACGATCGTTGCGATCATATGGAAACCACTCTTGCGATCGTTGCGATCGTTGCGATCATATGGAAACCAGGCTTGAGAGTTGAAGAAAACGCTCGTGTTCTCGTTGTTTTGGCGAGTCTAGTAATAATAATATCATGAAACGTTTCTAATTGCCGACTTTTCAGAAAATTTCGGTTGGTTTAATGTGAAATTATAAATCATTTCGCCTTTCGGATTTCATCAGTATAAAATTCTAACATAACAAACATTGTGTTACAGCTGAATTTCAGGCCAAATTTTTTCAGATAAATTCATGTCATGATTAGCACATTGTACCAAAGGTGTTTTCCCTTGCAGATGGTTTTAAATGCACATGTGTATGATATTCACTAAGGTTTTTATTATTCACACTAAGAGAGATGTCGAAAAAAATATAGATCACCATATCTTGTTGTGTAGGGTCATAATCACAGGATTCACGCACACATTCAATTATATCCATCCTAATGTTTTGAGCTAAAGTTATATTTATCTGAAAACTTTTCACTGTTTTCATCTCCTTTATTTAAAAATAAACTGACTAATTATCACATACAAAATATTTTCATTTGAAATACACCTTTAATATATGTTAAAGTCGTAGCTATTAGCTTGACATTATTCCAGAATCGAAATACTTTTTAGCAAGGAAGGTCTTGGTCTTTCTTAATAAACTTCCATCGAGTTTATCTCTAATTCAAACCTTAACAGTGACCCTTTCTAAACGTTTCTGTCGATCAGTTTATTTTTGACACCTCTTTGAGCCTAGGAGGCGCATATTTGACAAATTATGGGTACATATTTCAATCACAAGCGTATTTTTCTGTAGCTAGATAACCATTCTGATCTATCCTGACCAAATAATTTTTAAAATCCTGGCGGCATCGACCCAGTGAGGAAGTTTGAGATATGTTACGAAAATACAATAATTTTTGACCTTATGTAGGAATATTGACGCATGCATTTATGTAACCCTAGCATGAAACAGTGTTGATGGTTTCTAATAAAACCTCTATCAAAAAGGAAAATATTTTCTTTATTCAGCAGTGTATGGCAAACTCGTACATCATTGTAAAGGCTATAAATTCCGAGCTTTGTTGTACTTGAAACTCATTAACGTCATAACAGTCTCTCTCTTTATCATATGCTGAGTGATAAGCACTTCTAATTCAGTGACAAATTTCTGGGCGTCTTTCACACCAAATGTTTTATTGAAAGTTATATAAAACTGATGTGTCGGCCGACTTTGGTGGAACATTTAGAACATAAACAGAACATAATGAAAAACAGGTCGGCAGTGTGAAAATTATACACCAAATAGCTAATATATTGAATTTTTATTAAAATAGGACTAATTTGTCCTAAAAGCACATTATAAATTATTGATTATGACCGTTATATGATCGGAATATAGATCTTACGATTTACCATTCTAAAAACGTGAATATGAAATGAAAAAAACTCAAAATAAAAGTATGTTAGCGTTTAAATTAATTCCAATTTACGACAACGTTAAAGACCTTTTAAAAATGAAAACGTGCAAAGTGAAGCATGTCTCTCAATGGATCCAGTTAATTTTTAATGTCCTTGTCACTGTAATAGGTATAATGTGTTAATAGTCTGGCAGCTGAAACACTTTTAAAAGGTTTCGTAAAAATCCATTAAATAATTTGAGGCAAAATTGACTGAGCCTTAATTATTTGTTTTAAGAAATATAAAACCCAACGGGCTACATCAAACACCTTCTCCTTGAAATATTCCGTGAAAAGTTTATTTTGTGATATTATTTTAAACTTTAGTGTCTAACAGTGTTTACTACCTCTACCAAAATCATTTTCAGTAAGGTTCAGTTGAAATTACAAAATATATTTTTATTAACTGTGTGAATTGTAAATGAAAAAAAAATGTATTTCAAAAATGAATTTCCTGTGTTCTTTGCGGTGGAATCTTTAACTAGGATTTCACAAACAATTTTTTGACAAACAAATAATTGACTCGCTTTATCTGACACAAAAATAAGTGAATGTATAAATAAACCAGGAGATTTAAAACTTCAAGTGAAAATGTTGGGCAAAAATAAAGTAGTTGATATCACGGAATTGTACATATACACGTTTGGAAAGGTAATAATTCCATGGAATTCCATAGAATTCTTGACTATAACATGCCAATACAACTTGCTGTAACATTTCAGGTAGCTTCGAAGTTTTTTAAAGAAAATGTTTTGCGTGCGTTTTTTAAATTAATACAAAATATTAGTCACGCAACACAACATGCATTTGTATGTCACGCAACACCGTTATTTATAAATACATAAAGAAACGTTTGACCAAAACTTTCGTTTTAGTTTAGTGTTGAAATAGGCAAGCTATCTAGTGGTCTGGTAGAATGGAAACCAAGGCAAACGTCTATATGTAATACCTTGCAAGGATACTCGTAAAACAGTATAAAGAAATACTAAGCAATTGTTCCAGAATGTGAAATCCAATTTGTGGTTTTTGCTTTTTTCTTTCTTTCTTTTCTTAATGATTGTGGGTCTTTGTACAACATTTCCACATAAATAAATGATCATTTCTTTTGTTTAGTACGTGCTTATATAACGAGCAGTTAATAGCTATTTTCTAAACAAAATTACGTTTAGTAACGGGCTGAAATGGACTCATCTAAGTTCGTTCTAATTTATCTGATCGCTGTGGCTGGATTCCATCTCTGCAGTGCACGTGCAAGCTGTAATGACGGGTGGGGAAGTGTGTTTGGCTGTCCCCATAAGGTTTGTTGAAAAAATCTGCTTTTCTCTTCATAGGAAAATGATTATATTTTGATAAACAATTGTTTGACTTTAAATGATGAGGCTTATAAGTTAATTTCATTTTTGGAAACATCCGATTTTCTGAGTGAGCCGTATACGTTTTCCTCATATTTAATAAAACTGATTCAGAATTTATGCTCCTTTTTCCCATGGGCTGCTATTACTTAAAAGCTTAATCATAACCATAATTGATTAAATTTTGTATCTTTTAATGACGAATTAAGCGAATTATATCTGATCAAAACATGTTAGAGAGTTTTTAGCACAAGAACAGTCAAGATAAAAGTTTGAGTTGTAACGTTCATGGCGTAGAGTGCATCTGATGTTGATTGCCAAAAAAGGTTGAATTAACTGAGCTCCAGTCATCAAACAAGACAAAATTAATATATGAGAAATGTATTATTGAGTCAGTGACACAAGCTACTCGGAAAAATAAATTCCGAGTTCTCCCAGCAGGACGCTTTGCCACTGAGCTACAGCGGGAGACTTGTGGGAGCTTTAGTTTCGACTCGGTGGAAGAACTGTCATTTTTTCTAGTAGCTTGTTTCACTGACTGAATTATATCCCCCAGTTTCTCATTATGTTTCTGCTTAAAACTCACCATCTTTTCTTTTTACACAATGAATATATGCCTTGATTTTTTTATAACTTTATTTTTCTTTGCAGAATGATGCGAAAAGAACTAAAACTAACAACTTTGCAAGAGCAGAGGATCGAGGCATTTCAACTGAAGAACAACAAGAGAGCAAAGCGATGGACGACGAATTTTATTTCAAGAGAACACCCACGAATTATGGCTACAAGGACATGAAAAAAGATTTGTTTGCATAAATGTCTAATGCAATAATGGAACTTTTAAGTCATAGAAATAGAATATTGCTATCTATTCAACAATCAAAACCATTTTTCCTTTCATGTAATAAATTAAATGAATGAATGAATGAATGAATAACTTTATTTATGTGTCAAGTCATCTAGCGTATGGGAAACCATACGCTAATAGCAATTTATGTACGAAATTCTTTTCACTTACTTGTAAAACCACAAGAAATGTCCTTGTTTGAATAAACACCATTATATTCATGCGGTGCACGCAATGGCAGTGATTATCAGACAGAGCGGTTTCAATTGAGTGTCGTCAGTGAAACCTGAAAACCAAAAGTAATTACAATGGCCAATCACAAGACACATAGACTATTAACACAATAAACCAATGAGGACTCGAAGCAAATCACGTAACCAACGTAAGGTTAAGTTCTACCTGAGTCGAGAAAACGAAAGTTGAAAACTGGAAAATTTAGAGACGTTTGTATGATTGGGCGTATGGCGTATACCCCCCAGTCATGCAAACGTCTCTAAATTTTACAGTTTTCAACTTCCGTTTTCTCGACTCAGGTAGAACCTAACCTAACGAAACTTCGTACGATTACCAAACCATAGGTGGTCTTTCAGGTGCTGGTATTGATTGTCCGCTCATTTTGAATTTGCGGCGGCCATTTTGGAGAAAGGTCTATTGTCCTGCACGGGAATCTAAGACGAGCTTGAGCTTTTTCCTCGTTACCATGATTTTCGCGCCTTGTCGCTAGTGACACAACACTTACTCAATAATATCAAAGCATCGCCGATCTGTCTCTATCTTGCACTCTCTGAACATCCTCTTCAAGTAACGATAGCCTGGCAAACCTTGGTTTGATAGATTATATCCTAGTTACGTGAACAACGACCATCGGCGGGTTACTTACAGTTAAGCCCTTGGCTCCAGAGTGGAGCATGGGCCATTGACAAATTCCCTCCACCTCCAACGAACCATATTTTTGGAACCCCCCAGGTTCATTTACCCAGCGAGCAGTGGCTTCTCCAACGCTTCCAGCGCAGAAGTATGTAGGAGAAACCACTGCTCGTTAAACTGGGGTTGAAATATTTGATTGATATCAGTAACACATAAATCGGTTGATGCAGCTTCCCTGCTTTGACAAATGACTTGCAAAGTTGGAGCACTGATCGAAGTCTGGTCAAAAATACATATTTGTAATAAAACAACTTCAGATTCATATTTTACTAATAATAACATACTCAAACTCATTAATAATTTATCATGTTAAAGGGAAGAAAATCATGACCGTGACATTTTATTCCTCCGTTTATTCATAGTTAATGGAGGGAAATGGTTATGAAACCCGGCAAACTTCAAAGGAGCAAACAAAGAGAACAAGATTTATGTTGGAAGGTCCATGACCGTGCACATCTTTTGTTTTGAGCTCATACACTATGCATGAATTACGTAATCACAACGTTTCTATTGGTTAGTTGCTTGAACACACGTAACCACCTATTGTATTTTGTCAGGTTTTGTGCACGGTCAACCCCAAAAATAGCGAACAAAAACATATAACAAAGAACTTTGCCGGGCTTCATAACCATTTCCCTCTATTAACTATGGTTTACTCCTTAGTTTTTGTTTCGATTGAGAAGATATATCAAACACTCGAGGAAGTGTGTGTATCAATCAATTTACAAACACCTCAAATCTCGTACAAAAAACTCCGCTGCGCGTCATATATTCCACTCGAGCTCTCTTCTCAGTGTTTGGAAATCGGATGAAACGCTGTATATATATTACATACTAAAAGGAATGATCTTCAAATCCAGATTCAGATTTTTTTGCTAGCAATCGTTGATCACATTTCCAGAACGATTACACTACAAAAAGATTGTCTTTCACGAAGTTACTGTAACACAATTTCAGGTTGGGTCTGTTGTTTACTTCGGATCCGCTTTGGTTCTCTCAATTACATCGCGGTGATGCATGAAAACCTTTAATAATAGAGCGGTTTTCATTGAGTGTCGTAAAACCAAACCCAAAACCAAAACCAAAACAATTAAAACGGGCAATCACAAGAAACATAAGCAACTGCAATAAACCAATGAGAACTCGAAGCAAATAAACATAACCGGCGCCATGCGCGGGAAAACGCGCGTGACCAAGTCGCGATTGGGTTTAGTTTTGCATCTGATTGGTTGAGTAGGAAGCACAAGATTTTTAAACCAATCACAGAGCATAGCCTGATAGTAAACAAAAGCAATAGCGGGTTATTGTTTTGACACTCGATTGCATGAAAACCGCCCTTACTAATCAGCTCGTATGTTGTTATTGTAAACGCCCGTAGTACTTTCCTAAACAACTGCACCAGATTGAACCTTCCATCAAAGTTTATAACTTGAGGGCAATAATAATGGTTACGAATGAAGCCCAGTAAAATTCTTCGCTACATGATGTTTTTGCTCACTTTTTCTGCCTTGACCCGGTGCATAAAACACAATAAGTTCTGAGCAAACTGAACCCATTAGACACGTTACAGGTAACGTCGTTTAAAAAATCTATGCTCGAGTTTTGGTCCAAAATAAATCAAAGCTTAAAGGAAGCTAGATTTCGCCGCTCAGCATGACTTTGAGTCTAATGATTTATTTATATTCCAAACTAGACGCCGGTTGCACTGGCTATTAATACGAACCATCGTCAACAAGCAGTTTTTAGAAATACACGGGCATCATTTTCTGTGCTTAATAGCCTAGAAACGGCCCACTCAGTCGGCAAATTGAAAACATCTTTTGTTTGATTTCAGTTCATGGAGTGATTTGTGCGCTTTCAAATACCTTTGTCAGAACAGATGTACACGAGGTTGAAGATGAACGTTTCAGTGTTTGTTACACACCGCAGATTAAAAGCAGATAAATCTAACTGTTTACTTTTTTAAAACAAATGTGATAGTCATATCTGTTAATCTTTTCGTAAATCCACAACAGCACGTTTCACTAACAAGTTCAATATATGCGAGTTCTAGCCAAAATATTACTTTAAGAGGTCTTTACAGAAGAACTGGGGGGATGAGATTATTGACTTAGTTACGTTTCATATAAAAACACCCAGAAATTGAGATAAGAAAGCTTTCCTTTCCTTTCTAAGGAACAGATAAGGAGACCGGCGTGGAGCGATCCCCAACAGATAAAAAAAAAAACATTAATAAGATACTGGTTTATCGGCTTGCGTGCTAGATCGTTATATATATTTATATATGATAGCATATTTAGCAAACTTGTGTCTACTGTCGTTAATTATTAATGATCTTTGTGGTTAATTGGAGTTATATAGCTATCATAACTGTACTCTGTTTCAAACTGTTGCTGGTACAAGTTTGAAGATGAACGCGCTCAAATCACTGTTGATTATTTCGCTTGTTCTGACGGCTGTAGCCGCTGGTAGGAAGCGGAGATCAAGGATGTGCACCCCTTATGAAATTGCTATGGGCTGTAACCCAATGGTTTGTGCTATATATATATAATGAGTTATTTCTTAGCGGTTTATTCTAACCACTGTAGAGTCATTAATGACCGCATCGCTGTGAAAACAGACAACATTCAAATCGTGAAAAACGCGTCATAGTAACCTTCCTCCTAATTTTTGCACTGATTTATACTGGAAATGTTTTAAATTAACTGCAGAAATAGGAAAATGAAGCATCGTGATTTCTTTTTATTGTATCAAAGGAAAGAAGTAGAATCACACTGGAGGCGGAACTTAAGGCCATACAATAACATGCAGGATTCCAGTTTGCCTTTGTTGCTTCGTATGGTCTGAAAATAAGCGAAGAATTGAATTTTTACTTTGTAGTTGAGGGAAACACTGTATTTGATACGGGCGCCACGGGACATTTAGCTTTACTACCTCGCATGCAATGATTATTTCAATAAGAATTTGAGTATTCCGGGACAATCCTGAAACGATTTATGCTTACTTACTTAATTACCTCGCAACAGAAATGTAATAATGCTCTACTTTTCCTGCTCTAGAAGAATGAACTTTATTTGTATTTTAGTGAGTTGGAATTGTTCTATTTATACAAATTATTGGAAACTTGCCCGTTACATTCGACCTTGTTATTGATCAATGTCGTGTGGTTCTCACAAGACACAACTTTAAACGAAACTTGAACTAAGACAAAACAAGCAAAATATGGTTTAAAACCGT
Organism: Desmophyllum pertusum; assembly: GCA_029204205.1. Classification (NCBI taxonomy): domain Eukaryota; kingdom Metazoa; phylum Cnidaria; class Anthozoa; order Scleractinia; family Caryophylliidae; genus Desmophyllum; species Desmophyllum pertusum. The sequence continues at coordinate 3,925,229 of MU825398.1, forward strand.
TGCTCTCACTTCCATCACACATAGCTAAAAGACAGCAAATTATAAAAAAAAAACTGACTAAATAGCCCATTTCTTTATGTGGACAATCATTCAAATGGAAACAGGGATCTTCGACATTTTGCCTCTTCTGTAGTTTAATCAATATAATATTGTCACATCCGGGTAATCGGCAATTCCCGTTGATCCGCGCCAAAGGACATAACTGAGTTGTTAAGAGTTCAAACTCTCGCTCTCGCGTTTGGCCTGAAACTCTGATGCGCTCTCAACGACTCTCGTCGACTCTCATGCGCTCTCATCCAATGTGAATCTGCTCAAATTTAATTTTCTTGAGAGTCGTCGACCGTCACTCTCGCTCTCGTTTGGCCCGAGGGTAACACATAAATCGGCTCATGCAGCTTCCCTGCTTTGACAAATGTTGGAGCATTGAAGTCTAGTCAAAACATACATCTTTTTAAAACAGCCTCAGATTCATATATTGGATGCATTTCTAAATTAACAGTCTCTAAAAGAAATATACCCAAACTTATTAATTGTTCGTGATTCATCGTGATCTTTTATCTTACGAGAATAATCGAAAGCTATTAATTATAGGGTATTTCTTAACGAACAGACATGAAAAAGATTTTATTCATTTATTATTTAACAGAATGGTCGGTCGCTGTACAAAAAACATTGGCGTGGAGTTCCTGAAACATTTGAAGCTCAACGTGAACAAGACACTCCTTCTGAGGACAGCGATTTCGCTACACGAAATAACATGGATGACGAGTTGGAGAAGAGGAAAAACTGGGTCCAAGTACGAAGACATGAAGGATTACTTAGGAGACGTGTACCAATGAGCAACGAACAAGATAGACTGAGTAGACTTTGTATTGTGAAACTAGAGTGTAGAAACTTTGCGAGTCTTAACATTCACCCCGTGAACTACAGCGATATAAAATAAGCATATGCTTTGTTGCCTGCACAGTAGATTGTAATTGTAAAGTGCAACTGAAAAAAGCCGAAGCTTTAATGGTCTTAAATAAAATAAAAAACAATGCTGTCATAAGAACTACATATCTTACTCCGCGAGGCCCTTATTATACTCCCTGAAAGAAATCACTTAGCATATATATCCCCCAAATATTTTGCTCTTTTATTCCCTCGACTGAAATTTACCCTATATCCGGGAATTTAATAAACATAAAGTTCGCCTTCCTTCCAAAACTCCTGGTAGCTTTGCCGCTCATTAAATTTTCTCTAATATCTTTCCGTGAAAGACACCCGGCTAAAGTTACCACAATCTCGTTTTGTGGGCGTGGCTACAATCCATTTTCACCCCAAAGAAGTACAAATTCTAAATCAGCAAAAAAAAAAAAAAGTATAGCTCCTGTTTTTCTGGCTCAATATCCTAAAAGATACCGGAATAACTTTAACGGTGCTCATTTTAGATTTAGTCACCCGAAAGCGGTAACAAAGCAATGTCAAACCAAATTTCAACCCCAACGATCACCCCACGTCACGTGGTTACAGTATGCTCAGAGACTTGTTATGTTCATTTCACTGTAGAACTTCTTTTGTGCTTCATATCTTTATTTTTACCATGCTGTATTCTTGTATGAACCTAATATTTTTCAAACGCAAAATCCCTTCCAAATTAAAGCCCACTGACAAATCAGTTTGAAATGCGAAATTCCTTCCTATAATAAGAATTTTTTTCTCAACCTGTTAAACGTTATAGTCTAAACAATAACGATGGCAGAACAAACAGACCACAATATATCACGCGAACCTTTTCATTAGCTCGTCACAATGTCACCTTGACACCTTGGCTCTCGTTAATTATTTCCGAGTTCATGCAAGATCTCTCTGGCAAATGCATTAAATAAAAATAGGTACGCAACGCGTACATGTGTCTACTGCAACCCGAGGTTGATTTGTCATTTGGAAGTGGTAAAGTCTTTGTCACTAAATATGATTCAAAATACACTAGCCAGAAAGCATTTGTCATGGCTATTTTTCGTGGGAATAGTCTAGCATAGATAAGAGCAGTGGATTATCTTCATCTTAGACGAATGAAATTGTCCAGTCCGGCTCTACTGAAGCAAACAACTGTGTATTCAAGTACATTGACCGCGTTTTAAAAAAAACCCTGGCATTTCCAATGGAAGTAATTTAAACAGAATACATCGATATCATACAGAGAGAATCATGTAAACCAAAATATCTTCACTCAATGAAAATAGCGTCCGAAACAGTTTTTGCAGCTGGCAACTGATTAATCTCTAAATGTTGATAAACTGCATGGCTTCTGTTATTCGCAGACCGCAGTGTTAATGCAAAACATTTTTGTTTACGATTCTTTCTTTAGAAGTGCTTTAATTTCAGGCCACGAGGCGCCGTCCACACTAATGCGTTTTCGTTTAAAAACGCATACTTTTCGATGCGTTTTCGCCTATCGTCCGCACTACAACGATTGAAAACGCTGATCGTTTTCATCGAAAACGCATACATTTGAAAACGCTCTCCATATTGGAGACACTTGAAAACAGAGCCCTATCGTATTAGTGTGAACAGCGAAAACTAAGGTTTTTGAAAACACTGACCGCTTCTGACGTCATTGACGTCATTGACGTCCATTTGTCGCAAGGGCAGATGACTGTTGTAGCGTTTTCTCGTAGTGTATCAGCGTATTGGAGCGTTTTAGTGTGGGACGCGAAGCTTTTGATGCGTTTTCGGTAAAAACGGAGTGTTTGTGGACGTGCAGATGAAAGATGTCCGCGCCGTTTTTTCTAAATATCGATTAAGGCGTCGCCCGATCACAGGCCTGTCAATCTAATGTTAACTTTATTTTTCTTTTATACCAAAACCTAGTTAATCAAATATAAAATAAACTTCTGAAAATTGAATTCCGTATTCTGCAAAATAATTAATCCTCTATATCATTTCATGTGGTATAAGATGGGTTTTACAAATAATAATAATAATAATGTATGAATTAGTCTTTCTAATATAACTCGCCCTCAACGAGCTATTTTAATGCCTAAATGGTTAAGGAGAGTTGGGCGATTACTAGTTATACAGTTTTATGGCTTGGCATCATAACACAAATATATATGTATGGTGACCGTAATTTTTGATTTTGTTTTGTTATTACACGTGTTATTGAGAATAAAACTCTCCGTTTTGGACTGAAAGCTTTGCACTTTTCTTAGATTTTTTACGTGACCCATGGAATATCACGAAAATTAGTACTCGCAGAATTTTTAACCGCGAAAATTGTATCGGTCAATTTTGCACGATTTTCGCCAAAGCCCCACGCAAGAACATTAGGCCTGATTAGTGTATTCCATTTAATTTCCAACTCAGACATTTCCAGATTGATTCTAGGCACGCATACTGTATATACTCAGGGGCATCCAACGGATCGTTTCGGTGGAATATCTGTTCGGAAGGCCTATAATCGCCTCAGATATTCGGCTAGGGAAATATCATCTCAAAATTTCGTAATATGGGGAAATTAATGCCTTTTGTTTTCGGAGAGATAAAAATGTCGTTTTAGGTACAAAAAAATGTTAGCTAGGATTTTCGGAAAGGCAAATTCAGCTCGTAAATTCGGGTAATAAGAGTTCAATCCCTAAAATTTTCTGATGTTTGAAAGTTCAGCTAACGAATCCGAAAAGAAACATTTTTCTTAGCGATTAAAAATAAGCCATTAAACTGCACAAAAAGCACAATTATAACGTAAAAACAACGTTCCGACACCAACAAGAAAATTTTGTCGTTGGGTGCCCCTGTATACTGTAGTAATTATAACGAAGTTGATGATCCTCATTTCTAGTTAACTGGAGTTAAGTGGACCAAGCAGCCTTTGAGTAGTTTGATGTGAAAATGATTGCCCATTCATATGGTGTACGCATTTAATATTCTCTCTTTTGGTGCCCGCAACTCTATTCAGTGAGTTAATACTTTCAGGAGTTTGAATGACTGAAATTGTATAATAATTGCAGCACTGTCCATTGAAAACCGCTTTTGCACGGAAATTTCAATTACTTACCGCAGATTTTTTTAAGGTAGTTGTGATGCTTTTATCTCAGTAGTTTATCCTCAGTTGAACAATTAATCCCAACCCGTGTGAGTGCAAACCAAATACTACTGAAAATTCAAAATAACAGTTAAACATTTATGTACACAGAAAGGTAATTTTCCAAAACCGACAATAATTTATTTTAATTAAGCCTGAAAGAAATCTCAACGGCTATTTTACACAAAACTAAAGAGTGGTTGTTGATAGAATATTTAAATGTTTGATGTTCCTTAAAGATGAGTTTTAAAAAGGCAAAATAAACGGCCACACCTGTGGCCAAAAGATTCCCACATCGGGATGTTGTGTTATTGCCCAGCAAACAGAACTCAGCCAAAGCAACACACCCATATTTTATAAATGCATTGGAATAAATTTAGAAGGGACAAGATACATAAATAATTATTATTCACACTAAAAAGGTTTAATGAGTTAGTTGTGATATATTTAGCAATGTTTAGCGGATGAATCGAGAAAAAGGGGTCTTCTTTCGTAAATTAATAATGATCTTTGTGGTTAATTGGAGTTATATAGCTGGGTATCATGATGTTATTCAAACTGTTGTTGTTATAACTGAGCCCAGTGTTGAACATGAACGCATTCCTCTCTCTGGCGATTCTCTCCGTTCTTCTGTCTGCAGTCGCAGGGCAAGGCTGCGCGGGTTGGTGCAGTGCATTCGGCTGCTGTCGTCAGCGAAAGGTTTGTGTTGAATTGAATTTTCAATATATTTCAGTAAAGATTTACTGTTATTGAAATAGCGTAAAAAGAAGAAACCATTCACATTCTTTCAGACTTCTTCATCAGAATTTTGCTTTGAAAAATATTAACTGCATTTAGTAGGTCGATAAATTGGCAGTAGCTAATGTGTAACACCGAAATATATTCACAGAAGACAACGCTTGGTCGCTATTTTGAGCTCACTTAAAACTACAAATTATCGTTCATGTCCTTCGACCATCTTCTTCCATGTGGTCTCTCTCTCAGACCCAGTCTCTCGCTCGGACCCAGTCCTTTTCATTTAGCCGTTACAAATATATTACGTTGAATCAGTCTAAAACGTAGCTTAGACTGATTCAACGTTACCCGGTGACAGCAACAAGAACTGAAATTAAAAAAGCGCATGTGTAGTAATGCAGAATTGTGTGTAATATCGGACGTGACCTTCGTGAATGAGTGTCCATCAATTCAGGATTTAATGCCTTTTGCTTTGCCAATTTAAAAGTTAAATATGTTTTCCTTCTCATTTCAAGAAAATCCGAGTCTTGAGTTCACTTTACTTACTTTCTATTTTTCTTTCAATTTGCAACTTAATTAATATTTGTGAATAGTTCTAGGCTATATTCGCAAAACCTGGAGTTAACGTCATCAAAAACAACTAGAGAGTGATCAGTAATTTTAACAGTACGGATAGTAATACGCGCGATAACTGAACACTTTTAAACTCGCAATGCAACATTGTTGTGGGTCACGTTACAAAAAATGTTGCCCGTATTAAAGGAGCTATGTCACGATATTTTAAGTCATTTTTGCGAAGTGCAAAATCGTCTTCAAATTGAAGAAAGTCTCAAAATAATAGTTTACTGAGGTAGAAAAACACCAAAGAGGTAATAAGAAACCATACAGGAACAAGGATGGTTGAGGATGGAGAAGATTAAGACGGATTGCGAACGGCGAACTTGAAAAAATTGGCCAATTTTTTCAAGATGCGCCATCCGTGACGTAGCTCCTTTAAAAAATGGAGAATCTTCAGAACTACCATGCCGGGTAGACAGAAAGAGAGGCGTGACGTCAGGGTGTTAGCCGTGCCGTGCATACGAATGAGAAACTGCATGAGCGCTGCTTATATGAACAGAAATTAATTAAGCTCTATTTTATTTCCTTTTTAGGCCAGTCATCGATCGTTGGAAGGAAAGAATTTGAAGACTGATACATTTCAGGGCCCAGTTGACGACCGAGGAAAAGACATTATCACTACAAGAATGAAATCAAAGCTAAATAATAGAAAGCGAGCGTCTAATAACCGATATGAAGATGTCATGGCTAACTTCAAAGACTTGAATCAATAACCAAGGAACACGAGAGACCATAGACGCTAAATTGAGATTGTAGATAGCCTGCGTAGGTGGTGGTTTTGTTGGCGCGCGATGGCAAAATACGTGAGAGGAATGGGGCGGAGGGAGTGAACTCTCCGCCCCATTCCTTCGCGTATTTTGCCATTGCGCGCCAACGAGACCGTCAGGTACTCGAAGACTAGATTGTAGAATACATGTTTAATTGAACTAATCTTTGCAAGTGCAGTGAATATAGCTTGGCTGCTTACGATAAGAAAGGTAAAGTGCAAGTAAAATCAATTAAAGCTTACGCTAAAAAAATAAATACCGCCAGTAAATGTGATGTTAACAGTTTATTTTACAAGTATTGCAAAATAATTTACAAAGCATTAATTTGATATCCAAATAATTTCATTATAATTTTCGTAAATTTTAAGTTGTCAGGAACGTTGTTCTGTTATTCCCATGAGCCTTCAGGATCTGCTATATTTCCCAGTCCCCTCTCTTCTTTCATTGATAGTTCTTCTTCAGGCTTCTGATGGAAGTTTCTCAGCAAACGAAGACGATTTGCAAGTCGGCTTCCCGGAATCGTTTCCTCATCGTTTATCTACAGCAAATAAGATAATTGTACAGTTTAGAACAGAATCCGCGCATATTTTCTATTTATTTGCGTTATAGTTACGTTATGTTAAGTGAAGAAAAGATCTTCGCAGTTGCGTGAAGCCTGTAAAACATTAGGGGCTTCAACGGGATCAACCTCGTTCCCAGGGCTTTTCCCTTCTAAATTTTAAGGGAAAAGCCCTGGGAACAAGGTTGCAACGGGATTTGAACTCATAACCTCCACGTTACCGATTTTACGTTATAGATTTTTACAGATTTGTATAGTATGTGAAGATTTGCGCATTTTTTTCAAATAGAAAGGAAAATAAGTGTTTTGAAACTTTCTCTGGTCGACCATTGCGATGTAATATTTCAAAATAGAATAAAATGAATAGGTTATCCTTCTCGCGAAAGAGATATGATCGGCTAAACGTGTACCTTGGGTGCCAGAGGGTTTTTTTCCTTTGCACCGAACTGCGAGCGGCGAAGCCGTGAAAGCGAGGCACGGCGTCGTCACTCGCTTTCGTGGCATCAGCGTTTCTCGCTAAGGGAAAAAACCCCTCTAGCACCCAGGGTACTAAACGTGCCTCATTACTTTGAAATATCATTGAGCTGCAAGGGCGTGTTTATTTGAACCGTAAAACATACAGAGAAAGGAAACCAATGTACTGCATCAACCATAAAGCTAGGCTCAGTCTCCAGCCGTGGGTGTTTCGGTGCGCCCGCGATCCTCTCCACTCCCTATTCATCAGCTAAGCCGGTGGACCAGGCCGTGGGAGTGGAGAGGATCGCGGGCGCACCGAAACACGAACGGCTGGAGACTGATGAGCCTACCATAAAGCTCGAGGTCGCAATTATATGTAACAAATTATTTTTCTGACATATAAATTGGCCTATATTATATAGAAAGGGACTGAATGCTAAACTTAAAATAAGAAGTAACCATGTTTAATTATGAGAAACGGAAATTTATCTCGCTGGCGAGCTTTAGCCGTAAACAAAACGCCGCCATTTTCTTAATGTGCGCGCGCGCGCAAATTACGCGCGAAATTATGCCGGTAGTAAGGATGCGCACTGCAAAAGTAAAAAATCGCCTTAATTGCTGATTTTTAATGTTAGTTGATTATTATCGTTATTCTTATCGCCTGTCTGCTTAAAATGTATTGATATTATGATGAGAAATAACATAAACATAAAATTCAACAGATGCTCTTAATTTTTAATTTGGTCTTCTCGTGTCTTGTTCTTTTCCAGACTACTCAGTTTTTTTTAGTAATATGTAAATTTACAGCTTTGCTTTAAGTTTTTATGCCCAACTGTAGTTTATTTCCTCGCTTCCTGGGTTTGTTTTCTCAGGTAAATCACTAAAAGCGTAATGAACGAAGATTATAGCTTGCACAAAAAGCCAAACCTTGAAGCCATATATATGTGAACAGCTTTCTATAAACAGCACGTACTGCTTTTTTATGTTTTGTTGTAAAACAAGCTTAATCCGGCGCTATAAATTATCACGTTCCTCGAAAAATCCACAATAATCTTGATAAATTAATATAAACTTGTTTCACAAAACGAAAACTGCGAGATACAGCTTAGTGCGCGCGGTCCATGACTTTTGGCAGGAGGTATCAATGGAAGGTAATATCTACGTTATTAATTAACTGATGAGTCGATAACTCAGCAGGCGTCCGACTCTTTTAAAGACGTCTGCGATAATTCGTCTGAATGTGATCAAGAAAGTTAATACAAGTTTTCACTTTGCCACTGAGCTACATAAGAAAACACAGGTAATTTATAAAACTAAGAAGAATAAAACATGTTGGTTCTACAAACCTGTCTTTTTCCACAGCGGTAATCGAAAGGACAGTTATAGTCCCATTGGGCTATCACAGAGCAAGGAACAGCGAGAATGAAGACATAAAATAAAGCCAACACAATCCTTGAATTCATCTTTACCAGCCTCAGTCACTAACTTCGTTTCGTCTTTCAGGGCTTGCTGTTGTAAAAATAAAAGCTGAACGTTCTCCTTTTATAAGTACAAAATGTCATGAATAAGTGAATAAGTCCATTAAATTACCATCTGTTCTTTTTTGAAAACTAAAAGCAATATGGTGTTGGCGGAGGTATTCAACGTTAAAAGACCAGCTTGTTTCCTTTAGAGTTAAATTCAGGTGCACGCAGAGCCAGTCTTTAATTAACGTATTTACTGACTGTTTTTTAAAACATTATGTTTAAATTAATTATTCAGAGGCTTGGCTCGAATTTGGCGCCTTGGGCAAAACGTTTTTGTTAACCTGTTAACTAAATTAAGGGCGAGTTGATTTGTAACATCCCGTGTAAAGGAGAAAGTATCGTGAATGCAATTAATTTATCAAGCTTCAAGGGTTCGTTTCATTCAAAAAAGGTGCGCGTTTTCATATACGAGAAATATTCTAACTTATATATAGTAATTTTTAAAGAAAGTGTTTTTAGTTCAACGAGTATAGGAGTGATAAACGTATGCTTCTTTGATACGGATGTACAAGACCTGTGATATGTGTATCGATACATGTGCGAAATGAAAGCGGTATTATTATCACGTTAATTTGAACCATGCAAGACGATGAATAGTGGTCGTTCTTCTAAAATTTCTGATGCTTTTCATCGGTCAAAGGAAAGCATTTGCTTCAAAATAAAACGACAATGCTCGCATGTGTACCGGACGAAACATTATAAATTGACCGTAGGAGGAATTTATTTTCTGAGAACACCCACTGCCCGCTCTCCTCACGCAAGACTAGACAAGAAAATTGACACTCGCCATATTTTCTACGCTTTAAACGACTTAATCAGCGAGTTTCCCAACATCATTTACACGGCGCCATGTTTGAACAACCGCAAGTCAGGATAAACGCGGGCTCACGCCCACGTTTACATTAAAACTAATGTCACGAAATGTAATAAATTGTAAAACAAATAAATATAAATTAGCATTTTTTCCAAGCGCTTTAATTGGAACCTTTGGCCGAGTTTTGCGAAAATTGTGTGGGAAAATATGGGCAATAAGCCGATTAGAAGTGAGTGTCTCAAAAGTTGCATTAGTGAATGAATAAACCCTTTCACGGTTTCCCGGAGTCATCTTAACTAAGGGGGAGGGGAGGGGGGCATACACGACAGCAAATGTATGGGATATTGGTCGTTTAATTAAACCGGTGTAACACCGCTCAAATTTGTCGAATTTTGACAGCCGATATCAGATGCACATCCTTTGAAATATATTTGTCCTGTCATCCTTTCTTAGATAGACTCAACACTGAGCAAACAGGTGTAAGCACAATTTCAAAACTTGATGCAAACCTTTCTAAAACCTAATATTGGATACAAATTAGTTCAAAATTACAATGACCCGGGCCAAACTCTCGCTCTCGTTTGGCCTGAAACTCTCATGCGCTCTCAGCGACTCTGATCAACTCTCATGCGCTCTCAGTGACTCTGATCAACTCTCATGCACTCTCAGTGACTCTGATCAACTCTCATGCACTCTCAGCGACTCTGATCAACTCTCATGCACTCTCAGCGACTCTGATCAACTCTCATGCACTCTCAGCGACTCTGATCAACTCTCATGCACTCTCAGCGACTCTGATCAACTCTCATGCGTTCTCAGTGACTCTGATCAACTCTCATGCGCTCTCAGCGAATTTGAACCTGCTCAAATTTTTCATGAGAGTCCTTGAGAGTTTTCTCTCGTTTGGCCCACGCTTCATGATAGTCGATGAGAGTTGACGAAAACTCTCATGAGAGTCAAGTCTCATCAACTCTCATCCTCGTTTGACCCAGGCTAAACAGACGTCTTGTAGTCCGTGATGATATAATTTTGAGTCACATGAATTCTACAGCAGATAGCTATACAAAAAAGTTGAAATTTTAACTGGAGCGGAGTTACAGCGGGTAAAGATGGCGTCGAAAAAACCATGAACGCGCTGTGAAGACAATTTACAACCGATATTGAACGTGCGTTTGTTTTCTTCTCCCCGATTGGCTGAGAGGTTTGCGGACAACTAATCAGGGGAAAGCTAAGATGTGAAATTGGCAAAATTAAAAACTTTAGCAACACATGTTGTATAAAAAGTATTAATTTTCTGTTTATTAATGTGTTAAGAAATTGAATAATTACCCATTAGTTGACCATCTTTAATATAAAAAGTTAGCGTCTTCATTATGTCATAATTTTGGTGCGCTTTCAACTCCTTCTTTTAATAATGTTTTTAATATGGATCGTATTCTGCGCGCGCTTCTGATTGGTTAAAAATCATGTTTTATGTAAGAGATAGAAAATGGCGCACGTATTTACATAACCTGATGCAAACCGTAGAATTTTCCCAAACTTTCTCGTGGCAAAAGAAAGTTTGGGAAAATTATACGATTATTTGAGAACACTTGTGAAATTGAGAAAAGTCTCGCCTACGGCTCTAGCCTGCGTTGCAGCCGGATATGTCAAAATCCTCGGGTGTAGTCTGTCTGCGACGCAGGCTACTACGGCTCGAGTTTCCTAAATTTCTCTCGTGTTTTCAAATACCCCTCACATTTTATGACAGTATGGCGTTGACATATCAGTTTAATGAATCTACGAACATTACGAATTCAGGACAGACAAATCGTTGGAGATTAGTACTGTTTGTTGCCAGTATTTCGCAATAATTATAGCTTATTTTATGAAATTTCCAGCTGAAAGGTTCTAATTTGATACAAAATGCGTTGAAAGTTAAGAACAAAGCTATTCATTGAATTTTAACAGCCGCAATGTGTTTTTATGTTTATGAAAGCTGCGACTCTTTTAAAAATTTTACGACAAATTAAAGTAGCCTCTAGTTTGTGTACTAAGCAAAAGTAACAAAAAAAGAAAACAACAAGTTCCTATTTGCAGCAAATGTTTTTTTTAATGATGATGTCAGTTTAAAAATCAACATTCAAATTGACACGTTGTGAAATACATAAATAAAATATGTTTATAGTCAGATGAATATTATTAAATGAATATAAACTCGCGTATATAAATTACCAAAAATGTTTTTAAAACCGCATACGTGAGTTAAGCAACAGCACGTGTTGAGTGGTTCGAAGTAAGTGTAACTATCACGCTTTCTTGTAGGAGAACAAAGGAGTTTGAACTTCCCACTTCCCGTACATTTAACTTCCGGTTTCCAACCTTTACTTCCGCCTCTTTGTAAAGTTTCCTATTGCGAAATATTACGAAATGCTGTGAAATTATTTCCTATTTCTCCCTTGAGTATCCTACTTTCCCCCTCTTTTCCCGCCTTCCGTGTCCCCCCCCCCCCCTTTTGTCCCCCCTCCCCCACTTAATTCACCGGTATTTAATGAATTTTCCCGAGTCACAGTTTGAGTAATTTGTACTCTAAAAATCGCACAAACTAAGTGAAAGGTTAAACTGTTAAACCTCTTTTCAACAGAATGATTTTTAATACCCTATAATTAGAAGGGGAAAAGCCTTCCGTCAACTACTGAAAAGCACGTGGCAGACAAACTTCCTTGTTCGTGATCTGTTCCAGCGATCGCTAATAATTAATTTTCCTCGAAAATTGCGTCATTTGGAGTAGAAAAGACTAGAGCATAAAGAAAATTCTTGAAACTTATAAAAGAACAAATCCTTAGTTATTTATTGTAAGCGGCAGAAAACGCCAAGAATGGGTGCTTTGTTTTGCGTGCGGTACGTGGGAAAAGGTCTACTTCCTCCACGAATAACAAAATAACTATCGAAAATTTTATATTGCTACGTCCGTTTCGTTATAATAAATCATCGTTTTTTTTATGCCAATAAGTCGGATTATTTTGATTCGAATGCTTTCTTTGAGACATATTTTCGGAGAATGACCAGTGTTTATTGTTTCGTCTTGGCGGGGCGTGGTTCATAAATTTGATATCATTAGACCTTTTTCGTTAATTTCACAGTTCTTGTTATCTTTATGTACATTCCGTGTTAACAAAAAACACATCACTCGGTCTCGTTGAAGTAAAAGTTCTTGGTTTAAAATATTATCAGAATATTTCATTTACAATAGAAATGAACGCGCATCAGTTTGATTCGGGCGAAAGATTGAGGCTTGGTTTACGTTTCTTTGTAAGAAATCCTTCACCGTCACGAATATAGAACCTCCAATGGACTATTCCATCTATTCATAATACATTCGAAGCTCCCGTAAGCGGACACCCTCGGGAAGAGAAAAAGTGTCCGCAACTGGAGCTGGCCGCTTACGGGAATGTGTAAATACAGAGTTTGTATGAGCTAGAGTTTAAACGGGGTTTTGTCAAGGCGGTCGTAAGTAGAGCTGTCCGCTTACGGGAATGTGTAAATACAGAGTTTGTAGAGTTCAAACTGGGTTTTGTCAAGGCGGCCGTAAGTAGACGGCTGTCCGCTTACGAGAGTGTCCGCTCAGAGAGCTTCGACTGTAGTAATCGTCAAGTCATTACACTTTCTCCTTCACGTGCACGTTGTAAATTAACTCTTCCTTAATTCAGTTAACAGGCCAACAAAAACAGTTTTGCCAGAGGCGCCACATTCCACTCAAGCCTCTAAATAATTTATACATCATGAGTTTTTTATATAAAACAATGAGTAAATGAATGAATTAATTTAAAAGAACTGACTTCGCGTGCACTCGACGTTGAACGCTAATTAAAGGCCTAAGTGACAAGCTGGCCGTATTTAATGTTGAATACCTCCACGATATACAAATACGCCAAATTATTTACTATACTTTTGGTCGCCAATAACCAGATGACAATTTAATGGCCAAAAAAAAAAATGGATCACTTTAATATTCATGACATTTTGTACTTATAAAAGGAGAGCGTTTAGCTTTCATTTTTACAACAGCAAGCCCTGAAAGACGAAACGAAGTTAGTGACTGCTGAGTGCTGAGGCTGGTAAAGATGGATTCACGGATTGTCTTGGCTTTATTTTATGTCTTCATTCTCGCTGTTCCTTACTATGTGACAGCACAAGGCTATAACTGTCCTTTCGATTACCGCTGTGGAAAGAGACAGGTTTGTAAAACTATTCTTTTTCTTCTTTTTTCTTCTTTCTTTATTTACTTGTCTTAAACTGATTTTTTGAGAGGTAAAAAGACTGACTGGATTCTCAGTCAAACGGAACGCATATCTGTGAGATAATTGTAGAAATAAGCGCATTTTCTAACCTCAATTGTTCGATGATGTTCGTTGTAGGTGAATGACGAGGTTACCCCACCAAGAGGCCGACTTGCGAATCGTGTCCGTTTACTGAGAAACTTCCATGCAAGCTCTGACGAAGGAAGATCAATGAAAGAAGAGAGGGGACTGGGCAATATAGCAGATACCGAAGGCTCATGGGAATAAAAAAGCGACCAAAGTCTTATAATCGATGAATATAATGAATTTATTTATTTAGATATCAAATGAATGCTTAGATTAAGTTATTCAGCAAATGAAAATAAATTGTAAGTGTTGCATTACTGATTTTGATGTTGTTTATCTGTGTGTTATCGTTTTTGATTTTCGAAAACTCCCAGAGAAACGTCATTTGTATCAACTAATATGTTATGTGCCTCTGACGTCATCGAAATTGCAAAGAAAAACTGTTCTTTAACCTTCGGACATACATCCGAAGTCATACCGGTTGAGAACACCCCTCCTCCTCCCTCCTCCTCCCCCCACCCCCACTCCACCCCCTCCCCCCCCCCAAAAATAAAAAAAAATAAAAATAGGCGCCATGAACTAAATAATAATTTCGTTGTGTCTTATAATAACCAGGGGTCTGGGTTTTCGTTATTATAAGACACAACGAAATTATTATTTTAATTAGTTCATGGCGCTTTTCCCCCTATTTTTGCACTGGTGTAATTGGCTATTAAAAGTGATATGTTTCAAAAGAACCGGATTTACTATTTTACATTTTCACTACAATTTGCGGGTTAGTACGATTTTTTTTTATAGTTTAGAAATACTCAAATTGTGCGATTCAATGATTTGTTATTTATCGGCGAGGGAAGCGTATAGGTTGAGTCATTCAACACGTACTTTTGTTCAACTGGAGAAAAGTATTGTATGACGTCACGGCAAGCGAATGTAAAACTTTCACATGACGTCACAGCCACCATATTGGTTCTTCTCTTCTTTGGGAACTATGAGATATTTTCTTTAAATGCAAACATTTCCTATTCAAGTTGGGAACACTAGGACGTCGTACGTGAAAATGCTCTAATTTTTCAACAACAAAACAGTAAGAAAACGGATTTTTGGTTGCTGCAAGCCAGTAGAGTGTTCAACGGACGTGAAGTGTTCGGGACTGACTCGTCCCCAGCCGTCTCTCAGTCTCCTATTATATGCGAGCATCTTGGGGCTGGGGGATGCTGGGATCACCCCTTGCGCTCCCCTCGGCCGCGCTTCTCTCGTTAATAGAGACAAGAGAGACGACTGGGGACGAAGCAGTATCCCGGCCCCACCCCAGAAAGGCACACAGAAAGTCAAAAACGAACGGTAACAAACAAATAAACAACATCAAGTAAATATGCACTGACAATTTATTTTATTTTTATCTGCTAGATAACTTGAATATCTATTAAAATAGTTTCATTATATTGGAAGACTTTAGCCGCGTTGTTATTCCCATGAGCCTTCAGTATCTGCTGTATTGCCCAGTCCCCCTCTCTTCTTTCATTGATCTTCCTTCGTCAGACCTTGCACGGAAGTTTCTCAGTAAACGAAGACGATTTGTCAGTCGGCTTCTTGGCAGGTTTACTTCGTCATTCACCTACAACGAACAACATCGAACAATTGTGGTTAGAAACCGCAGTTATTTTCGAATTCTATATAGCTATCTCAAAGGAGTTCTTTTAGACAATATCCCCTGGCTGATGATTTCCTTTATTCTCATCACCTGTCTGCTTGACAATGCATAGGTATCGTAAAGAGAAATTAGATCTTAATTACACTTAGGAATTAACTGCCAGTTAAAGATGATTTACAGTCCGTACTCGTCCGTACTGCGCAATCTCCGCCTTCTATGTTTATGAGTCGCATACGAAGGAATGTAAATACTAGCGAAAATAGAAATCGTTGTACAAACTTGTATTTTTCTTCATTATTCACGCCAGATATCCTTGCCAAACAATAACGATTAGAAGAACCTCGGCGTTATCCCAAACCGACGGTTTCAGCTCATCGAGCATTCACGAACTCAACGACATGTAATGGCGCGACTCAAAAACTTCATAACAACTTCATGTACGCTATCACCAAAGTGTAACGCATCAACAAAACAAAAATGTAAATAAACCCTGAGCTTGCGCAGTGTACGTACGGACTGTAAATCATCTTTAAACGCAGACTGGTGCTCGATGCTGTCCTTATGTATCCGAATAACAAATAAATAAATGTGCAAATCTCTTTTCAGTTGCTTTTGCATGCTTCTTGCTTCTTGGGTTTATTTTCTGTACTGATTACTAAAAACACAAGAAACGTTCATAAAACGACAAACCTTGAAGCAGACAGTATCAAAATCAGTTTTCTTAGGTTATGTTGACATATAGCTTCGGTGAAGAACGAAGAACTTTATTTCTTTTTCTTTTTTAGTGAAATAAATCCACAATAACCTTCTCGATATAGTACGTACGGTACGTATCTTTTTACCGCAGTGGCTAGCTACTGACAAATCGTTTAAACCCGATCATGAGCCACAGTTGACTCAGCTGGCGTTTAACTCTTTTCTTAACCCTTTCACTCCCAGAGTCAAACCTTGAGTCAATAAATGTGGCTGTACCTTTTGAGTCTGTGGATCAAACCCTAGTGTGTGACCATTCAAATGAAAGCTGTTGAGCAGTACTTTCATGTGGTACTGTTTGTTTTTGACAATTTTGCAAAATTAAATTTAAGATTTTTCCTCAGTTTTCAACTCAGCGCTCTTGGGAGTGAAGGGGTTAACTAGATGTACAAGCCTTCACTTTGCGATGACATGGCTAAGATTAAAGACGGGTAAATAGAGAAAGAGAAATTAGATATACGTTTTTTCTACAAACCTGTCTTTTTCCACAACCATAGTGCTGAGTGCACTCCCATTGTGCTAACACAGAGTAAGGTACTGCAAGCATGAAGACATAAAATAAAGCCAAGGCAATCCTTGAGTTCATCTTTACTGGCCTCAGTCACTAAAGTTCTTTCGTTTTCAGGGCTTGCTGCGGTAAAAATTAAAGCTAAACGCTCTCCTTTTATGCACACAAAATAATGCCATGAATAAATAATCAATGTTTTGTTATTAATTACTTTAAAACTGTCAGCTGGTTTTCGAAATTAATCCAAACTGATGTTTCTTGCCTATTGCGGCGCTTTTTAACGTTAAATATCCAACTTATCTACTTTGGCGTTAATCCCCAGCAGCACGTGGAGTCATTGTTCAATTAATATATATTTACTTTCCCATTTGAAAAGAAGGTTTAATTATTTAAGGCTTGGCTCGACAACGCCTTCGACAAGACTGTTTTTATTGACCTAGAACAAAGCGAGAAACAGTCGCTAACAGTGAGCAGTCTTTTGCATGTAATTATCACATGAATTATCCTATTGAAATGCTGATCAGCTTTTCAATTTGAACGTTGGTTATAGTTTATAATTATGCAAATTGTGACTCAACCATTCATTATTTCTCCGTAAACGAGAAGTAGGTTTGAACCATATGATTCCGATAACACATGTCATTATACATTCAACTATCTCTTTTCTGATTGGACGAAAGCGTACAGTGAATTTTCGAAACCAGCGCCTTTGAAAGCATCTACGTCATCTACCTACAGATTATACAATAATCATGTCAAGTGCACTCAAGGCCACGGGTAATCATGTCAAGTTCGCGAGAGGATCACGGGTAATCACATGTCAAGTTCGCGCGCTTTGCGTTGCTTGCCGCTCATAAGTAAACAACACCGTTGGCAAAAGCATTTTTTTTTTTTCGTTGAATGTATAATAAAACAATTATTAGATTCGGTTTTTGTGATATCCAGAATAATCAAAGTCTCGGTAAGAGTTATCAGCCTCAGCCTTCGGCTGATAACTCTTACCTCGACCTTGATTATTCTGGATATCACGAAAACCTCATCCAATAATTCTTAATTGTTTACCTGCCGGGAAGAAGCCTGAATTATTTCAGTATTTCGGCGCCTGCAGCAGACATTGATATTTCATAGAAGTTTAACCACGTATGTAATATGTGAGTCGTTTTAATTTATTGACAATGTGGGTAATGGCTGGGTAATGGTACAGTATTAGATAAGTCAATACTTAAATGCAATTGTTATAATTATCCGCAGAACACGCGTGCTCGTAATTATGGTTAAGTCTTTTATATTTTAATTTTTTTACTCAATTCTTTATTCGCGGTCTGTACGTATTAATATTTCCACAAATTCGAAGTCAGCGACGATTTCTATTTGATACAACGATAAGAAAGATGATTTAAAAATTAACACTGACGAACAGTAAATGTCTGTCATAAAAGGAACGATCGATTATAAACGATCTGTGGAGAATAAAAACTGACGAAAATGAAGTCTGTAGGTACTATTCCACCTGGTCATGTATGTTCTTTATAATATTAAAGCATGTTGTTTCTTAGCCTGCGAATACAGCTGCCTTCCATCGCGCGCCGCTTGTAGGCTAGTTGTTTCTCAACCTCGTCCCCAGGGCCATCTCCGCTTTCAAGATGGCGGGTGGGCGCGAAGAAGACCCTGGCGAAGAGCAGGTCACGTGACCACAAAATTAGCCAATCGCGAGCCCGCCGCCATTTTGAAACAATCAAAATCTCCAATATTTTTGGAGACAGGTGACCTGCTCTTCGCCAGGGTCTTCTTCGTGCCCACCCGCCATCTTGAAAGCGTCGATGGCCCTGGGGACGAGGTTGAGTTGTTTCTTTACTTGGGAATTCAATAGCTTTCCTGTATAAAGTTAAGAATTCCAAACACGATTAACAAGCCTCATCTTAGTCTTGTACAGAGCTAATTAGTTTTCCTTTCTGGGCCACGGTTTCTTCGCCATTTTCACAGAAAAAAATCCATTTAAGTTAAAGCTGTCTGATTACAAGCAGTTTGTTATCGGACAACTGCATTCTCGTCCCCATTGCTACGCGTTTTTTAAATGTCGTGACGTTCGCCGACCAATCAGATTCGAGGATTTCGTTAAATATGATTAAAAACAAAAAAACAACACTGCAGTCACTTCCACAAGCATCAAGCTGTTAATTTTATTAACGATACAGGGAACATAAAACATAAACCTCGCGTACATTGAAGGGAGGTTAAAATGCTCTTTTTCCATTTTCAAAATACAGAATAAAAACACCAGATGTATACATCTTCACGTTAATTCCATGCTTAAACTCTATAAAACCAATAATTACCAACCATTTACAACACTCACTAGAACACTCTCACTCTTTTAAACTAGTCTATGTTTTTATTCTTCTGTTTTCTATAAAACACGCCTTGGGCGTCTCAACTTGTTTATCACCCTCGTTCCCAGGGTCTCTCTTCTTCCCGCGGAAAGAGGAGAGACCCTGGGAACGAGGTTGCTAGTTTATCACCAACTGAACTCCATTGAACGACCATCAAAAACTTCTGATCAGTTCTTGTGTTCATTTCATTCAATGGAGCAATCTGATTGGCTCCACTGATGCCACTTTCATTAACGCCGAATACTGATTGGCTCGCACTTCGACACGTTCCGACTTCCGTGAATCCATCTCATTGGCAACATCTTTGCCAATTTCTCAACATCCATGGCTTCGTGGTTAGGATGAAGCGATTTCCGTTTGTGTTTGTTGTACAGGACGCAAGCTGATTGTTCTATTTGCCTTCTCCGTTGTACAGCAACTGAAAGCCTTTCTGGTTTTCCAGCGGGAAGAGCGGACGCTTTCTTTTGGTCTTGTCCGAGATCTCGATGACAAGTTCTAGAAGGAAAAACAGTTATCAGTTAAAAACCAATTCATTCAAACGTGATTTTATTCAGAGACTTCTTCGCAATAGGAGATTTGACTACAACTACCAGAATCCTTCAGTTGTCTGTTCCGAGACCTTCGGGGACCTTTTCGTAAGTTACGAAGATAGCCGAACGTAACCGAGGATCACCAATCACTCCTTACTACTTACTTAGTGTCTCGTCGACCACTCCTGGCAGAAGATCCATTAGAACCTGACAGTTGGTGTGGAGCGCGGGGTTGATGTTCACTTCCAGCAGCCACACCTGACAGGAGAAAAGAAAAATATCTAGCAACTTACACGATAATATTATTATTAGATCTCTAGCTTGGCCTGTTACTTAGCTTTTTTCCGCCGTGTACAGTGGTACATAAGGCCTTTAGTTTAAGGTAATTCCATCGAAATAGAAGTTACACTGGGAAGTTTCTGAAACTTTCCCTAGTTGAACATTGTGATGTAATGTTTCAAAATATAGAATAAAAAGAATAGGTCACCAGCCCCGCGAAAGAGATATAATCGACTAAAAATACCTCCTAATTCCTTACAAAATCAACCAAAAACACGTATTTTTTCACGTTTTCAGTGATTATTAATTTTTCTGCACTGAGAATTGGCCTATACTCCTTGTATAGAAAGACGATGATTACTAGACTTAAATATGCGAAAAAAAATGATAGGTCACCACGCTCGTTTACGAGAAAACGATCATTTACCTCTCTGGCGAGCATAGCCACAATGAAAAAGCCGCCATGTTTTTAATGTGCGCGCGCTAATTACGCGCGAAATGAATGCGCAGAAAGGATGCGCAGTGCAATACTAAGGAATGACCTTAAGCGCAGAAAGAGCACTCGCATTGACGCAATACGGATACGTCATGTTACGTAGCAACCATTATGATGAAACCGCGGGCTCAGCCAAATTCTCGGCGACGGGAATTCGACTGAAAAATGTCCTTGTAAGTCATCTGAACTATTTTCCCCAATGTAGAGTCAAAGACAACAAGTACAAGTGTCGTCTAGTGCACTAAACTTACCTTGAAGTCCTCGTCGATAAGAAAGTCGAATCCCAGCAAGTCAAACGTCCCTGTTCTTCTGTGAAGCTTCTGACGAACGCTGTGAAAACATGTCGTCATGATCTGATGCATGCGTTTCTGAAATGAAAAGAACAGAGAAAAATAAGATATCATAATTTGTGTTGTGTGTTTGGGCAAAGACACTTTAATCTCACAGTGCTTCTCTCCACACCCAGGAGTATAAATGCGTACCGGCGAACTGTTAGGGAAATCTGACGAAATGCTGTAGGGTGGAGAGGGGGAGGGGGGGTACCATCCGGGAGGAGTAACAATACTCCTAGTCGGCTTTATGCTAAGGAATCCGGGATAAACTCCGGCAGTGTGGACCAGTTTGGCTCGAGTGCAGCTTTACCCTTTATCTTTACCTATCAAGGATTGTTGGGCCAGAAGCGATCAAGCAATAGCAATAAAATGGCCACAAACTACGCAGGGTCATCACACAACGCATCTCCCCAAAGAAGCGTTCCCTCACGACCCAAACAGAGGAGACAACCACCTCTGGACCGGAAACAAGAAGGAAATCCTCACCGACAAGCTTTTGTGCACAGATCACTTTTTTGATCAAAACGGTTCCAGCCACCAGAGTACAAATTCACAAACATGACTCACCGTAAATGTTGTATAAACCCAGTTTGCTGGCAATTCTTTGTCCTTTGCATATTTCTCATCGATGTACGACTGCAGGCGCTCAAAACTCCAAACAGTATCTTCCTTCATGGACGAATACATCGGGTGCTTCTTTTGAACGTACTGTGCCAAAAAAATTAGGAAAACGAATTGATTTAATTCGTCTCACAATTTTTTCTATAGTAAACCTCAGTAACCGCGGCTTATACCCTGACATTAGACATCCTCACTTCCTAATGGGTTCCTGTCATTTGTCGAGTACTGTTCTACAAAATCAAAACCAATATTATTTCTATGTTTTTATGTTTTCATTCAAGGTATCTTTCTTAAAAATACCGATGACAGTGTTCTAAACCTGCATTTTTGAACAGTTATTAGGATTAGGCGAGGCTTACTGAAAGAAAAATTCACATATTAACAAGTGTTATTTTCCTGGCACAAGTGATAACAGCCATTTTTTCTTCTTTTCAGTTGAACTGCACGAAGCGGAAAGAAAACAAATGACAATTGTACAAAAAAAAGAAACTGAAAAACAAGTCTGACCTGATTTGTGAGATGAGCATGCAGTCCAGTGGCATCCTGGGTGTATGGTGTATACGGGACACACGACATTCGCACGTATCCCGGATGATAGAATACGATGTACGGTGTGGTACTTGCTATCAACATGTACGTACGGATATCAAACTTGCAGCCGTTCAACAGAAGAGGGTTCATCACATATCTGAGATAAATGAAAATAATTGTTTACGTTTTCCGTTGACATGAGCTCGGTAATTGGTTCATAAAACGCGTGCAACTTGCCCAGAACCAATCAGGGCGAAGGGGTTTTTTTCTCAGCCAATCAGGTACAACACCAGAGCACATGTTTTCCCGCGCTTGGCAAAGGTTACAATGTACGTGTTTTCCCACGCTTTTCACTACAGTTACTGTTGCATGTTTTCCCGCGCTTGGCAAAGATCAGGTGTTTTCCCGCGCTTGTCCCTGGTTATATGAAAGCGTTTATTAGAGTTGGCACCCTCTGTTGAGACGTAAAAACTAGAAAGAAGCGAAACGAAACGACCATAATACATCGCCCACAATGCCACGATATATCCGGAACTTTTATGCGTGGCCCGCGCGAAAATTCAAACTCAATCCGGAAAGCGGCTGGAGAGAAAACTACCTTGAAACGCAAAATAGCGCGTACGTTTTCCGCGGAGTATATGAGTTAGGATAGAGTTCTCTTTAGTTGATCTGTAAGTACCTCTGTATAACTCGTCCCTGTGGAGGCCGCACTTGACTCCTTCTGCTGTTAGCATCATCACCGCCATTTATATTCAGTTTCTCAGTCAGCTGTTCTCTGCTATTGACAAGATAAATTCCTTTTCCTTGATTCATACCCGTCGGTTTGCAGATCCAAATTTCGCCATCTGGGATTATGAAATAAATAAATAAGTGCTATGAGTACGTGTGTGAACTGCTACAATACTGAGATTTAAACTGCACGATTTTGTGGAATGTACGCTAAACGTGACTCCAACTCACCTTTATAAACATCATTGACAAACTTCACTTTCTCTGTTGTGTTCATCAGTTTGTAAGTCTCCGGAACAAATTCACTCAAAGGAAATTTTAGTCTAAACAGGAGGAAAAACAAAATCATGTTTCAACTAAGATCTACCTTCAGTTGATGGATAGATTTAAATACAGTCAAACCTGTATTAAGCGGACACCCCGCAGTGACCGTATTAAGCGGACACCCTTTAATACAGGTTTGACTGTAGAGTTCAAAGTTTTTAAAATGTTTGCAGTTTGTATTAATTTTATCTGATGTACTAAGTCCGTAAACTCACTTGGTCTTAGCCATTTTCTCTTGCACTCGTTGATATTCCTGTAAGCTGCACAGGAGACCCAGCTTTGTCGTAAGCAGGTTGATGTTAGAAATGTGATTCACTAACTGTTCTCCTGAAAAAAGAATAACAAATTATAAATAACATGTCACACAAACGTTGTTGCAAAATTGTTTTTTTAGCTAAATAAAATAGTGGAACCTCTACTTTGGGACCCCTTTAATGGAGGTTTCACTGTATGTACAATACTACTGACCATCTCTGAAGCTGTCATAGTTGATCTGACCCTTGCACTCCACCCATTTCATTTTGAATGATTCATCCATCTTGTCCTCAATCTTGGACCACCCAAGTGAAACTAAAGTTGATTCAATCCTAAAATACAAAAGGTAACATAAGTACTGTCAAATAAGAAAGAAAATGAAATGTGATTCAACCCTTCAAAAACCTCCTGGAAGTTCTAAAGTACAATATTAATTTAACAAACCTACAATAATCTAATGTCATAGGTCCGCAATACGTGCGAAGACACTAGATAATAATTATCTGTTGTAGCATCTACAATGTACAGTACGTCCGCAACGCATGCAAAGACGCTAGTAAGATAATAATTATTATTAGCTAGCATCATACATGTAGGTCTGCAATGCATGCAAAGACTTTATAGATGACAAACAGCAGCTGCACTGTAACACACTAATGTGATGATGAATATATGAAATTAAATCATATATATAAAATTATGAACTGCGGAAAATGGAATGAAATTAATATATGACCATCGCAGTTGTGAATGCAATTTAAGCAATTGCAATTTTTTTTAAGCCAAAAAAAAATTCTGGCTTACACACTACTGCTCAGCAGCTTTCATCTGGTCACACATTACGATGTCAACCAGAGACAACGACTCTTATTACGGAAAGGAAATAAGGGTTACACTCATGTTATTCTTACATCCAGTTTCCATTTCCTCCTCCAATGAAGAAGCTTGGCTGTTTACCAGTAAGAAGACTGACTGATCTAGCGCCGCCACGCAAGTTCCTTCGGGGAGTGTCCTTACTGTTGCTGTTCTTATCATGTTCATTTCCTCTTCCATTGCCTGATGACGAGCCGCTCCCAGAATCTGCATCAAATTACAATTACATTGTCACTCAAGTTTTTATTAATCTAGAATGTTTTACAAAAGAACGTTTGTGGCAACCATTGCATAATTTTTAAAGTTTATTAATTTTTTTCTGACCAGAATAGTAAATATTTTAGCCATCTTTCTTCTAGCCTGCGAATATATGTACATGTATATGATTGTATGTAGAGTAATGCATCATGTCAATGGGGTCATGTACTGCCTGACTAGGACAGGAATCCCACTAGTGGCTGGTAGTGTGTGATTCAAGGATCTGTAATTACAGGCTAACTTAGTTTGACCTCTGACATTGAATTTAAGAATTTTAGTGCAATTGATTTGACATTATAAACGCATAATGGAAAAAACTAATTAATACAATCAATTGTATAACAGATAATTTAAAACTCACCTTTTCCATTTTTTGCCGCCTTTGAGGGAGAAACGGACCTTCTAGATTGACTCCTACCACTGCCGTTTGAATTGTTGGGACATTGATTTATAGAAACAACTTCACTAGTATTCATGTCACTGTACACAAAATCAAAACACTCCAATGACGAAGTCAATTCTTTACTGTCTTCTAGGGATCCAAATTTATCCTCATCTTGATCTTGAGCACTGTTATAACTGTCTTGATGAACACAATTCACCTCTATGTGACAACATTGAGGACACTGACAATTTCTCTCAAGTTCTGTTGAGCGTAAAGATTCCACTGTTCTTTGATTAGCAAAGGGATTCTCCACAATTTGTTCTGTTAAGTCTTTGTCCTGATTGTTTGAAGAGGCGGCTTCTATCCATTGAGGACTTCCCAGCTCAAGTTCACTAGCACTGTTGTTACTTGTGTCGCTGAATTCAGTTTCGAGGTCCACGTTTATCTTTGATAACAACCAACTAACG
Source organism: Desmophyllum pertusum (assembly GCA_029204205.1). Taxonomy (NCBI): domain Eukaryota; kingdom Metazoa; phylum Cnidaria; class Anthozoa; order Scleractinia; family Caryophylliidae; genus Desmophyllum; species Desmophyllum pertusum. Next base: position 3,950,495 of record MU825398.1, read on the forward strand.
CATTCATCAAGGTTATGAAAGTTTCTTTGCGTGTATTGCGAAGTTGTTGCTGCCTTGGATTGGCGACGACTGTCCTTTCTTGAGCCACTATCAACTGACAAGCTACCGCTAACTTTCTCCTCGTCATCATCATCATTCGCCTGGCTGTCAATTTCTTCTGCTTCCTGTTCCGCATCTTGATCTTCTGTTTCATTTTTTTGATCCTCGGCAAAGATGGACTTTTTCCTGGCTGGTACTTTGATCGTTTCCAGGAATGTTCTGGGCAGTGACTCTGACAGATTCCCATGAGCCAAGTGTCGATGGATTTGAAATGATACTGCATGCTGTGATAGCTCTTGGCATTAAACTTGTAGGAGTCATGGTACTGAACCCTGAGAGCGGTAGAAAATAATCAGAGAGAAGATCAACAACATACAGCAATAAAGACATCATGACATGAAAATGAATCCTCAGAGAACCAGGGACAGTTTGTCAGGACAAGATAAAGGTAAACTGGGCAAAATCAGCAACTGAGACATTGCCTGGGGTTACTTTGACTAACTCAGTCTCTAGGTCTCTAGTGATGATGCAACAAAAAGGGTAATTTTTAACCTGCCATAGGCATGACCTGATTTCCAAGAATTTAGATCCTTGTGACAAGGTCATGACAGTATTTTGCACTGAACTTATCAATGCCACAGTGACATAATCTCATCCCTGCCTGTGCCAAAAAGAAAAAAAACAGTAGACTAAATCACTTACTTTCCTCGCTGCCATCTTGCACCAATAGTCTTTTCTTCATCTCCTGCCCAAACCTCAACATGGACCATGTTATGCCGCTGCTTTTTGGCTGAAAGTTCCACCGATGATAAAAAGACTGTCAATGATACTATCAAAATCACTAGTAAGAGTGGTAAAACTGCCATTAAGAAATTGAATTTGAAGTGGCTTGATTCTTAACACATGATCTGAAAAAAAATTGTCACGTGGTTTGCGTTGCGAGCATCTTGTCAGCGAAAAACAAAGCCCTACATGTTTTTTCACTGACAAGACGCTCGCAAAGCAAACCACATGTTTTGATTGACAATTTTTCAGATGGCAGTCTAACAGCAGTTTTATCACTCTGGTGGTTTTTGATAGTATTAGTAAGTTACTGTAAGTCTCGGGAAGTGGTTGATACTTAAATTTTATTCGACTTCCAGCAAGAATGTAGTTTAATTTTAATTCTTACATTTTGGATTGTGGTATATTCCTGAAACAAACACCAGATCTCCAGGCTGCAAGTCTTCTGTCTTCTGAACATCTACAGGAAGTGTATCAAACTACAAGCAAGGACAATACAGGGATGGAAATTAAGCACTCGCCAAGGCGAGTCTCGATTCTTTTTTCTTGTTCCAACAAGAAAATATGTTGATGACTGCCTTACCATGTAGGCTTGATTCCATGAACCAATTTCAAACCAAAGTCCTCCTTGAGATCTCTGAGTACTTTTCTGATCAAACCGCAGCAATCAAGAAAAAAAGGTGCGTTGAACTCGGCAGCTGCACAGAGAAACATAATAATTAATGATACAAAAATAAAATGTCTATAGAGTGGTAAAGTGTGACGTCACAAATTTTCAACGAAATTATAAAATTAATGTCTATTACCAGAAGTGACAAAAAGGCGTATTGGCACAAAAAGCTGAACATTGACAGTCTGTTTTGAACTAAGCACCTTGTCAATTATATCTACTAGGAAATGATTGGTCTTTCCCTTTGGATAGATGGTACAGCTTATTAGATTACTGCATCACAGGCTACTCAGTGCAGCATATTTTAATTTACCAGGTTTCTCTAACAATTCACAGACCTCCGAACTCTCACTAAGTTGTAATGATCTTAGCTAATCCTGCACTTGCCGGTGCACCACAGCATACATTGTAGTCTGCGCAGAAATTCATCTGACTTGTCACATAATCTGTCCAGTCCTCTCTACAGATTATCACAAGCCAAAAGAACGTCTACAGTGCATAATTTGGGAGGCTACATGTAGGTAGTAGTCTATGATATGAATTTTCCACAGTGACCCATTTATGAGTACAAGAACACCTCAGGGTGCCCAAAGACCAATGAAAGTAATCTACATGTATGTCCAAAAATATTATTTTAAAAAATTAAATAATTTATTACATCAAATCAAGGTAAAAATAAGTTGAAATCTTACTTCCTGGTTGCTGGTATTTCTTGGCATACGGTACACCAAAGTACTGCTTACACTGCTCCAGAAATTTCATCCGCAGATTATTCATTCTTACAGGATCAGCTCTCCACTTTGTCGTCTCCTCACTGACTTGTTTGGATTGACGTATAGCCTTCTACATTGATAAGACAGGACACTATAGTCAATACTATTGCGGCGCACGCATGCACGTACATTTCAGTTGACAGCTCTGAAACAATATTATCATGAAAGTTATTACATCAGTCAACTCCTCCTGGTAGAACCCTTTCTAAATAAGGCACCTTTCTACTGCTGATAAATTTTGGACTATACCGTAAAACTCTGATGATAGCCCCCCCCCCCCCCCCTCTCTCCGACAATAAGCCCCCTCCCAATCTCAGATGCAAAAATCCTTCTGTATAATAAGCCCCCCCCCCCCCCCCCCCCCCCTACACTAGATAATAATTATCATGTAGCCCTCCCAAAAAATATAAGCCCACTAATAAAGCCTTTTGGACGGCATATATAAGCCCAGGACTTACGACACATACTGATATATAACACTGTACTCAGTAGGACATATAAAATCACAAGAGAGAGAGGAATATTCTTATTGGATTTTGATAAAATATGATCAAATACCACTTCAGTTCGAAATTCAAGTCTCCACCTCCCAAACCAAGCAATGGTAAACAAAATAGAAATACGTCAAAATGAATCAAAACATCACTAAAATTCGTGTGTGTATAACAAGAGTTAATTACCTGTCTCTCCTTGCGAAATTTCTTGAAAGCTTCTTGTAAACTTTCATCGCGTTTTGTCTTGTCCATCTTGTCGGCTCCACTCAATTTACTTTCTTTCGCATTTCTTCGCTTGCCTTCTTCCATTTTGTTGACTCGTAGCTCGCTAAAAGGAGATCGCGTCATGGCAAAATGTTGATATTAAACGGATGTTTCGTTCTTTTTCCGAATTAGCGAAAAATTAACAAATTAACGAAGAGCGACGTTCTTCTTCTCGATCGCTAAAACCGTTTGTTTTCGGCGCGTTCAGTAACCAGGGTGATGCTAACCTTTCCCCACCCCACTTAGTAGAAATACGATCAAGTATTAATGATATGCAAATTGCAGCATTTGCCAAAATATATTTCTACACTGCACTAGAAAAAGATGGCCGATTTATGCTACGAAATGTTAAACTATGTAAAGCTTTCTCTACCTAATCAAGTTGGTCTAAATATAAGAGTCTAAGCTTATAAGAAACTGACAGTACTGAGTAGACTGGCCAAATCTCTGCGGGAAACTTTGTTATCATAATCACAATTGTCACAATTAAAAATTCAAATATTCGAAGTAAACAAAGAGAGTACTAGACAATGCATGTTTTATATACCTTCTGCATTTAGCCTCGTGGAATTTATTCCGCGTGTCTGGCCAATATCGACGGGTTATCAAGATTCCTTTTCCAACGGTAGAATGGTCCAACTTTTTCTTTCGAGAAAAAGTGAATCAAACTGAAGCAATAATTTAAAAAATAAAGGTAGAACCTGATCAAAAGCTCCTTAACCAAGACGAAAGAAATTAATTAAAGCAAATGGGAGCTATTAAATTAGTTTGCAAAAAATTTTCCCTAAAATGCCGCCATTTTCAATTTTCCACTTGGCTGAATCTGCGATACAACATGGTTTGCGGATTTTCATATGAAACGAATCTGATTGGTTACCAGCCACGCAGAACCGGGGGATTTAAATTTCGAATCTTCGATCGTTTGAATCAAAATCCATGCGACGCTCACTCGGTAGGTTCTTGTTGTTTTCTTTCTTGATATTTTGATAGAGGAACGCAAACATGGGTGCTTTAGAAAGCAAACGATGGTCTGAACTACCTCCAGAAACGCCTCAGCCTGTAGATAAGCGAATTTCTAGACTCCAAGTACCGGATCCCCGCTCGCCATTCGGAGAACAGAGAACTCCGATCCAATTGGAATCTTACGAAGAATCGCCACAAAACAGAGAACTGAACATTGTCGATCCAAGATCGCCGAGCTTCTTGATTGACCGCACTCCCATTACTGTAGCCGCTGCTGCGAGCAAGAGAGGCGACGAAGAATCCAAGGAGAAAGTCGAAGATCGCGAAGAGACGTCAACAGATCTAGAATCAAGCGATCAGGATGAAGTCTTCGACTTCGGAAAAGAAGAAAACGCCGCAGTGGGAGTCGAACCACCCTCGCCCGATATTGCTCAGCTCAACAAAATCCTGAGTGAAATATCCATGTCTCCCGTTTCGCCTGGAGCCTCGCTTTCCAAGAACGACACAGCTCGATTGCTGAAGAAGACTGCCAGTCCATCTGACTTCAGGAGGAAGAGAAGACTTTCTGGGCGTCGGCAATCAGTTCCACAAAAGTTGTTCTCGGATAAAGTGACTCCCAGATCTCCTCTGGCTCAGAGAAACTCAGTCGATTTAACAGAAGCAGTAAAGAAAGGAAACAGACTATCATTTCGCGCACAGAAAACGAAAAAGGCTGAGCTTGCAAGAAGGACTTTATACTGGAAAAGAAAACGCTCGGGCGCCATTGGTGATGTGAACTGACATCCAACTTTTTATTTTATAAATTTGAAATCAGAGATTTTTTTTTAAAAAGTGCATCATGAATATCAATATGATGATAACAAAAGATGGAAAATGCCGGTATATTTATATACAGGACAGAATATAGAAACTGCAGATATACCACTAGTTTTCCTTGTAAATATTATCAGTATCTTGAGCAAGAACTTGAACTTGTGTAACTATGTTTTACAAGCACTATCAAGAGTATGACATTATAAAATTGAAAAGTCTGTTACTGTGCGAATCAAAAAAGCATGATGAACACTTTGATTTAACTTTGACATGATCAAACCACAAGAAGAATAGTCAGGAAACTCAAATTTCCACTTTGTTTTTGCAGAAAAGCTTTGCGAAAATAGCAATAAAATAAATACAGGAAAAAAATAGACCAGTTTTTGGCAAAAGAAAATCCAACTTTAAATCAAAGTGTTCATGCATTTCTGATTCGCACAGTAAATATTGGAAGTGTCATAAATTTTGTGTGCTCTAAAATTTATGACAATTCTTCGAATATTTGCAATGTAACAGTTTTTACCTTCTTTTTTCAATTTTATAATTTCATATCAACTGTTGTGCATCACTAAGAACTACAGTTAGCCTGCCCCTTTCTAGGCCTGCCACGCAGGCTATCGACATAGTCTTACTTGAAGGTCATCATTTTTCTCTCAGGGTAGAATTTAATAGACGAGAAAAAAAGAAAATGCATATAAGGTTCTTTATTATCTTTATTGTTTTATCAGATGTAAAGTCTATGGTAGTTTATATTGTTAACAGTAACTATAACAAATTCTTGTTCTGCATTTGAATAGTATAAAAAAATATTGTTAACGTTAAATTTTGTGTCATGCATATTTGCCTACATTGAGAATGAGCTAGTGCTCAAATGAGGACAATATTTTGCAGTTACCAGTGGCAGATTCAGACTTGTGTACATGTAAATGAATGTTATTTGGGCCTCACTTTTGTGCTGAAAAGACCTGGATCTGCCATTGGTTACTTAGCATTGTAACAATGGCACTGTATTATAGAAATAAGTTTTTAAAAAAAAGTTCAGTATTCATTTATTAATAATTAACTGACAGACATTGTTTGTTCATGACAACAAGTTGATGTATATACATAAAGATTGTCATTTTATTGTTGAACAGGTGTCAGAGGGTTTTTTAATCTTTGAGAGTAGTTGCGTGAACCCTAAGCCAAGAAAGGTGAAGCAGTCTCTGTCGCGGCTCGCGCGCTAGCCTACTATACAGTTCACAGGCATTCTCCAGTTCCCACTAAATTTTAACTTGAAATGTCAGTTGTCTCCTTCCTTGTTTTAGGAACGAGGGACAGGCATTTCAGGCTACCGTATTTCCTCGAATAAGCACCCTCCTCGATACCCTGGGTGCCAAAGGTTTTCTCTTCGTAAGAGGAGCGACGAAAGCGCGATGCCGGCGATTAAGTGAAATTTAAAACATAAACCCACCCCTCTCCTTTAAAATCAGTCAAAATGATTGTATGAAGTAAGATAAGCTAGTATTACTCCAGGCTTCTTGCCAAAAAATAAAATTGTACAGAAATAAAGCTGGTTCAATCATGAAGATTGATGAGGGAAACCTGAAATTTGAAATATCAAGGAAATACGGTAACTAAATTTGTATTTCTTCTCCCGAATAATGAAGCAGTCAGCATAACTTTTTAGCATACTCATTTTATCTGCTAAATCTACAGTCTATAGTTTAACAATGTCAGTTGCAAACCAGTATTTATAATAATTCTATTCGCAGGATGGATTTCATGGAGATGGGAAAAAACAAAATTATTCCATCTGCATGTGATCCAGCCTGCAAATAGTATTTAATCCATGTGTATGAAGTGGCAGCAATTTAACCTTGGCCTGCCAGGGTGTAGCCAAACACGAGACGTCTGCATGTAGGCTAGCCAGGGTGATGTTGTTACATTATTTTGTGAAAGTCATCCATTGTAACTAACTCTCTGAGTCACCAAATTCAAATCTGAAGTTATTGCCTGATTTTTGAAACTTCCAATCATCATCTTGTTTATCTGCATCTGAGCTCTGAAAAAAAAATATATATTATTATTATTAATAATACACTCAGTAACAAGATGCAAATCACTGTGTTTGAGTTTCGATCTAATCTAACTAACTTACTAATTTATTATTGAGTAAAATTCTCAGACTCCCCCTACAGATTTGCACCTTGTTAACTGAAAATACTAACCTGTGTTTCTGAATCTAGAGATTTTGTCTGACAGACTTTGACAAAAAGGCTTCTTTGTTCGTCCTTCTTGACAGCTGAGAGTTTTGGATTCACAGATGGCTCTACATATGAAAAAATGATATACTTTTATTGTACTCTTACATGTACTAGTCTCTAGAGCCCCTCAAACCTTTTTTTAACAAAATAAGCCCATATATGCAGGGCTACTGTTATCAGAATGTTATGGTATTTTTAAAGTTTTACTGCTAACAGAGTGTAAGTGCAGGTGAACTAACGATTGCATTTTTCGCTGCCGTCAATCATAATAACGAAAACCAACATACCCTTAAAAAAGAAACAATTTATTAATAAAAAATGGATCGGAATCTATCAATCACAGTCCACGGACGTGACTTATTTAACCCAATGAAGTGAACTTCTGTTTCCTGATAGTCCACTAAGATGATTGTCGACAGTTAAAAACGAAACCGTTGATTCAGCTAGAGATCGCACGTTACTGAAACGCACACTTAGTAATGACTAATCCTGTAGGAAACAGTTAGTTTTGTTTTCATGAGAATCTTCTTGCAAAACATTGAGATGCACACAGAGAACAAACAAATCATAACACTGCACTCATAACATGGTTACAATGAAAGATAAAAATAATGAACTATCACCTTGTCTTTCTTTCCTTTTATCGTCTTGCATCTTTTTCCTGTAGTCTCCAAACAGTGAAAACATAAGCTGCCTTTTCCTTGGCTGGAATAAAATTTTGTCAATAGGTGAAGTACAATACAAGCCAGTCTTAAAAGTGTCGAGTCTCAAATATGTTACACAGACTATACTTATAACAGTGGCAGATTTATGGGAGGGGGTCTGGGGGTCCTCTCCCATTATTCAAGCAAGGGAAGGCCCACCACCCCAGCTAAAATTAGAAGTACATAACTTTTAATGTGTGGTTCCACAAAATATCCATACCCCCAACGGAAGGTTTTTTGGTTTGAACCCACCCACCCTCGTAGAAGTTCCACTTTAGCTTCATACTTTCCTTTAAAAATTTTGGCTTTTGAGACCCCCCTCCCCCTTGGAATTTCCAATGACCTTCCTTGGGGTGGGTAGGGATATGTTCTGGAACTGCACAATACTTTTTGCAGGAACTCCTTTCAGCTAAAAGAGTTGCTTTTATTCACATTTCCTACTACAAAAATCAAGTGGAGAAAGAAACATTCAACACAACGAAACGAAAGTGGAACGAAAGTTCTGTTCCTCTCTCCCGCCACTATTTTTTTTTTTTTTTTAATTTTAAATTTTTAACTTTTATTTAACTGTAAGATTATGTAAATTATCATGGCGAACTCATTAAACTTCAAACTAAACTAAACTCTGCTAGCAGGGAATCCAGATACTTACCAAGGGAGTTTTAGAAGAGTTCAAAGATCTTAAATGACGCTCAGCAACTTCAGCTATAAAACAATCAAATTACGATGACAAGTCATTAAAAATTTAATGCACAGCTTACATAAGTTAAATACGAAAACATACATGTACCAATTTCTTGTAATTTATTAATAACTACCTTGTTTTTTGTCAGGTTTTTGAAAAGCAAGACCCATTTCAAGTTGTTCAATGCACCAGTTCAGCTCGCATTGAAACTTGTCTTCTGCTGACTTTAAAATAATTAAAAAACAATGGCAAATAAATGTATATATAAATTAAAACAATAAAAATTGATCCTATATTATTATTGCTCTTACTATTGGAAATTTTCGGAAAATTTATATTCATAAAAAATTATGTATGTTAACTTATCAGGGGTTCATGGTACATCTTGAAAAACTAATAATCAGAGTAAAATGGCAGCTAGAGGGTAACATCTAAATCATTAAGAATTTTTTTAAGAGCCCAAAATAGACCTTTTCACGGTTTCTGATGCCATCTTGGTTGGGGGGCAAACACGGCAAAATTTACAGTAAATGTATGGGAAAGGTGAGGAATCTAATGTCTAATAATTAACGGAAAATTCGAATCCTGAAATATTTATGGATTACAAAAAACTCAAGATACCAGGTAAAAGAGATTACTGATCAAATTCGAGGAATGTAGCATCGCTAGGAAAGCCGCAATTAAGGTTTTCATTTTCCCATACATTTGTCTGTAAAACCGAGCCGCCGTTCGCGGGAAAATTTAGAAACATTTGTATTAAAAACCCAGCACAGCTGTTTCCTTTAAATTTGATTGATAAAATATTTTGCTAGGTGTCTTTACTTTGTAAATATTCATAGAAATTACAGCATGTTAATCTTCCTCAAATTATTGGGCATCGAACTCCCAACTTTTCCCAACATTTACTGTAAATTTTGCCATGTTTGCCCCCCAGCCAAGATGGCGTCAGAAACCATGAAAAGGTCTATTAAAGTGTGACCACCTATAAATTATTAATGCACATTCTTTCAGTCTTTCATGCGTGCAGACTATCCAATCAGAGGCCATGGATAGCTATCCTCCATGGCTTTTGATCAGATAGGATGCTGTAAAAAGAGATGTACTCGACAAGAATAATTATTGAAGTTAGAGCCGGGGGGGGGGGGGGAGACAAGGTGCAAATATGATTTTAAAATAACCCATTGTTTGGTCCATAGCTCAACACAATATTTAAGTTTATTTTTTAGCAAAGAGCTTGAATCTTTGTACCTCACTAGTTTCTCGTGTTTTCTCTGCGTCATTTTCACGCGTATTTTCTGTTGGAACCTTGGCTGACTCCTATATTTAGCTTAAGCATTAATTATTAATACAAATATGCAAAGAAAAACAGATCTTATTGAAGGTATTTTGGACATATTTGAACTAAAAATCACGAGACAATACCTTAAGATTCTGTTCCTGCTTTTTACGCTTTGCAGCTTCTTTCTTTTTCCTATTTTTTCGCTGTTTTGCTGTGAGTTCTTTCTCTGCTTCTCCGTCCGCCATCTTGAAAAAAATCTTCTTTCACCTGTTCCCAACTCATCCAATCAAATCGAAGAACATTAAAAAATAAACCAATAAAAAGGCGTGCATGTAGCCAATCAAATGTCTCAGAAATGCGCCAAACGCGCGCGTTGCGTTACCGGAAATCCAACGGTTTGTTTACAAACAAACATTCAATGGCTTCCGTGATGGACGTTGAAATGCCCGCTCGCTATTTTATCAACGAAGGGGTTGATTTTTACCACGATTTCCACGGGGAATGCGAAGACTGTGGTCGAGCAGTGCCAGAGTGGTCGCTATCACAATGTCAATACGGCTTCTGTGGGAAATTTTTCTGCCAAAACTGTGGATTTCGTTGTCGAAGATGCGGCGACTACGAAGCCCGCGCTGTTACAATTTGTTCGTCTCACGCCAGACTTGTTTATCCACCTTGCGATGGATGTCAGAAACAATTCTGTGATGTCTGTACTGTAATATCCGTCACTCAGGTATGTATATACATCTATTTTATATGTTGACGTGGCGTATTGTTAAAAATTGTACATAATTTCGATTTGTGTACGTCGTTCTGAATAAATTAATTTACCGGCTTTCTGGGCGTAAACATTTAGTAAAGTTACGCGCCAAGATTTAGAATTTTGATCTCGGATCAAATGGATTGGCAGAGTAAAACACGTTTTACTGTACATTAATAATTAATCTCCCACTTTTTAGGCCGTCGAATCAAACTGTTTGCTGTTTGATATTCAACAAAACGTTTTCCATTTCTTATTGCTACAACTGAATGCAGCGACATTGTGTTACCATGATAGGCTATATTTTTAAAGAATAGTTTGGGTTTTTGGCGAGAACTGGCCAGCTGCGTAATATATTATAACAGGTGTACAGTCACACTGATAAACAAGCCGTGGCGGTAAACAAGGGGGTGGTGGAGCCGAGGGGATATTTTCCTCCTGGGGGAGAGGGGTAATCCCTTTTTCAGACCAAATATATGCCCAAATTTAGAAATAACATCTAAATTATGTACCATGTTTAAATCCTGTTGTTTTAATTTCTCTCTTGTACATTTGAAGATTACTGTATCAGTCTAAGTTGTCTTGTAGTACTCTATTTCAGATTAAAACAGATAAAAACATACCCTTTGGGATGGCACATAATTGCCTACTATACTTCCCCTCCCCCTCAGGGTTCCTCAGCACTGAAACCACCCCCTGGAAGTAAAAATACATTTTACATTGACAGTGTTCTTCTTCTTTTAAAGTGTAAATCCTGCCTGAAGCATTTCTGCACCAAATGCCAAAGCCAAGAAAATGAGAACATCGTCAAGAGTGGAACATGTGACCAGTGCAACATAAAAGTACTCCGTCCCCTGCAAGAGATTTGCCGCAGCAATATAAGGCACACCATCAGGGGCGCCATCAGAACACCTGGATCATCTGTTCACATGCTACAGTCAAGAGATATTGACCAAAATGTTCAACATCTTCCTCTCCCCGGTCCTGTGAAGAACTATGTATGCTATAAATAAGATTTACTTTCCCTCCCTGTCCCCCCTTGGAATAGAAGGAAACAAAGAGGACGATTGACAAGAATCTCGGGCAAAAACATATGCCCTGAAGTATTGTTCATAATTTAGAAGGATAAATGTTTAAGATGAAAATATTCTTAGCTATACAGGGGAAATATCTTAAATTTTTATGTATACTTTAAAAGTGAAATTTATAATAATTATTATTGTAGAGAAAATTATTTAGAATTTATTTGAAAACTGAAATATGAACATTTGTGTGTATACACATTTGGATTCAAGTTAGTTGATGTTTGAGTTAAGTAAGATTGAAATTTCCCAGTAAATAATAATTAATTTAATCCAGAAAAAAATGTATTTCTGACTGGTAACTGTGTACTCTTATTCTCTATCATTGTACTTTGGCAAGCAATGTATTTATTTTAATACCAACAAAGTAGAGAAGACTTTGATAGTAGATTGTAGTACCACTATACAATAGACAAAGGCAACAAAATTAATGATGTTCAAATTGAAAATAATAAAGTAACTGTTTCAGTTATGGAGAATTACATTCACATTCATTTGTACAGCAATGACAGCATTTTTTCTTCTCCTCATTTCTTTTTGACCCTCAGAAACCAAAACATAAGGAAGTGAAACGTAATACTGTTTGACTGTAGGGATTTCAGATCCCTTAATTGCACCCCATGATTATGCAGATATTGGGAAATCTGTCAAATTTTCAAGTGCTTGGCACATGAATTGATTGGAGACTCAATTTGAATTTTCAACACTTCATCTACGGAGTCATCGATCTTCGAAAACCCAGGGGCAGTTAGGCAGGGGCAAGATAAATTAAACTGGAAAAAATTGGCCTGGAAATTGCCCTTAATTTTTCTGAATTTTGAAGGCTTGCCACACAGGTTTTATCCAATGAATAATATAAGGGATGGACAATTTTATTTTGGGAAGGGGGGGGGGGGGGGGGGGGGGTAGAGCAATTACCCCCAAAAAATTCCTGAACAGCAAAAGTAGAGAAAAAAAATTTGTGCAAAGCGAGTTCACTCACTCATTCACAAGCACAAGGTGAAAAAAAATCTTGCACAAACTCAAAACGGAAAAAAAATATTTGAGCTCAGAAAAATTGCCCAACCCCCATCCCTAACAGTACTTTATTGCAATCTTTTCATTTGATGATGTTAAAAACCCTACCTAGTTTTAACAAAACTAATAGTAATACAGTGTAACAGTAAAATAATTTATTTTATTGTGTTGATTCTGATGATAATAGTTATTCCTTTTTGACTGACGTGTACAATATTTTATTAATAAAAATTAAAATACAAGCTTATATTATAGGTCGTCGATTTTTATTTACATTCATAAAATAAAAATACATTTTGTGGATAAAACAATTTCATACAAATTTGCCTTTTTTCTCCAGTTTTAAAACTAGAAATCAGGAACAGCTTACAATAATAAAATTGTGAAAGAAAGCAATTTTCTGGATTTCTGTCAACTCTACTTGTGATGCTTTTAAGTCCTGGCATCAGTATAAAAAAATATCCCTGTATTCTTATTTTCAATAATTTTCTATAAATTTCTCCTGGGGAGAGTATGGTTATTACATTACATGTCTCTATTAAGATGAACAGAGCTTAATAATAATAATTTATTCTTATGACCTGTCAACTTGTGTGAAATTCATTTAAAAATGTCTGTGTTAAATCTATTTGAAATTAAATCCTTGGCAAAATTTATTTTAATAATTTGTGTTAAATCTAAAACTATAATCTAATTTGTGGCTAGGTTCTCCAGACAGTGTTCCATGTATTCATGGGTTAAATTGTATCTTGTTATCATTCCCACAAGCTGAAAAAAGAAAAGAAAACAAGACAAAATTAAGTAAAATTATAAAATTATAATCATAAATACAAAATAAATAAAACATTAATCTTACTTATTTCCCCAACAAAAGCGACTGAACAAGCACTAAAGGCAGCCTGAACCAATTTACAGGAAGATCCGAAAACATACAAAAATTCTTCAAACAATGAAAACCTGCTCATACGGAGTCATTGTGTCAATAATTTGCAATATTATTCATCATGCAATATTATTCATCATGCAATATTATTCATCATGAATTATTCATCGCCGAGTTTGTGGCCGTATTGCGGGTTAAAATTACAAAGAAAATAGGCACATGGGGATCGCAAAATCTGGCCGTTGGCATATTACGAGGTGGCCGTATTAAAGGGGTTTTTATACAAGAGATTAAGTGCAATTTTTGCCGGGCCAAAAAGAGCTGGCCGTAATAACGGGGTGGCCGTTACTTTACTAAGTAGTTCATACGTTTGATACCCACTTACACGTGTAGGTCATGTTTTCGCACAAGGTGTTCACACTTAGATGCAACCAATGGCACATGTACAAAATAATGTAGCTGGAAATTGAAGGACTATTAATTAAAACACAACACAGTGACACCAATCCTACACTCACCTGCCCCTTGGTGTTAACCACGATCAAATGCCGCAGTCCCATTGTCCTAAACAGGTTGAACACCAGCGGCACAGGTGTCCAAGGAAACACCATATATGGGCAAGGGTTCATGTAAGGGGTTACATCCTGAAAAAAAGAACAAACATTGTCTCAAAGACAAAAATACGAAAAAACTGCCCCAGCCCTTCAATTGTACATGATTGTACTTCCTTTATTTGGATTAACAGCTGAGAGTCTTGACAAAGTGCAAAAACCATGCAATCCATTGCAGTTAGCCTAAATAACACTCTGGTTAGCCTAAATAGTACTCCAGTTAGACTAATAAATCAGCTTAATAGACCTGTAGCTTATGGTTAGCCTTTACTGTATATTGGGGTTATGGATTTGTGGCCAAAAAATCCACTCCCATCTTTGCATAGGCTTGATTACCAGCCGCTGTTCGGGAAAATGCATCGGGGAAGAGTGAAAACCGGACTAAGAGAGAATGGCAGAAATTGACCCTAATCATCTGCTGGCTTGCGTGGCTCGCTGGATGGATGGAAGGTTTAAAGAATGCTTACCATAATCTTTTGCTGGTCTTCAAATTCAATATGCAGATCATGAATATTGGGAAACCTCGGGTACTCTTCTGTCATACTTGCAAAATTGAGGACTGGCCGATTCGGTTTCTGAAATCAAGTTAAAAAATATGTTTTACATGAAATACAGGATTCAATATTGAAACACAGCATTGGTTACAAAAAGATGATGTTCATTTACACTTGCATGCAGTTGAACTCTTTATCTATGGTGAAAATCAATTTGAGCTACACCCACAAAACAACATTCTGGAACCTTTTCGGGGTTCCTGTCAAGATTCTGAAGATCTATCACTCCCATCACTTTATATGGAAGTCCCCTCCCTACTACTCCTTCGCCTGCTTGAGGCAGGCCCTGTGACGGACCTGCCAGACAGCACTCTCCTCCATTAGCGTGGCTAGGTCGCTTGAAGTCTCTTTCCCAGCATCTTCCATCACAGTCTTTACCATTTTTTTTTTTTTTTTGGGGGGGGGGGGGGGGGGGATCGGGGATCTGGACCCGCTGGGCTCTCCCCCTGGATCCACCACTACCACTGAGTACTAATCCTAGGGTATAGCACACCAAGTAGCATACATAACAAATCAATTTGCGACTGATTCACCTGGGCACTCTCTGAGTAGAAAATTCTTCTCTTTAGGAGTGTCACCAGTTGTGACCTGAGGATGATCCCATGGAACATCAAAGCCTGAGGCTCCTCTTCCTCTGTTACAGGAGGGACGGGCACAGCACTAGGGCCTGGGACAGATGCACTGTAATGGGCATCTAAAAACAAACATGTTCTGGTGTACATAACAGGATTTTACTTTTCAAAAATAATAATATAGTTGGTATAATAATAATTATTGTAAATCAACACTTTTTGAGAGCCCTCAAAGATTTCTTTGTGGTGAAAATAAATTTAAGTTATTGACAAAAGAGTGTACATGTAGAACATTTTCCGGACAAACTTCAGAGCTTGTCCAGAAAAAGCTGCCGTGTGCTGTACACTTGAGCAATTCCTTTTGTCCTTACCATCATCATCAACAATCACTCTGTCTTGCGCTGGATCCTCATTAACCAAATTTGAGAACATAGGCGCAGAGGAAGAGAACGGCAAATCTTGATCACTCTTCAGTCTTCTTCCTTTTATATTCAAGCGCAGACTTGTTGGATGATGTTCAGAGCCAGTTCTTATCCTATGCAGTAGACTACTCTCTTCGCCGCTCGCTAAATGCCGTCGCAGCTTCTGTTCGCTTGTTAAACTGGAAAAGGTGGTTGTACGAGCAAATCGCTCGTTAGATGAATCAAGGTTGTCCTGGTAGTTATTTTCGCGGGTGACCTGTGGGTTGTTCTTGTCAACAGTCACTACCGGGAATGCATTGTGCGCCGTGGTTTTGAGGATTCCAACGATAGAGTGAATTCTTGTGTGAGGATAAATATACGACAGGCAAGATTCCATGATGTCAGAGGCTTTTAGTCTGTGTAAAATAAAGGATACAATATTTTACCTTTAGTTAGTTAATTAGTAATACACACTTCACTTTGCAATTCTGGTGCAAATGCTCTTCTAGTAAGCTATGAAGCCACTGGGAGCTGGTCAATATTATTGCGAGTTCTATCTAATGATGAATATGTGAAATAAATTATATCAATAAGGACAAGGCTCAAAACAGAGAATAACTTAATGGGTGGAAGTGGAGTTTTTTCTATATTATAATGCTGTATACCTGTACATTTCCTGAGGTGTTGTCCATTCAAGAAGAGGAACACTCTTTAATTTGACGTGAATGTCGTAAAGTCCTTCATTAAACAAGTCTCCTGACCATTTTGCCACCTGCAGAAAAAAAAAAACACAAATGTGTCCACTGCAATATTTCATGCCGTATCAAGTCTGGTGACCCCTCTGGTGGCAACAAA
Source organism: Desmophyllum pertusum (assembly GCA_029204205.1). Lineage (NCBI taxonomy): Eukaryota > Metazoa > Cnidaria > Anthozoa > Scleractinia > Caryophylliidae > Desmophyllum > Desmophyllum pertusum. The sequence goes on from MU825398.1 coordinate 3,966,940, forward strand.
GATTATGGATATGCGATAGGTGATAAGTAGGACCTTCTTGTGCTTATCGACTCTCACAAGGTTCAAATTTGATGAGAGAACACAAGAGTCGAAGTAACAGTTGAAGTCTAATGAAAGCAAGCTTTGATTTTTTTTGCAACCTAAGTTCAATATGAAACTTACAGTATCCATAAAGTAGGTATAAATTCATAAATTATGCACAACATGGAAATGAGCAGGAAAAACACATACCATAAGTGTTATCATGATTGGCAGGCCATAACTGATTTCATTGGTTGATTCTATTAATATGACAGTCAGACTGATGGTCATGCGCACAACTCCGCCCAAGAAGGGATGCGGCTCCTATCAGCGCAAATGTGCCCATGATATGTATGCTGGTATCCCAGCATCCTACGATCAAACAGATGTTATTATGACTTTGTGACCTGGACACAGCCCTGTACACATTAGATAGTAATAAGTACATCAACCACATTTCCTCTTATGGAGCAAAAATGTCACTTCTTCTAACTTGACTAGAATGCTCAAGGAAATAAACAAAATCATACTAAGACTGATTGACTTGATCAACTCATTGCATTATTTGTGTTTGTCGCGATTAGCCAGATGTAGTTACACGTACTAATTGTTTTATTATTTGTTTTTTTTTTATGTCAGTTGTTGGAAATCTGTTTGTTTGTCCCACTTCTGATACCATACATTACATTTTTCTAAAGCAAGGCACTACTAACATGCTCTAGCATTTCTCACTTTTTTTTAATATGCCTGAATACAACAATCCTCTTGTACCCAGCAACCACACAAAACCAGAAAGGATGACCTGTTTAGTAATGCATGACTTGTGATGTCACCTTCACCAGATTGAAGTATATATTGTTACAGACTTCAGTTACCTGCATAATTCTCCAACAAACCGGCCATAAGCTGCGCCACACAACAAACAAGGAACAAACAGACCACTGGGAACACTGGCACCATACGTCCAACAGGCCAGGAAATAGAAACAAATGAAAAAGATCCCAAGTGACGTCAGACTGAAGGCACCTGACAAGCAAGCAGACAGATAACAAATTATAAATTAATTATATGTTCAGCAAAATGCATGTTTCTGCATTAATCAGAAACAAAGGCAGCTCATGCCTCAAGCAGGTGCCAGCTAATTGTCTAGAGTTTTTAATTTTTTTTTTTATCTCTGACACAATGCTGATAAAAGCTGTTTTTGCATTATGTGATGACAAAAGTTTTTCAGGGAAATTCCAATAATATCTATGTTGTGGTTCAAATTTTTTTTGGTTCAAAAATTTTCAAACCAGTAATTGATTTTTATTTTCCTTTGTTTAATATTCATTACCATAATCTGACACAAAGAAAATGATAACCAAGTAAATATTTTCAGTTAGTGAAGTCTCACTCGTTCAGTCTAAAGTCTTGCATTTTGAATGAAGAAGAGAATTCACATTCATTTTTTATAACTTTATTCTATTGGAGTGGTCACAGTACACAGATTGAAATTTACCATCAAGGTGAAAAAGCTGCCTGATTGCTGATTCTTGAGAGGTGAAGAACAGTGTCGCCATGTCATTATACTGTCCATCTTGACAAAAATATGGTTTTGTGTCATTCCCATTTGTGCTTCCCTGAGGAGATGACAACAGTTAGGATGGAAGAGTTATAACGGTAAGTTACAGGAATGCTGATGAAGATCTATCGTAATTAATTGGTTTAGAGCTAGTTACTACATGTGGGGTGAGAGACGCATCGAGCGGTCTGGGTTCGAGCCCTGGTTGGGGTCACTGTGTTGTGTTCTTTATTCTCACAGTGCCTCTCTCCACTCAGGAGTATAAATGGGTACTGGCGACAAAATGCAGACAGGGGCATTACCTAAGATGGACTAGCATCCCATCCAGGGGAAGTAGGCAATACTCCTAGTCACTTTATGCTACAGAAACCGGGATAAGCTCCGCCAGTGTGGGCCACTAGGCTTGTGAAGACTTTACCTTTTACTACATGTAGGCTAGCAGACAGTTCAATCTATGTTTTGCATGAAGTTGATGTTAATACTTACCACAGGAAGAGTCTTGCAGCGTGCAAGATAAATTGGACCAAAGAATGCAACAGATGTTGTGATAAAACCAACCAGAACTGCTTCAAGAATCCTACAATGTGCAGCAGAGATACACGACTGTCTTTAGTAACGGAATAACAACAGTGTGCAGAAATTGATGGTGACATTGGTGGTCTATTGTGTGAACTCTTGGGCGAGACATGTTACTCTACAACACTTGTACTGTACAGAGCCTCTCCCTATCTCTGGCGAACTGTTGGAGGGTAACCTGTGATGGCTCCGCCTTATTCCCCTTGTCAGGGTGGACGCTGTAGAGAGTTTCAACTGTTTCGAGAAAGGTTGTCGGAAAAAAAGTGCACGCGACAATCCCGAAAGGTATTGTGGGTAGTTTTAAGTTCATGGTTCCTTGACTTCAGCATTTCAGGGAAATCTAAGAGATGCCATGGACATATGTTTGCGAGTGCTAAAAGAAAGCAACAAAAGTAGGTTCGACAGCTACAGTGTCAGGAACGTACCCTGCTGACCATATCCCAGATTACCTTTCGGGATTATTGCGTGCGCTTTTTTCCAACAACCTTTCTCGAAACAGCTGTATCAAAATAGTATTCCCCATTTTATGATTTCCTTTGGTTTTTCTCATCTGACTGTCTACTTGACAAATTTTCTTGCATTTACACAGTATACAGAAGTTAGGTGTTGATCACGCTTATCAAGCCTGGAATCACAGGACAGTTTAACAATGCCTGCCCTTACCTAACATGCTTGGCTCGTGAATAGACATGCAAGATGCGATGGACTGTCAGATGTTTGTTTAACGCATTGAACCATGCTCCAAGAAGACCGCCAACAAAGCCCATAGCAATGAAAATCAGAAGATCTTGTATGTTCCATAGATTACATTCCTCTGTTCCTGTGCTACACTTTGAATTAAAGAGTAGAACACAAAAGTTGATGAGTAATAGTTTATTATTAACTATAATGCTATTAATAGAACATCAAAATTGCACATAAAATATCCAAGCCATAAAATATCCAAGTCCAAGGAAGGTCATTGGAAATTCTGAGCATAAGGGGGGGGGGGGGGGGGGGGGGGGGGGGGGGGAAATATGATGGGTGGCAAATATGATGCTAAACTGAAAATTCCAGGGGGGAGGGTTCAAACCAAAAAAATATTCTGTGGGAGAGGGCCGGGGACAGGGATATTTTCTGGAACCACACATGGTGAAATAAAATAAAGAGATCTACGCACACTAAAGACTCCAAAGTTGAGCAGACCAGGCTGATTGAACGCACCCCAGCCATAACCATTAATACCAGACAAAAGAAAGTTCAACGTGAATGTGGAAGCCATTGAACAGAAGAACTAAAAACAGAATGAAAAAAGCCATTAGAACATTTTACATGTATAATCATAAATGTCCAGGCATTCATTTCTTCACCCTGGACATGTTGCCTTGTTGTGGTGGTGAAGCTTGCGTGTCGAGCTACATGCCGACTGGGATGTCGATCGGCCCTGGTTGGTTCAGCTATGCCGGATTGGTCAAGGGAGAGCGGCCTGACAAAGAACAGCCCCTGGCCTTCCAGGTTGGGGGGTTGGGAAAAATCAAAAAATTATAACGATTACGTTTAGTTTTTTTTAAATAAAATGACCTTACACTTCTCCATGTAAGTCCTTGGTTCCAAAAGGAGCTTCCTTCCTCCAAGCTAAACAACACCCCTCCAATGGGTGCCCCAAATGCCGCTGGAAAGAATATTACAGAATAATAATTATTTATTAAAAATATTTAATATTTATTAAAGTTTAAACATTCCATGCACAAATTATCTCTCTGTTACCTGCTACTCCGGCAGCGGCACCTCCTGACACAAAATCTCTCTTCTCTCTGATTACATGAACAAATTAAGACGAAATCCATTAGAAAATTGAGTAATATTTATGGCCAGTGGACAAAAATCCTGTACTATGATGCCATAAGCTTTGACGCTTAAACTGGACATTCATGAGCCATATCTTAACGGTATTCACCAAATAATATAACTCCAAAATCCTTAAATTGCTTTCTGCCTTGAGTTTCCTCCAGTGAAATTGGGTTGAGTCATGAGAGGTGGCAGCCATGTTTCTGAAACATGGCTGCCACCTCTCATGACTCAACCCAATTTCACTGGAGGAAACTCAAGGCAGAAAGCAATTTAAGGATTTTGGAGTTATATTATTTGGTGAATACCGTTAAGATATGGCTCATGAATGTCTAGTTTAAGCGTCAAAGCTTATGGCGTCATAGTACAGGATTTTTGTCCACTGACCATAAATATTACTCGATTTTCTAATGGATTTCGTCTTAACATATTAAGGTATTTTTTAAAAATAGAAGCTACTTTAACATTATTTTATATCATTTGAAAGCACCTGATGTTAATTTAACATAACATATTTTAATGAATGTAGTTCGTAGCTCTTGTAAAAGTCATGAACAATATATAAATCAAGATGTTTATTACCTGTCTGTTCGGAAGTAAGGAAAGTCAAACTTGATTTTTTTAAATGCAATACTTTGAAACTGCAGACAAAAAATGCAATGTCATAATTATATATTATTTTATAATATTAAAAGTAATACTTGAATGTAAGTTTTACTAACATAAACAATAACTTTTAAGGTGTAAAAGGAGGAATTTAATATTAAAATCTAGATTTATTTACCAGCACAACTGAATGATCAAAATAATAAATAAATAAAATGTTCAATGTACTACTGACCTGGGGCACTCCGGCTCCTATTATTGCACCACTATGGATCATTGGTCCTTCTTTACCCACAAATAAACCTAATGAAACAATAAGAAATCCACAGTGTTCTCAGTAAAAGTGTTCTCATTAAAATCTGCAAATGAATATGGTATTAATTATTCAACTTAACATCCCTGATTCCCAACATGAACAGTGTACTAGGCTTTAAATCATAATGCTTTGGAAAACAGTTTTGTATGTAAAGCCCTTAGTCAAATGGCACATGATAGTCAATGATAGTTTAAGAACTCAAATTCTCCCCTTACTATCATCAACTATCATGTGCCGCATGGTCAAACGGGAAAAAGTACCATTGTCTTGATAGAGAACAGTAGTTTTCTTTACCTCCAGCTACACTAAACAGCACACCAACAGCCTTGCATACTAGAGTTTTAAGCCGTACCACATGGGGCACCTGCAACAACAACCAACAACAATACATATGACTATCAATGACAGTATGTTCAGAATATGTCATAAAGTGCGATCACAATAATAAGGTGGCTAACAAACCTTTACTCCATTCAAGTAACACTTGATTTCAGGAATTCCACTCCCAGCAGCTACAGGCTAAAAAAAGAAGAAATTGTCAATGAATATTCTACTGAGATTAGTTTTTATTTCAACCAGAAAATTAAGGGGCTTACAGGAACTGAGGGGGTGGGTTAGGGGAGGTATCCTGAGGTACTAGGATATTGCAGAAACTGGATTGATCAACCATAGAATGACAGTGATGATATTGTGAGGAGAAATTGGAAACTGATTAATAAAAATATCAAATTTTCATTTAGAAGGAAATCAAAGTAAAAATAACATGTAAGTTACATTATTCAGACTACTGGTCATTTCCCTTACCTCAATGGCACAAAGAATCCCAGCTACAAGACAGAATACGCCATTAATTGTCATCAAAATAAGAAGAGGAATCGCTAAACAACCTGCAGGAGTGCACTCCACAAGAGCTGATGTTTACAGTGGTTAAGGATTGTAACCAGAGAACAAACTTTTTAATCATCAGATAATTTTAACAACTATTCTAAGAAACAACGATACATGATTGTCGACATTTATAAATTAAAAGTAATTCCCTTATTTGCTATATGTGGGAGGTGCAGTAGCCTAGAGGTTAGTGTGTTGGACTCCAGATCAAGAGGTCCAGGGTTTGATAGCCTGTGACCAAGCTCACGTCTAGTGGGACTCATGCGCATGTGGCGAAAGTCGTGAGAGTCATGCGTGAGCAGGTTAGGTAAAGCGCTTCGCTCGCTGGGTCGCAAACGTGAGCCTGCTCATAGGTTATGGGTTTGAGTCTTGGTTGGGGGCATTGTGTTGTGCTCTTAGTCCAAAAGACACTTCAGTTCTCTCAGTGCCTCTCTGCACCCAAATATATGAGCAACGGTCAATGAACAGTTCAGGGTGAACTAACAAAATTCTGGGGGAGGGGGTTACCTGCTAGTCCATTGCAGCTGCAGACAGTTATCCTATGCAGGGGAATCAGCAGTAATACTCCTAGCTGCTATGACGCGCGCTTCAGAAACCGGAATTAGGCAATGATCGATGAGTCACCTGGCTCCTCTGATCCAGTGAATTGGAACATTTAACCTTTAACCCTTGTTTGCCTATTTATAGCGCAGTACATTGCATGGTCACATCAATCTACATTTAAGGATTGATGACTCGCTAAAAGATACATTTGTCGATGGTTTCAAATTTCCATTTGGTTAAAAGCTTCACAAAATAATCTATAAAAACAGCGACCTGCAAAATAAATAAAAACTATATATAAATATTAGTTTACTGGTTTGTAAGATTTCTACTTGATGAAATAAGTATCAAAGTATCAAATAAGTATCAAAAGAATGCTTAATTTAATTTCATCCCAAGTCCTTGCAACTAACACTAGCAGGCACATTATTTTTACACCATAAAGTATGGTTAGAAAAAATTTACATTTGAGCCCATGGTCAAATATTCTTTTGTTTTTAAAAAGTATGCAAACGAGTTAGGCTCAATTTCCGCCACTCTCTCGAGTCCGGTCTTTGTTCTGGCTCATTTTCCCGAACAGCGGCTGGTAATCGAGCCTACAAACGAAGCTAATGGGCCAATACAATGCCAGATTGACCCTTTCGCCTCATTTGCATGTCAAATGGCAAACAATACCAGATTGAACCTTTCACCTTGTTTGCATGTCAAACCGCTGACCGTCTGTAATAACTGCTATTAACCTTTGGAATATAACCAAATATGCAACAGGAGCTTTCAAGCCTTATGATTGGTATATGTAGTCTACTACAAATGAACAACTTACCACGCCTGTCAGGATTCCAATGGCGCCAGTCACTAACCATCTGACAACTTCCTGTCCCCATAGTGACTATCATCGCAACATGTAATAAAAGTCACATAATTATCAACATTATTTTATTAACCCCTAAATCCACTACACACTACTTGAAGCAGCATTTGATGTTTTACCAAAACCATTGACTAGCTATTATTATTTTGGATTGTACCTTTTTATCTCTTGATGCAAGCATCCGTGAAAAGGGTTTGTTGTAACAAACGTCATAATCAAGGCTCTGTCGAAGAAGAAGATGTGTCAAAATATATTTTATTTGATCAAGTACCCACCCCAAGGAAGGTCATTGGAAGTTCCGAGGGGGAGGGGTGCCTCAAAAGCCAATTTTTTTATTAAAGAAAGGTATGAAGCTAATTACATGTAACCTAGAAATTCCAGCAGGGGTGGGGGGGAGGGGGGGGGGGGGGGGGGGGGGGTCCAACCAAAAAAACTTCCGTGGAGGGGTATGGATATTTTCTGGAACCTGACACAATTAATAGTCTAGCTTATAGTTACCTCATAGTCTTTACTTGGAAGTTTAGAGCTGACGTGAGAATGGCCGCCAGCATGAAGCTCCATCTGCTAGATGAAAAATCAACCTTTGAGATACTGTCCAGTTAGGTATTTAGTTGTACACGCAGTGGCCGCTGTTGCATTGGATCTGGATCGAGGAGTCCACATTCCATCACTGGCGTGGGTCATTGTGTTGTATTCTTGAGCAAGACACTCCTGCGACAGTGCCCCTCTCCACCCAGGAGTATAAATATGGGTAACGATGAATTGTAAACTATTATTATAAAGGTAACCTGCGTGTTAAATGCTGGGGGTAACCTGCAATTGATGGACTAGCATCAGTCATCCCAAGGGGAGATTGAAGCAATATTCCTAGCTAATAACTTTGTGCTACAGAAACCACTGCCATATATCAAGCTTGGCATTTTACCAGAAATTCAACCAGGTGAACTGTGAAGTGGTATTTTCTGAATACACTATTTTACAATCCATTGGGATGCTATATATATATATGATATTTTTAGCCCCGATCTCAAAGCATTTACTGGAGTTTAATGACAGGTCATGACAAGTTAAGCTTCATAGGATATAGGATATTCACTCACCAGTTCCTGCGATCGTTCCATGATTCGGAGTCGTTGTTGTTACACAGTGACTGTTCATTGGATGGAAAAGAGAACAGCCAAGAGATGTAACATTCTCTAAAGCTCTTTGCCCACTAGTCAAACTAGAAGCCTTTTCTAAAATATTTCCTTCAGCGAGGTTCGAAACTAAAGTCACCGAGAGTAGACTGGGTACGACTGCGGCTGCGCGCCAAAGCCGCACATCACAGACAAAATGGCGGGAAAACCAGATGGGTTTGGCCCGGGGAAGTCCCGGGGGGTGTACCCATGTTTGGGTATAGGGGTAACGCTGAGCCTGACCCTGTTTAGGACAGAAATAAACCCTAAAAATACCTACCCTGTGTAGGACAACACCCTGTGTAGGACTCTGTAGCTCTGTTTAGGACAAAGGACAAAAGACTCGCATAAAATGTTATATCTCCTGTTCATGACCGAGAGAGGCCAAAATTCAGCACGTCCCAGTATAGGCCACATAATGACTACCCCCTGTCGATCATTGACTATCCGCGTCTATCCCCCACCCTCCCCCTATGAATCAAACCCCACCCCAGCCCCACAGTTTTTCAATCCTGAGTTGACCGTTTCAGACTGGGTACGAATTTATTGTGAAGAGTGTTTCTCACAATTTCTTTCTGGCATATTGTAAAAGGAAGATGTTTGGCGACGATTATTGCTTGCCTGCCAAGTATTCCTTATGACCTGCTGCTGATGCTCTAGTCGAAAGGTAAGACTTATTATTCGTGTGTTTCCCGAAATGGTTTATTTTAATGTGCTCCCTTAACCTTGCATCTAGTGACGTCTTTTTCATTTGAGGTTGAACGAGTCGCTCGTTGTTCCATGTTTACTTTTTTATCACTGATCATTTCCATGGTATTTTTTCCAATTTTCGGTATCATTTTCCCGACGCGAAGCTTCAGTTTATACCTCAAAGCGTGTCTTGGTAATTCCTCAAAGCTTTACGTTGATGAAATTTAATTCTCTGAACGTGGGAAGGTGTTCGATCGAAGCTGATCTCGATTATATTTCAACGTTAATATTTCTTTGTTCGATTGCGTTTTACGGAAGTCTTCACCTTTTCAGCGTAATGATAGTCGATCGTCTAATTATCTGTCAACGTTTTGCGAAGTATAATACCCGGCAGTCCTTCATGATCAGTTTTCACTTCGGTTCACTGTTTATAAATTATTTTCTTTTTTTCTATAATTTATAATTTCCATTTAAGCTTATCGATCGCAGTTCAATGTTTAAAGCTATTCAATAGTTAGGCTAAAATGTACACGAGAAGTCTAGCCGTTGAAAACTGCCATGTAGGTAAGGCTTTTATTTATACTAATATTGTTTTCATCGAAGCTTTCTAGCATGAAAATCGGTGTGATCTCCCTTCTGTACAATGTACAAGCTATAAACGCTCCGATCCGAAATGAATTTTTTATTTCTCGTTTTTATAAAAACAACCTTGGATAACATGAATTGAACATGCATCCCCCATATCTATCTAATACCCGCCTTGTTAGTTTTGATTGTCATTATTGGATCTCTGCTTTGAACATTTATAAACTGATGAAAGTTAACAAAACGTGGCTCTCCGATAACGACGTCACTCCTTTATCTATGACAGATGTTGTGAATTATTCGCCAACGAATTTAATTTCTGGTTTCATATAAATTTTAGTATTTTAGGGTTCTATGTGGATAGAAGATTTCATGATCATGGCCAACATTTTGAAAGTAGGGCAAACCTTCTGCGAAAATACAGTCTCAATGTGAAAATAATTTCTATGAACTGGAAATATTTAAATTCTGTAAACTAAAGTCAGATGTTAGGAATTAGCATGCAGTTGTGTTTTCAGTTTTCATTTAAAAATTTTGTCCAGACAAATTATGCGTCTGCTGATTTATGCGTCTAGTAAGAGCTATCAGACACACTAAAGACTGGTTGAAAATACCAACAAAGCAAGCATAAGCGCAAGCAACATAATGTAAGCACAGTAACGTGTTGATCATTAGCAGCATTTGGCCTAACAAAAGGCGGTAATGATCAACACGTTACTGCGTCTGAGTATGTTGCTTGCGCTTATGCTTGCTTCGTAAGTGTGAACCGGACTTCTTAAACCCTTGATTAGTCATTCAAGACACAAAAAACTGATAGTTTGTCTTGACGCATTATCTGTCTTCTGCCCGTCCTGAGACGCATAACTATTACAATGCATTTAATTAATTCGTCCAATGCCCGTCTTCATACACACAGACAGATCATGTGTCTCAGTCAAGTTCGTCTCTTAGTTTGTCGTTCAAGACACACTAAAGCAGATAGTTCGCCTTGATGCATATAACCAGACGCACTAAAAAAACTTTCCCAAGTTCATCCAGATGGATTATGCGTCTTTAATATATTTTATAAATGGCCATGTAATGAGTCTATCCGCACAAGTGTATAGAAAGCTGGAAAACGTGACTACTTCCTGGCCAAATCTACATCAGTGAAAAGTGACCAGTCATCAACATGAAGGTATTTAACGACTACAATAAAGCCCAGATAATATTAATCCTCATTAGGTCTTAATATTGTGCTTTATTTCCCAGCTGCTGTACTAGTAGGTTTCATCGTCGGGAGTGTTAAGATCATGGCATCTGCTGGAGAAAGTGCTGGCACGTCCGGGACAAAACTGGCACCATCTGCATCTGTACACAAAGTCAAAGTTGTGTCACCATTTATCTCTGATTCTGGAACATCATCATCCCAAGATAATGAGGAACAACAGGTTTGTTTATATTGTTCGTTAAGTCCAAACAGCTGAACCATTCCTCGTAAATCTGTTTTGCGAGGTGACAGTGATGGCCTAGGTAATGTTTAGCATGTTCAACTCCAGATCAAGCGGTCTAGAATCAAGCGCTGGCCAGGGTTGTTGTGTTCATGATTTGTTCCCAGCTGTTGCGTCAGCTGTATGTGCAAGAGTGGCTGTACATACAAGCAATTTTTATTGCATACTCATAATGAAGCAGAGTTTCAAAAAGTATTTGCTGCTTTTGGAGTTTTTTTGGGGGGGAGGACTGGGTGTACCCCAAGTATATTAGTGACGGGGTAGGGGCTCCCGCAAAAGAGCACTTCTCCTATTGCAATTTTTTTATCTATTTCTCCCGGTTCTCACCACCTTGGGTATTCCGCTTCCTGCCCTTTCTTTTCCCGCCTCGCCTCCCATAAACTTCCCACCCACTACCTCCCCCCTGGCCCCCCTGGCTACACAAGTAATTCTACTAACAAACACCTCAGGCATTTTATTCTACTTTGCATCATGATGGTCAACAACAAATAATAAGGAGACAACAGTTGTCTCTGTACATTAACTATTTAAGTCCCAAGAGTGATCAGGATCAAATTTCTACTCACAGTATCAATACATAGTCATGAGAAAAGGTTATGAGAATGAAGGAAGTGATCACCAAAGAGAAATTGCCTTGAAGTTTAAACAAATTCTCCTACCTTAAATACTATAGGAGATGTATAGAGGTCACCGGTATAAGGAGAACTTGTAGGTCGACTAAGGGGCTTAACGGGTTAAGTGTTGAGTTTGCTTTGTTGTCCAGGCACCACCACAGAACACTCTTGCCAGCAGACGAGAGCGACAACAGAGAGTATACGACATGATGAAAGACCTTCAACAGAAGCATTTGGCGACGATAATGCAAGGCAAAATAAGTGAACAGGAAAATTCTGATATGTCCGAGAACCAGAGCATTTGCCGTATATGCCACTCGTCAGGCGAAGAACCCCTCATCACGCCGTGCTACTGTTCTGGCTCTGCGAAGCACGTGCATGCAGCTTGTCTGTTAACATGGTTCAAAAAAGAAGTGAAAAACACTTGTGAGCTGTGTCGACATAAAGTTGATATCAAGAAAAAGGGCAAGCCATATGCTCAGGTAAATTAATTTGTTCTCTTCAATTCAGTTAAAAATACTAATTAAAGGTAGGCTGTTATGATGCCTCATTGCTGCCAGCACTTATAACTCTGCTTTCATGAAACCACTAGGAGTAATTGCTACTCTCTGTGGATGGGATGTTAGTCCCCCCAGCATTTTGTTAGGGTTGCCTACAATATTTGCTGGCACAGTTTTATACTCCTGTTGAACTTTCGCAAACAGACATCTCTCTACGTACAAACACAACAATTTTTAAACTCCCATAAACGGACAGCTTTCTAATATATTAGGGGACCCTTTTTCTGGTCCCAAGGGTGTCTGCGTACAGGAGGTTATACTGTAGTAAAGTAGACAGTAAAATTAATAAATTTTCAATCAATTATTCCTTCCCTGACCAAAATCAATTTTTTGTTTGTTTGTAGTGGCGCAAACCAGAGGATAAACCTACACCGCTGATCTGGTTTACTGTATTCGTTGTTGGACTCTTCCTAAATGTCTTCTCCATCTCTGTGAGCGCTTCTGAACTGTGCGTCTCAACAGCATGTGTAATATTTTACGTGGTCAATGGATTTGGGATAATTCTTGATGCCGCCCTTCTTTATTGTTGGTGGACAAAATGCTTGTTTTACTGGCGCAAATGGTGCGCGTTAAACCAGGATTGGTCAGTTGTGATTGGCCCTGGGCAAACAGCACCGCAGCGTCGCAACCGAGAGGAAAGAAGTAGTGGGCGAACAATACAAATGTCTCACATCGTATGATGATAACTAAACAGTTATTTATTAGTCGTGGATATAATTTTGCCCATCTGAGAGTAATATAATGATCATTATGCAATAACATATGTAACAAAGCAGGTGTACATTAGCATTAATTTTTGTTAACTGCAATTACCAGGTCTGTTGTAACATTATGAATATAGTAGGGGTGGCGAATGCAAAATTTTAGTTGAATTTCACGGGTCTCGCAGTCTCGTTTTTTGAGTGGTTCTGTACATCTCACAGTCTTGATTTTTTGCAAAGCTGTTTTGGAGTGTTGATTCTCGGTCTAACAATTTAAAAAGTAAAAAAGTATCAGGCTCACAGATAAAAACGCTATTCTCGCTGCCTTGCAGTCTTGAATTCACCATTAGCCACCCCTAATAGTGTTTAATGGGTTGGTTGTTTTACTTAGGCAAACAAAAGAAGTTATGCTTCACTTCAATTTCTAGCTAGATTGGTAGCCGTAGCTTAATGGCCAAACCCTTTAGATTAATAGGTTTTGACAAAAAATATGATTAGCATTCTGAGGAAAAGTCAAAAATCAACAAAATAGTCACAAATGCCTCTCTAGAACCATACTCTTTAGTTCAGTGTTCCAGATAAGAATCTCAAGTCAAAAACCCAACAATGTTGGCAACCTGACCAAAAAATTAATATAAAACTTCAGACAATTTGGTGAGGCCATATCTATTAACCTGTTGTAATTCCTCCTTTACACCTTGCCTCCCTTAAAACTTATCTGGAACCCTGAGCTATTGACTGGGGAGCCACGCCTCCAGATCATATAATGAGGCTATTTATTGACTTGTTTTCGTGCACATGATAGGTTTATGTAAAATAAAATGATTAAATCCCAGTCCCTTCAGAGCATTTTTCTAGTGTTTTAAAATGATCACAGACCTCTGTAGTCATATCACAAATAAAATTATGCAAGGATTTTAACATTGAAGCGTCGTTCAACAAAATATTAATGTAAATTTTAAAAATATTCTCTAATTTCTATTTCAAAATGTTTTACAAAAGAGTTACTATCTTTAGTGCTAGGTGAAGAATGGTGTACATAAATAACTAATTGATATTTACAGTTCAGTTAGTTACAGAATTTTGAAAAGTACTTGGTAATTTGGTTTCTTCTGAGAAGTGAAAAATAATAAAACTCATCATAAATCTTGTGTTTCTGTAAAGTTGGGTAATATTAGAGCGATTTTCAATTGAGTTGCTTTACTACGCTCTGTGATTGGTTTAAAATATTCGCGGCACCTACTCAACCAATCAGATGCTAAACCAAAACCAATCGCGACTTGGTCACACGCGTTTTCCCGCGCTTTGCGCCTGTCACGTGTATTTGCTTTGAATTCTCATTGGTTAGAATCGTTTTGTTTACGCTTGTTGTAGTAAAACCAAAGCAATACACCTTATTCATGAATGGCTGCCCAGCAAGGCAAGGTTTTCAAAGAAATTTTTTGCTGTTGCATTACCAAGCACTGCAAAATAATGTTATCGTGGGAAGTTTGAGCGTTTCTTGTTTAACGGCGCAAATTAAAGTTATGGCTGTTTCAAATTTAAGACATTTGTATGGGAAATCAAAACCTATCCACCTCACAAGCCTCGTTTTCATGTTTGTGCCAAAAATACCAATAATGAATAAAAATTGCCCACACGTTACTTCTGTTGTGTGTTGGCCGATTTAGCGCGATTCAGGCGATTCCAGTGAGTTTTAGTTAATCCTTGTATTTTCGACTGTTACGTAACACGCTGATCTTGCGTGCTTGGGCCACCTATAGTTTGACGTACTTGGAAACTTCGAGAAATATAACATATTCATTAGCCTGCGTGCAGACGTCTCCTATTAGCAAGGACTCTGCACGCAGGCTACATATTTGTACTTTTGCCAAATTTTAGTTAGGCAATTACTTCAAAGTTGTACTTTTGCCAAATTTTATTTGCATAAATCAACAAAAATGTACAATTTAATATTACAATACTCACGGTGTTTGTATGCGAAATGTGTGCAATTCATCTTCTATAGAGTGTGATAATTTGCGGTCCTTAAGATCATTGTCGGATGTCATCCATTCGATGCAAACTAACTTTATTTCCCGCCACTTCCCGCGTAGTGTGTGACCATTCAAAGCTATTGAGCCGTCTTTCATGTGGTACTGTTTATTTAACAAATAAAGAAGCCAAAACCATGTATTTCATAAAACACGACAGGAATTTGAGAACACTTGACAGGAATTTGAAAACACGACAGGAATTTGAGAACACTTGACTTGAGAAATTTAGAAAACACGAGCCGCAGGCGAGTGTTTTCTAAATTTCTCAATTGTTCTCAAATTCCTGTCGTGTTTTATGAAATACATGGTTTTGGCTTCTTTATGTGCTTTAAAATATAGATTTAACGCGCGCGAAACGATAAAACACGCTTTTCTATGTTTTATACTCTGATAAAACATGGCTATGGATGAATCCCTAGTGTATCACCATTCCAATGGAAGCTATTGAGCAATACTTTCATGTGGTATTATTTATTATTATGCTGTACAAGGTGCTAGTGTGTGACCATTCAAATGAAAGCTATTGAGCAATACTTTAGCGTGGTACTGTTTACTTTTTAAATATTTTCCAAAAGTGGAATTTAATTTTTTCGAGTTTCCATCACTCTCTGTAGTTTTAAAAAGGATCAAAGGCTTAGTTTGCATGTCCTATCCTTCTTTTAGCGTTTCCTCGAATTGAAACGTGTTTCGCGATTTTTATCTCCATCAATATACAAAATCAAGCTTTTTTATTGGTCACACGAAAAAAAGAGATAATCAGACTATTAAAAGTAAAGTTATTGTATATATTTTATAAAGACCAGATCTTCATACAATGTTCAGTCGTACATAAAAATTATATTTACTTAAAAATGAATCATTGGATAAAAACATGGATTAAAAGTCCGTATAATAAATTAAAGAGCTCCTTCTTTGAATTCGTACCTATTATTGTACCAAGAGAGTACTCTCTTGATTGTACCTAAAATTTGTACATGTTGTATCTATCTACATAAAACTGGCTGTATAATATCTAGACCTATATATCTACCCGTAGTTTTTGCCCCGCGCCTACTATATACACAGTGTACTGTATACATGTTCGAAAAGGTTTTTGTGTACTTTTAAAATAATTAGCACTTATAGATTCTTTTGAATAATCTCAGTGAATTGGTATAATTTCTGGCGTTTAGATTCTAATTTGTTCCGCTCGCAAGCATGGCAAGGATTCTTGGACTATCAGTTAAATTTTCTTCCATACAACTTAACATGCATGAGGCACAGTATTGCCTGGCTAAACCGGTTTTAGCAACGAGGTTGACTGGAATGATTGACACGTTTTTCCAGGCCGTTGCTAAGAAACTAACATATCACTTCTCCGGCGAGTGTTTTTGTTACGGCGTTCCTAAACTATTTTTTGAAATATTTTACATTGACTGAATGTTGTTTAAAAGCCATACTTTACAATGATCAATATAATCAATCGTCTCTTCAAACTCCATTGTTTATAAAGTTATTGGATGTAAAGTTTTCATAGAAAGTCACGGTTTTGTGCCTGGAATGCAATGTGCTTGTTTTATTTACTAAGCGTAGTAAAATGACCATCAGTTTGATGGCGAAAACTCCTGTCTGCTGGGCGGCATAACTGTCGAGATTTTTCGTTGCCTGGCTAGTTTGCATGTATCAGATTTAACAGGTGTAGAGCTAAACCCGGGCACTGCCATCCTGAAGAAACAGGCTCCGCGAAAGATCTCTGCTTGCTCACTTTTTGGCAGATCTTTCACCAGCTTCACTGTTTGCTGCCAGCGACAGAACTCTCTGGTGATAGTAGGCGTCTCGCCCGCTACAGTCAGCCTTCTTTGCCTCCTTCTCCTAAGCGCTGGAATTTCGCCTCCTTTCTCCGCATCGAGCGCCGTTTCATCTTTCAGATTAGTTCCGGCTTTGCCCGCTTCTTGCGCAAGATCTTCCAATTTAGGAGCGACGCACTGTGAAATGCTTCTTGCGGAATACTTTGGCTTGAAAATAGCATCACCACGGCTCAACTTAGAATTCTCTTTGTTCTCCTTTTCGTCCCACGCAAATTTTATTGGGGCGTTTTCTGATTTTTCGGCGTCTTCGCCTTTTTCAAGCATGAAACTCTTTGGGGCTACAACTTCCGAGAAACTGCGGCGATACTTTGGCTTGAAATTTTGAGCTGAAGTTAGGCGAGCACTGTTTGGCAGACTGCTAATGCTGTGGGTCTTTCCGCCTTCACCTTCCAGGCATCCTTTCTCGTCAACTAAACTCGCTGACAATGGAAGAGACTTCTCTGACAAGCTTCGTCGGTACCTTGGTCTGGATGTTACGCAATCGGCTCTGGATTCAAAACATGGTAACGACGCACTCTTCTTAAATCCAGGCGGTTGTTGTTTCTCGGTGGCTTTTGTTAAACGTGGCAGAGCGCAAACACTGTTTTGGGCTACCTTGAGCGGCGGACGGCACTGTTCCCCGTTTTTGGCGTCGTAGTACTTTGCAATGTACAGATGCTGGAGGGCAAAGTTGGACATTTTCGCGGCTGATTCTCGTAGAATCTTGTTTTTCATCTTTTCAATCTCGTCCAGCTTTTTGCAAAGCGACTTTTCTTCGCACGGGTTCTTGCTCAGCAGAGCGATCGACAAATTACTCTTCATGGCGGTACACACCTCTTTCGCGCGTTCACTTAGCTCTGCTTTCTGAGACTTACACGATAAAATGAGAGTAAGTTTTAAGCTCCTCAGTTAATTAAGCACCATTTAGTTGTTTGAGCAACGTAGCATTTCAATAAGTTCGTTCTTCTGTGCGGGTTTGTTTATTTACTTTGACCTGGCTTAGTTTAATTCTTGTTTGAACAACACTGCACCGTTCTGGGTTTTTCCGAAAATGCGCCTGAGTGACACGTGTAGTTCACGGACCTTCGCCCGGGCTGAAAGCTAATTTGAAGGACAGTGTGGCACGCAACCCTGACGTTTTCCACTTTTAGTCACCTTTGCAATTTACTTCGTCAGTAATGTCCTTTGATTTCATTGACCTTCATTGGTACGTGTTAAAATTTCGATTAAAGGTGTTAAAATAAATGGATCAACCTTTCAAAGGATCAATATGTTCGCCCGCACGTGAGCCGGTAACTCATGCAATGTCGTTTTACGAACTGTGATGGCTAAATTGTACGCGGTAGGCTCCAAGTGAACTATATTTCTAATAAACAACAGATATCTTCGACACCGAGTCACTGGTAAACTTGTATCAGGGGCACCCAATGACAAAATTTTCCTGTAGGTGTCGGAACGTCGTTTTTACGTTATAACTGTGCTTTTTGTGCAGTTTAATGGCTTATTTTTAAACGCTAAGAAAAATGTATCTGTTCGGATACGTTAGCTGAACTTTCAAACTTCAGAAAATTTTAGGGATTATAATCTTATTACCCGAATTTATTAGCTGAATTTGCCTTTCCGAAAATCCCAGCTGACCTATTTTTGTACCCAAAACGACATTTTTATCTCTCCGAAAACAAAAGGCATTAATTTTCTCATATTAAGAAAGTTCGAGATGACATTTTCCTAACCGAATATCTGAGGCGATTATAGGCCTGCCGAACAGATATTCCACCGAAACGATCCGTTGGGTGCCCCTGTTGTATTTCCAGGATTTTTTATTTCCGGCCGTTACGTAATGGAGTCACTCAGTGCAGGGCTGTTACGCAATAGATTCTAACAGGTTATGTAACAAGTCGCGTGCCAGAAAATTACCTGCGAATCGGAGCACGGTTAGGTAAACTTTGATTACATAAGCTTCAGTATTAAATCTGCATAGGTATGTGCCTTTTCGAAGGATATGGACTTTGAGTATTTTTTGAAACAGGTTGAGTCTGACTGCAAGCCATTAGACCTAAACCCACAGCGTGACGTCATATCTGTGCCTTATATCTAATAAGGGTATTTCGGTGTCTGTATTACAGAGGTAACTGTAGCAGGAGCCTCCTGACACTAGCCGGTATAGTAACGCAGGGGGGGGGGGGGGGGGGGGGGGGGGGGGGGGGCTCAAAAAAAGTTTTACACGGGGAGGCTCCGCCCAGAGGTCCAATCCCTTACCCTTTTATATATCATTTGAGACAAAAAAGGCACCCCTTTCACTATCTTCCATGGAAAATGGCACCCCTTTCATATACCTTCCATAGACATCATGAAAATGGTACCCCTTTCACATACCTACAGTAGAAACACTGCATCCCTTTTCTATACCCTTGGAATGAACTTAATGAACAATATATATCCCCAGAAGGAAGTGGAAGGAAGCTGTCTTACGATGGCTAAGAACTTCAAACCTGCAGTCCACCTCATACCTAAATGAAAGTTTTCCCTACCCTTTTATATACCTTCAGTCTGAAAAGGTACCCCTTTCGGGCGGAGCCTCCCCGTATAGTCCATTATAGGGAGTACCCCCCCCCCCCCCGGGAACGGATATTTCTACTTCTTCTCGCCCCCAAAGCGAGAGAGATGACCAAAGAACACAGACGAATTAATTTCGCCTGTTGTGTCACAGCCTCGACCTCATAGGCGATTTCTGAGATGATTTTAAAAAGCCATAAAAAAATCAAGAAATAACAAACGCACAGCATTTGATGTAGCATGTAAAATTTAATGGCTGTTTGTTGTCATTTTCTATGACCTATGCCTATCTATCTAGCGATAAAATGTCCCATACAAATATGCAACCTCGCCCCCAATTCCAATGAGGTTGTAAGCTTTGCACGCGAAACGTACCTATGTTTTTTTAAAAACGGCTGGAGACTGGTACTGACTTTGTTTCGTGATTTCCATTCCTGCATGCTACTTTACGTTCCTTCATGATATTCAGACGTTTTCGCCGGTTCTTTCGGCTTGCACTATGCTCTGTAGTGATCGCAGCTGTATTATTTTTTATCAAGAGTATTATGGACCATTTTTCACCGCATCAAAACCGAATCGAACTCAGAAAACATCACAGCAATTTTCACATCATGTCGCCCATCACGGAGCCTCGAGGTTACTTGGAAAAACAACCTTTATTTCTTCTTGTAATCGTTTCGTCCTCTCCAAAGAAACAAGACAACGCGGACAAGAGGTCAATGTTACGTCAAACGTGGGGAAATATCAAAAACACTCACATACAACAGCAATGGAAAGTTGTGTTTATGATGGGGAAAGCGTCCACCAGTGAAATGAATGAAGCCATCATGAAAGAACAGGAGGAATATGGGGACTTGCTTATTGGCGATTACAGAGACGCGTATCGGAATATCACCACAAAACTACTAATGGCATTTCAATGGGCATCACGATTGAAATGTAATTATGTTCTGAAAACTGACGATGATGTTTATATTGACATCCCCAAATTTATAAAGTGGTTGATTGCTCGAGAAGATAAGCTTACAAATTCTAATTATTTTTATGGTGGTGTTTTATATAGTGGAGCAGTTGTTAGAAACACTGCTCATCGCCATTATGTTAGCCGCACTGAACTCCCCTGGGATTATTACCCAAAGTTTTGCAAAGGATCTATGTTTGTGGTTTCGTGGAATCTGATTCAAAAGATGGTGGACTTGTCGAGACAGGTCATACGGATTCCACCTGACGACGCATACATTGGTATTTTGGCGAATCTGCTTGGAGTTGATCCAGTGAGAATTGACGGATTTCTTCAAGCAAGTTATTTACACTGGTTTGTCAGTTTCATCAGCTTGTGTCAGTTGCGAGACCTTATGGGAATTGGTGATTCTCTGACGCCGGATCAAATGAACTATGTTCATCAAGTCAAGACTTCTGCGTCAAACAGTAAAGGATTTAACATTGTTTGCATATCACTACACATGAAATTTTTTCTGTTTTTGTTGTTCTGTTGTACCGGTCTTCTGTTCTTGTGCTATAGAAGATGCGGTAGATTTCAATGGTGGCCAAAATAAAATGAGACTGTGATAATTTTCAGTTTAAATATCATTTTCAGAAGCTACGTGCTTTGTAAGGAACTTGTGCAGAAGGGCTTTCTCATCTGTCGAGTTCAGTTAATTTATTGTTGAGGACATTTCTCATCGTAGGAGACCCGGGATGAGACAAAGTAAATCGGGCAATGAAATTGGCGCAACAAAAGTTTATAAGAATAGGCCATAGGTCTTATCAGACCACTTCCAGAATAGCCTGAATTTTAGCCGTCTCCTCTGTCGCTTACTCCCAAGAGAGACTAGTTCCAGAAACCATTTTGCCTGTTCTTGTAAACTTTGTTGCGCCGATTTTGCCCAATTAACTTTGTCTCACCCGTCTAACTGTGCGCCTCTGGGTCTCGGACGACTCAGAGAATACCCAGTACTCAGCTTCACGCTCGTTCTCAACTCTTACTTGTGTTTTACGCTCTCGTTCTCAGATCTCGCATAGCAGACTGAACCCAAACCATCCCCCCAAAAGCCTGTGGAGGAGGCAGGGTACTAGTCTCCTACGCAGCCGTTATTTGTGTCGTCACGCAACGCTTCTCCCCACTAACGGCTGCTCAAACCTGGACCACATTCCTTTCCTTTTGTTTTGACCGCAGTAACTTTGACACCTATCGGCAAAAACGTGACTGTTACCGTTTGCCGAAAACTTGCTAGATCGATCCAATTCTTGAACTAGGATGTCTGTTGTAATAATTTTATTATAATGAAGTTTTTTTCGACATAATTCTTTCATATCATCCATTTTTCTTCAGTAAATCCGTGTTTTATTTTGATGTCTGGTGTGCGTCAAATTCAAAAGGCGGCATACTAGCGTGCGTTTGACGTTTCCGATGCTAAGGTCACGATAAGACACAATCTATGATTGGTGAATTTTGGCGCGAACGAGTTCTGAAAATGGCACTGCAACTGTGATTGGCTTAAATCTGCAAAGGAATGTGGTCCAGGTTTGAGCAGCCGTTAGTGGGGAGAAGCGTTGCGTGACGACACAAATAACGGCTGCGTAGGAGACTAGCAGGGTACTGGATATCACTGAATGCATTTCTCAACAAATTTCAACTCTTTCTTGAACTTTGCTTGGTCTTAGGCATCTTTCTTTAGTCATGATGATCCTTTGTGTTTTCATTAAAACAAGACAATAAATATTTATAATTAAAAAATCTTTTAATACTGATATGAGTGGAACTTGGACATAAATAACAGTCACTCAATAATTTGACAAGTCAGACCTTTCTTTTCAACGAATACGTTAAACATGGTTACAGTGAAGAGTACCCTGTCATTGACACTGGATAAAGTTTTTGATTAATTTTTGACAACTTTCTGATGGCTTTCGTTTCAACTGGCCAATCAAAATGCAAGAACTGTGGGAGGCAGAGTTTTCAAGCTCCACGTTCGCTTTCTGACAATATTGACATCTCCGCCTCCCACAGTTCTTGCAGTGTGATTTGCTAGTTTAAATGGAAGCCATCAGAAAGTTATCAAAAAGATGTCAAAAATTAATCAAAAACTTTGTTGAGTGGCAACGGTAGGGTGCTCGTCACTGTAAAAAAGGTTTAAGTCTGATTATATATTAGATATCTAAATCCTCATCAGGATCTTCTTCATCAAAGTCATCGGCTTCATCAGGCTGGTAGAAGACTTTCCCCTCCCCTGAAGGGTTTACTGAAACCTCGCTTTTCTTTTCTTCATGGTACATGTAAGGAAGTTTGAGATTGGACCGAGCTTGACGTTCATTGTCTGTTAGTTTGAGGTTGAATGTCAGGTTTTGAGTTGGATCAACCTGTGAGAATGTGAAAAAATAAAATTAATTGAAAGTGAAAATAATATTATTTATACTCAGGACTGGGTGGAGAAAGACACTGTGAGAGTAAAAGTATCTTTACCAACCTCGTTCCCAGGGTCTACTCGGCTTTCAAGATGGCGGCTGGACGCGGAGAAGACCCTGGGACACGCTGGCAAAATACTCCACGAATCATAGAGTATTTTGTCACGTATCATATTTGATCCTAGATCCGTTAGTCAAGTGTAGCGAAGACGATCGATCATGTGTCATGTGACAAAATACTCCACGATTCTTGGAGTATTTTGCCAGCGTGTCCCGGGGTCTTCTCCGTGCCCAGCCGCCATCTTGAAAGCGGAGTAGACCCTGGGAATGAGGTTGTATCTTTACCTACAAACACAACACAATAAAATATATCCCGACCTCAAACCTGGATCACATATGGTCCATCACACCAACCATTAGGCTTCTGTGCCACTCACAATAACATGACACAAAAAAATATTTAAAAAATTGAAGAGCAGATTGTGATTGACTGTTCACCTCTTTGACTGGTTCACTGTTCGCCGTAGAAGAGGAAACATTCCAATCCTTGTCATGATGTTCAGTTAGTTCAAATTCATTGCTGATGGCAAAGCTTTCAACCTTGAACAACAATCAATCTCACCATTATTTCTTTCCAATCATATTATTATCAATAAAGATTTATTTAGCTTCCTACAGTACAAATATTGCACTGTATTTTTTTTTTTTTTTTTTTTAACAACAACAACAAGCTTTATTGTATTGCTTTTGCGCATTATTTGTACTCTGAATGGGGTTGGTAGGAAACTGGTTAAACAGGTTGTAGTCTCCTTACTTCTCCTGGCTGCACACAATGCAAACACAATTTCAAAGTCTGGTTTTCAGAAAAGAAAAACGGATAAATCCCTTACTGGACATTTTGGTACAGTGTAGTATTTCAGTTTGGGGCTCAGGTGTATTTTTATTTGCCATCTGTATTTTGACTTGCCCTACGCAGCCGGCTCGCCAAAATACAGCAAGACTCTGACGTAAAAATATACAACAATGCTAAAGCACTAAAATTAATATTATATAAATTATCTTAATTAAATTACTATAAAGTTTTAACTCATTATACCTTCTTGATCACTTTTCCAGTTTTTCTCTTGTGGAGAATTCTACACCAACAAGTTGACTGATCTGCAACACATAAAAAAAATCCCAAATACTGTCTTATAGTTTTTACAACATCAATTCCTGTACACCTTGTTTTTATTTGAAAACTGATAGACAAAGGTGGCCTTTTATTTCTATTTTAATATATAGCAAATTAACTAATTGTTTTTTTTTACATAAACTGTATTATTTTGTTACCAGCAGCTTTTGGCTCATTGTTGTCTTGTGTAATCCAGAGTAGCGAGGATGCCAGGAAATTGACGGCATTTAATGTCTGATCATCATGAAGATCTGTGTGCACCAAACCAACAACCTGAACAACTTGATAACCTGCCAAGAAAATAAATTATTAAACTATTATAATTATTAATAATAAATAAATTAAAGTGAAATCCCAAAAGATGTATATTATTTTTTTAGTTTTTATCTGTCAAGGCCAAGGTTGGGGTAAGGGGGAGGGGATAGGGGGTCAGAAGTTCCTGCTTTCCATACTCCTCTCTCCTATTTCCAGTTTCCATTTCTCTCTCCTGTTTCCCATTTCCTTGACCACTCCTCCCTGCTGTTTACCGAGCTTAAGATAATTAATGAAGTTTTTTCATTTTCCACCCACATACCAGAAATCCTGTTTCCTGCCATTTTCTCAGATATCCCACCTGCAATAGCTTTCTCACCCCTTGTGACCCCATCCCCCCCCCCCCCCCCCCCTCCTCAGAGAGGCAATGGAATGAACTACAGTCTGTTGTAAATGTAGGATGGCAGGAAGGTTTGCTGAATGCACAATTCCTGAGTGACAGTGACAGTGAACAGCTGCCAAGTACGAGTCAACGTAGCATGATATCAACAGTACATACCTGCCTGTGAGTCCAGGGGGTTGGAATACAGCTGATTCAGTAATGTGCACACAGCTGATGAAGATTTCCATAGCAACAGTCTGCTTAACGAATTGATTACAACAGCTACCTTTACCACATTACCTGGAAAATACAAAGAGCAAATTCATTTTATTATCATTGATAATGATTGTTTGTGATATAAAACAACAATAATATGTGAATCTGTCTGGGTTTTTTTTATTGTATATGTTGTGGTTTAAATTTATTTTTGGTTTAAAATTTTTCAAACCAGTTTGATTTTTATTTTCCTTTGTTTCAGATTATGGTAATGAATATTAGACAAAGGAAAATAAAAATCAAACTGGTTTGAAAAATTTTAAACCAAAAAAATAATTATTTGAACCACAACATATCTCTCTCTCTCTCTCTCTTTGTATGTCTGTCTGTCTACTGGTCTGTCAGTCTTGGGTAGTAAAACTTGTTAATTTAAGCCATGAATGCTACAAAAAAAAAAAAATGAAGTTCAGAGGCAATATTGAACTGCGCAGGGTACATACAGGATAGATCTAAGGAAAATCTCTCACCAGAATTGCTACTTTGGGAGCAGCAATGTGCCATGTTATTCTTTACTACTTGAGCCAAATTAGAATTCTGATGGATAACAGAGACATGGCTGTCGTCACATTCATTTCTATAAAAAGAAGACAATATATAAAATTAGGCTTTTCACACCAATATTGTTTTTAGAAAAAAAACATTTCTTCTACAAACAGGTGATAATGATTGAAGTATTTTATGAAAACAATAAAAATTGAAGAATTCCTACTTTGTAAGATTCCATCCAAGAGGATCAGAGAAACCATCATAGCAGAAAATCCTACAAAGTGAAAAGATTTAGAATTTATGAGAATATAATCCAATTTAAAATTATATGAAGCCAATAAACTAACAAGCCTGCAAACAAATTATATATGTCTCTGAACCTTTCTCTCAAATGTGGGTCAAATGCACCAATAAACTGTCCAGGTGAAACATCCCAGAGTATGGCATGAACAAAGTCAATGCTGAAAAGTGAAAACATTAAAAATTAAACAAATAAGACAACTGGAATGGGGGAGGGGTATATCTACATGTCACTATTTTTTTTTTTTTTTGGGGGGGGGGGGGGGGGGGTAAGTAAGTAAGCCTCTAACAAATGTTGTCTGGGACAACATGAGTCTAGATTGGTACAAATGTACCACTTAGGGTACAAATCTTTCAACCCTTCCAGTTTCAACTATGAAGGTACATGTATTGTAACACATGTACAGTTCTGAATTTTTTTATATTTCCTCTCGCGATATTTCTCGTTACGTCACCTATTGTTATTAATGTGCCAACCAGAGAACTAATATGGCTGTTGAAACAAAGAGTTCTTTTGTTTAAGGACGGTGCCTCCTATTGTTACTGCGCATACGTTCTGCGCATAATTTCTCGCGTCATTAGCGCGCGCTCGAGCGCGCGCACATACAGAACATTGCAAAATCTCTTTAAGGCTAAGCTCGGCAGGGAAATATATGGTCGTTTTCTTCATATAACTTACAAAAACGCGTGGTGACCCCTACTTTTTATGTTATAAAATGGAAGCGGTAAGCCTATTAAACATATGATTAATTTTTTGTTGTGTGCAAAAGTTATTTAGACTGTATTTTTGGTATACCAGAGGAGAGCTGTCAGGGTTGATAATGGCTACGTTGCGATGATTTTTAATTAAAAAACACATAAACAGTAGTTGTTATATTACCATTTGTTAAGTATTTTAAAGCTTTTTTATATTTATTGTTGCTTTCGTGTATGTCAAGGCAAATTCAAAGGGAATCTGCGAAAAAATATGTTTTTCTTTTTTTCCGAGAAAAAGCTATTTCAGTATTTTTTTCCAGATTGAAGCTTGATTATCTCTGAAAAATGCGTGGTTACCCCCAATTTTCTTTTTGGAATCCAATAGCCCTTGCTAAGATCTGCTTTTCCCGCATAGTCATAAACCGCGCAAAAATACTTTGGTATTAGGAGGCACCGTCCTTAATGGTTGGCAAATTTGACGTAATGTTGATAAACAGTGAACACTCCTATATTTACCTTTCAAGCAGTGACTTGACAAAACAGGATAACAAAGGTTTGCCATTCTGGTTTATGTTGTCTACAAAAGAAGTAAGCTTATATATTTATAAAACATAAAGCCAAAAAATTTATAGCGGGAGGGTTGATCGACTTTCAAATTCAAATCTCCAATAATTGGAGATTTGAATAAAATATGTGTTATAAAACTCACCATGGACGATAACGAGATGTGACTTTTCTTTTCCATTTATAATATCTCCCAGGAGCATTTTATTTATCTTGTTTTAGAGGAAAGAAAACATTTTGACCTTCATGTCCGTGTGGGCCGCCATGTTGGCCGCGTAACAAATAAAGAAACTGGGTCGAGAAAGTAGAAAGACGATCAAAATGGTCAGCGGAAGTGTTGCGTAGCAACAACGCGTCCATGACGACAAATTCATTGAAACGAAACAAATATTTCTCATTACAGTTCTAATTGCTTTTTCGATCAAAACTTCGAGAACAAGAATGGAAGAACATGCGGATGCGAAATGGAATCTACCGGGCTGGAGAATAGAACAGAAGTATGATACAGATGTGTTGATCGGAAATTGGAACGAGGCGAGGCGAGTGGTAGGTGAAAAGTTTCGTCGTAATCACTTTCGGAACATTCCACAGATATGTTATAATTTCCTTTGCACAATGATCGAAAGCCAACAAGCTGTGTATAATTACTCTGGGCAATTTATCTCGTCAATCTTTGGGGCTTTGGTATTCACTTGATGTTCAGCCGTCAGATATTAGGTTTCTATCCACATATCGAAAACATACAAAAAGACACGCGGGATTGATTAATTTAATTTAACTTATGCCTACGTATTGTTGCAAGTGTTTAAAATACCGATCCTTGTTTTCTTATTTTGTATATACAGCTGCTGCAAAGTTGAACAATTTCCTTGGGCAAAAATGTCAGCTCCGCTTGTGTCATTATTAAAAATAAAGCATTTTATGACTAGATAAAGCATTTTCAAAACTATTGTTCAGAAATTCTTGAAACATTTTCACACCAGGAAGTAAGGAATTTCTCAGCATGTGTTGTATACCTAGATGTGTTACTGTTCAATGTAAAACACTAAAAAGAGGCAGCTGTCCATCGATCAGAATGTGAACTAGATGGACTATATGTCTCCTTCACAGCCATTATTTGGGTCGTCACACAATGCCCGACTCTCCACTAGTTAGAGAGTTGAGCATTGTCCCTGACAGCATCCCATTCAGAGGAACCTAAAGGGATCCCCCTGTAGAGGTGGCAAATGGTAAATTCAAGATTTTGCGAGACAGCAAGACTAGCGTTTTCCTCTACGAGACCAAGACTTTTTGAGTTTTTAGATTGCAAGACCAAGATCGAGACTCCAAAACGATTTTGCAAAAATATTGAGACTGCGAGACATACAGAACCGCTCAAAAACGAGACTGCGAGACCCATGAAATTTGACTAAAATTTTGCGAGACCAGTATTTTTCAAAGACCCCCTGTCAGCTCCTCTGGATTGGAACATTTACTGTACTATAATATTAATGTTTTTCCTCATGCACAATACTCATTATTTTATGGTCTTATATTTCTTGTTACTAGTTTGAGCGTGGCTCCTCCTTCTTCGACAGTACTCACCGAGTGGATTTTAAGAATTATGGAAAATTTCTTCCTGATGTTACAACCAGGAGAAAAGCTCTTCAACAACACAATGTAAGTAATAAATGAATAGAAAGGATATTTACGGAATTATGGAATAATATTAAAATAATATTAAATGAATTTTGGATTGTTCCTTCAGGGTCTAGGAAAGGAGTTCATATTTTCTCATCATCAAAAAGCTTACGAAGGCAACAAAATATCATGGTATGATCAGCAGTTTAACAAGCGTGAGATCACCGAGTCTAAGCTGCCTCCGCTGCGGAGCTGGGACAGGCAGAAGCTGGCCTGGGCACCAGAGAAATCTGACTACCCTATTAAAGGTTTGTTTAAAATGCATTTTTCACCCATCAATTCCAAACTTCAGCAACCATGTTGGGAATCCGACTTCCTGCCTCCTTTACTCTCAGGTACCCGCTCCCCTGTCCCGCGGTCTTATAGCCAATAGGGAAATTTTGTCAGAATCATCACTCATCAACTTGCATGGGTCTGGTATACAGCAGCTGTTTCGAGAAAGGTTGTCGGAAAAAAGCGTACGCGACACGCGACCAATCCCGAAAGGTAATCTGGGAAATGATCAGCAAGGTACGTTCCTGACACTGTAGCTGTCGAACCTACTTTTGTTGCTTTCTTTTAGCACTCGCAAACATACATCCATGGCGTCTCGTGCCATTTTCAGAGATTTCCCTGAAATGCTGAAGTCAAGGAACCGTGAACTTAAAACTACCCACAATACCTTTCGGGATTGCCACGTGCACTTTTTACGACAACCTTTCTCGAAACAGCTGTATATAATTCTGTACATTACTAACACCACTTTGCAATTCGCAGCTAGGACACTTGACCCTGTCAGCCTTGACATTGATCAACATTTTATTTCTCATAAAAATATCATGGTCTCGAGAACCGGACGGCACACAAGGGATAGCCCCCCTCCTGTGAGATGTAGCGTCACAATATACACTGTACGATCCAAATAATTATTGTGCAAATTATACACTGAGACTGGAACTTACCAGTTTCCTCACAAAATTATTTTCTTGACATAATGATCAAATTCTCTCAACTTATACTACAAAAAATATAATGGTGGCCAGTAAGGGGATTGATGTGTTGATATCAGGCCAAAAGGGTCAATATTGTGGATAATGTGGCTTTACTTTAATTTACTTCTAGGATCTCCCACAAACTATGGGCTTTCACATAAACTCCAGCAAAAGTGGAAGAAGGAGGCGGCTATGGACAGTCTGGGGACACATGTATCGACCTACAATCTATCATACAACCCTCATCCAACGGAATCATTTGCCCGACAACACTACGCCACACCTAAAAGTCTCTCGTGTCACTTCCATCCTCATCGCGTCAACAAAGATCTGCATTTACGAGGGAAACAGATGAACACTGCTCCAGAATTTCCTCCCACCCTTGCTGTTCCACACAATGTACCACCCGATTTTCCACAATCAACTATTCTAATGATTTAGAATAAATACTCGCTGATCAGTGATATTGACTGCTCAAAGGGAACATTCTTTCCTCATTCCACTTCACAGCAAGCTCTCAGATGCTAAATGACTCCGACAAGTATCAAAAACATCATTTTGTTAAAAACTCCTTTTTATTGTCTCATGAAAAAATATAACATTATTTATTTATTATTATGTTTATGTTAGCTTGTTTCCCCCTGATCAAGGAAAGAATATTGACAGAAATGGATTTAAATTAAGAAAGCCAAAACTTTGGTAAAAAAAACTCACTCAAAGTTTCCCTGAAAACAGTGCTGTGAGCATGCAAGAAGTGCACTGATGCACCAGACGACTAGCTTTTGACTGTAGGAAACAAGATAAGCTCACTTGTATCCCAAAACATAAGTGATGGACACTCAGGATTTCATAGCTCGTTACCTCGCCTGCTGTATTCTAAGGATTGATCGAGCTATCCTGCAATACACTGCGTGCAACAATACACTTGGTGCAACAATTTCAAATCGTAATAATTGTGAAGTATTCCATATTGTTGTACTAGTTCAATGAGAGAGTGAGGATGATCTGACATGCTTACATTTTAAAATAATAGTGTGAGATATCTAGAAAAGTAATGTGAAACCTCCATCAACTTAATGTTGGACCAAGATAAAACGAGGCTTGTGTAAACTCATGTGTTTGTAAAAAGTCACTCAATGACTTGTTTATTGAGAAAAAAATTGTAATATATTTTTCAAAAATAAAATGCACTTTTCATATAATACAATGATTTATGAAATTTTATTAACTTAATTGTGATATGTTACCACTTTTAAAATAGATTAATCTACCCTGTAACCCTCAGCATAATTTTCATTGTGTTTTGTTGATATCGTTTTTACTCTTACTAGTAGCATATGGTATTTTCCTATTTACCAGTCCTATATAGTTGTTGTTGAAAATTCTCTGGAGCCAGAGCCAGTAGAACTTGTTCTAGGATAATTGCTGTAAGCCCCCAAATCCTGTGAGGTCCATTAAGAAACAGCGGCAAGACGGCTTGGGACGTGAACTTGGTATACCCACGATTGACTGGATTACAGACATGTTCCAGAGAAAGAGTGAAGACAGATTCCACCTACGGACATGGCAAATGATCTTGAAATCTCAGATGGCACTAACTACAGTCAATTAACCTCCCATAAGCAGCCATCCAAAATGTCAAGCCTAGGTGGTTGCTTATGGGAGGTGGTTGCTTACAAGACGTCAGACCACAGGGTCTACTAAATATTGAATTATATTACAACAGACTGTAGTGGTAGTTTCAGAGGTTTATCAGTCGGGAAACAAGTACCAGTTGATAAGGAAATCCCACCTCCGAGATGAGACTGAGCCCGCAGTTTTCATCCACAAAGTTGCTAAGCAACTTGATGTATTTGCTGGCACGATTGCTTTCGGAGTACTTGCGAGTGCTCGCGCTAGTTTTTGATTGGATAAAATGATTCGGAAACTCTTATAGAGTGCTTCAACGAAGATTTTCCAAAACTGGCACTTGTTCCCCTCACTGTGTTACCCAAATACATGTAATCCCCAAAATCCCTAGTGTCCAAAACTTGTACTCAGTCTCTGGACTGGCAAATGCTGATTTTCTGTAAGCTTTTCTAGAGTGAAAAGCACCACAGAAAACTTGTATTCATTTTGGCAATTTATCCTAAACCATGCCCTTTAATTTCAAACATCTTTTGATAAAATTCTGGACACAAAACAGCAAAAGCTGAATCAAGGACAATGGCTGTGAGGCCCCAAATTCTATAAGGACCATTAATAAACACTGGTCTTTTCTCGATGGATACTCCAAGGTGTTTGTGTTTTGTATATCTTTGATTATTAGCACTGCACAGATGATCCAATGAAAGAGTGAAGACTGATGCGACCTGGGATAGAGAAAGGAAATAATTCCTTTCAGTTTGAAGTACTGAATGTAATATATCAAACACGAGAGACAGTGTTTTCATCAGGATATCCAAACACCGAGAGAATGGAGTTGAAAATACGACGCGCAGCGGAGTATTTTTGACGAAATTCGAGGTGTTTGGATAGCCGATGAAACACTGTCTCGAGTGTTTGATATATCTTCTCAATCGAAAACAAAAACTAAGGAGTAAACGGAGAAATAAAATCGTAAAAATCTATGCTAATTAAGACCGGGTTTCCAAACCTCCGACACGGTTATGATTTCCTTTGTTTTAACTTGATGAATTATTAATGAGTTTTGAGAAAAAATATGATCATGGTTTTTCTTCATCATTAACTTTAGCATTTTACTAAATCATCCAGCTTTGTTTTAGACCTTTTCGTCTTTGGATTCTACTACAGCTACACATTCAAATAATGTTGGCAAATAACTTTAGTACAAATTTGTATGTTAGGCTTTGCCAATGAACTGAGATCTATATCACGTCAAAATTGGTTGCCATGGCAATACTTGAAGCTTACTTACCTCTTCTCGATTCCGCACAAGTGAATTAACGTCAATTTCTCCAATAAAGCCAAGGACAGGAGTGATGGCAACTTTACCAAACTAACAAAAATGGAACAAAAAATTACAGAATGCAGGGGATCTGGCAAAGTATAAAAATAAAGTTGGACCCAGTTATTCAAAGGGTGGATAATGCTATCCATCGGATAAATCACTATCCAGTGGATAAGTGTTAACAAAACCAGCTGGACTATCCACTGGATAGTGATTTATACAGCGGATAGCATTGTCCATTTTTTGAACAACAGGGTGGAGAGAGGCACTAAAGTTTCTTGCCTAAGAACAGAACACGAAGACAATGGTTGCACTCAACCTCTTGTTCTCCAGTCCAATGTGCTAACCAGCCATTAGACCACTGCACTTTCACCCATCAGTTCATCATAGTGAACCCAAATTAAATTAATTACTGACCCTATCTGGCATTGCTGGCATCTGTGCCCAGACTTCAACACGGCTTCTTTCCAGCCCTAGTTCCTCTTCCATTTCCCTGACAGCTGTTTCCACCACACTTGTGTCTTCAGGATCTCTCTTACCCCCAGGAAAACTGAAAAATTATGGTCCTGTCAGTATATATTTGTGTCAAAAAGTTGCCTTGTTCTCCCGAGAACTGGGCTTTCTGAAAATATGGCATGGTATAAAGCACCCTTTCAGATTCTTGTCCTGTCTCCTATATTCTAAGCCTTTCTGCTCTCTATGGGCCCCCCAGGGGGGTACTCAGGTATATTCACTGAACGAAAAGTTGGATTTGTCTCATCTTTGATTCGCGTCAAAGGTGAGTCAAAGATGGACGACTATCTTTGCCACAGTGGTCAAAGGTAAACAACACCTTTGACATCGCCTTTGACAAGCTTTGACGCGCGTCAAAGTTAGTAACACAACTTTGACCGCAGTCAAAAGTACCTTTGACCCAGTCAAAGTCAAATTTGGCAATACCTTTGTTCCACCTTTGACTATTAAAGGTCAAAGGCGTACCATCTTTGACCAAATGCAAAGACGGCCTTTGTCACCTGTGACCCTAGTCAAAGGTGTGGGTCAAAGGCAACTTTTCGTGCAGTGATTAGGGCTACTAACGACAGGGATTGGTGAGAATGAGGCCAAATTTTTAGACCCCCAAGGAGACTGCCACTGAGCTAAAACTAGTCCCCAAAGAAGTCCAATGGTCAAGAACGTAACCCCCCAAAAGGCCCGTTTTTGTCACCTGCCCGTCACTAATATTATCTGAGCTTTTGATTTATTGAACGAAAAAAAAGAATACTTACCTAACCTCTCCTCTGTGCTTGTTTAACTGATTTGACCGCAGAGTGAAAAGAACAGAGGGTACAGAATTAACAACACAGAAAGGTACAAAAACACCAGCCTCCTCAGAACAGCTTGCTAACAAAGATCTGCGAGTTTTCATCCGCCCTAGCTGCTTGACAAGGCGCGCTTTATTCGCCTCTGAAAAGGCATCGTGTAAATTTGAACACGTCCTCGCCATGCTGGAAGTTCTTATTGATCTTGAACAGTTATATCTTGTTAAAGCAGGTGTTTTGCTGTACTGTGGAAAATGCGACGAGGCGACAGTGACGTGACATCTTGAGAAACGTTTTGCTGTAGGTCTACATCTACAAGCAATGTGAAAAGCTTGAGGAGACATTAATTTAAAGTGCCGTAGTTGATGGAAAATTCTCCGCGGACCTTGTGTTGCGCATGCAGTGAAGTTCATTTGAAGATCTTTCTTTGCTTAATTAAAAGCAGCAACGTAAAGATTATATAATTCTACCGTGCTCCTGAATACAACCTTTCTATAACATATAAAGTCCAACGGAGCAAAGACCATCCAATTTGAATAAATTTCTTCGGATTCCAAAAGTTATGTCATACAAATCTCGGCGCCATTTTGATTGTTTACGATCGAGATGTCATGTATGCTGCATGAATGTTCCTGAATTACAACACCGCTAAGATGGCGGTCGCAAAGAGAACTGTGGAGTTGTTCTATGATGTTCTTTCACCTTATTCATGGGTTGCATTTGAGGTAAATTTATAGATTGTTGGTATTTACATACGGCAAGTA
This sequence comes from Desmophyllum pertusum, assembly GCA_029204205.1. Lineage (NCBI taxonomy): Eukaryota > Metazoa > Cnidaria > Anthozoa > Scleractinia > Caryophylliidae > Desmophyllum > Desmophyllum pertusum. Next base: position 4,001,580 of record MU825398.1, read on the forward strand.
CTGATGATGTACTCAAAAGAATCCTTTACTCTCTAAACCAACACACGCGCACAGGTTGGAGTCTGACAGTCTTTATGCTCCAATATTAACATACAACGTGACCAACTATAATTAACAATCATTTAATTACTTATGTACCAAAATAAAATATTGAAAAATATTTAACAGATTAGCATGACGTCATTACATTACTAACAACAAAAACAAGACTGTCCAAGGAAGTGGGCGGGAGGGCAAAAATTTAAAAGCTGGTTTCCGCTTGCAAAAGATAAAGCAAAACAACACAGAAAGTAAGCAAACATTTTTATTTGACAATTTTGGCTTTATAAAATTAAAATACGCGCTGTCCATAACAACATTTGAGAGCTAACCCTAGGGCTAAATCGCTATTTTTCTCTAAAAATTGTGTGCAACTAAGATTGAAATACACGACAAAAGTGCAAAAAATTGAAAACAAATTGTTCGATTTTCCGTATTTTGAACACAAAATACGAAAATTTTGGCAAAGTATACTGTATACTTAGAAAAAAAATATAAACTTAAACTAAACTTGGAGCACCAAAGCGTGAAGTCCTAATGCCCTCTATTGTTCCCGCTATTGTTTTCTTTCAACAAAGAACTGTATGCATAATGAAGTATGGGGTTATACGGAAATCTTGCCTTTACATACTTCAATAACTGATGATGTACTCAAAAGAAGGTCCTTTACTCTTTTTGATTTGCAAAGATCATCAGCTCCTCTTCAAATGCCCCGGGGTGGGTACGGTGGGGGGAAATCCCACATAAAAGTGACATACATACAACTTTAATTATTTGTTAATGCAGGTTAAAAAATGGCAGCTAAAAGCTGATGTGGACTTGCGAATTACAATACACTACAATGAAATAAGATAAAAAGTCCAAAGGATAAGACTACTAAAAATATCTAAAGCACAGGTCACAGGCCCAGGTCACAGTTGCAGGTCACCCACCCTGGCTATAGGCTATAGACCCTAACGTTAGGGTTAGGGTTAGGATTAGGCCGGGTGACCTGTGACTGTGACGACCTGTGACCTGTACTAGACCGCCATTAAATTATACTGGTATGGAAGATGATGATCGTCATACTTTTTAGGGATGAAAATTTTTGATTTGGGGTATTGAAAGCTGGAGTTACCCCATTACCTTTTAGGGTGCTGAAGCTGGAAACAATATGATAAAAACTTTTTTTTTTTAAATATGGCTCCTCTTTATATTAATAGGTGCAAAAATGAATTTGAGCCACACCCACAAAACAAGATTATGGTACCTTTTAGGGGTCTCTTTCAAACTTTCCAATGATCACCTGTCACTTTTATATAGGAATTCCCCCTAGGGTTTTTGTGTCACCCCAGCAGGGGGCATGGTCATACCACCTACTGATCCATTGGTGGCACATTATTGCATTTATTGGTCAATATTTGATAGATATATTTTGTACTTTTAGCACAAAAACGGTCTTGAAAGTACTGCTTTTTGAAAGCATAAATTGCATGCACCCCCTAATGTATGTGCAGACATTCTACCCTCCCCCCCCCAAAAAAAAAAAATAATAATAATAAGAAGCAAACAAACAAACAAACAAACAGGGAGACTTTTTTATGTGGACTAGAAAAATATGCATAATTGCGAGAAGATAATGTCCAAAGTTTAACCTGATGAGGCTAACATTTTTCATTACCTGGCAGGTTCTATGTCGATATAGACCCAAATGGAATGTAGATTTGCAATTTCGTCCTTTTTTCCTCTCTGGAATTATGGCTGCCACAGGTACTTACAATACTTTTATTAACATCTAATCTGCTTCAGGCTTTTAGGCAGAATTTGTTTTCATCATTTTCTCCCAGGATTTGGGCGTCCACTGGACACCCGGACGCCCTTCTGGCTAAAAGCTTGATCTACTTCACCACTTGAATTTTGTTCATTGTTGTAGCTTAGTCCAAAATTGGCATGATTGTTTTCTTTGTGATACTGTACAGTGTACTGTTAGGTTAATACTTATTAATAATCTAATGTATTTATTTAGCCTCAAATCAGGACTTTATTAATGTTATTATATCACTAGGTAACCGGCCGCCAGCAATGGTTCCTGCCAAAGGCACCTACATGGTTAAGGATATTCAAAGATTGCGGCAATTTTATGGAATCCCTATGACTCCACCCTCTGTGAGTGTCAAGCCCTAACCTCAGTCAGACCCCCATACAGTGGGGGAGGGGAGGGGAGTGGATGGACCCCCCATGGGTTTTCAGTGCAACTGTTACACTGTCAGTATTAGATACTTTGAAATCATTTTGTATCAATCATTATTTTAGTGGCTAGCATGCAATAAAATATTATTGTACTGCAGTAAGATTTTTTATCTCTCAAAAATTAATTTAAGAAGAATGGCAAAACTGTTTGAAATGATTATTTTTATTCGTTTACCATGATCCCCTCTGGACACACAGCCTTATTAGGGCCATCCTGCTGAAATTTGGTTGTCTTGTCTTGTCGTATCCTATCCTAAAATTGAAAACTAAGTTTGTAATTTTGAATTCTGAACATGAAAATTAATAATTTTCACAGACTTCTAATTTCCTTGCATCCTCATTCCACAGGATTTTGCTGTCACCGTGTTTCAGAAAGGTATTCAGTCCATTTTGGTTAATATTCTGGCTAAACAAACTTAAATAATGACATGTATATAATTTTATTTGCAAATTTTGGTCATAATGTTAAAACATAACTACCTCAAATTATTTTAATATTCAATCTAGATACTTAGACAAAAAAAAAATCTTTTTAGATATTAAATTGATCAACAGTTTAAAACATTGTCTTAATTTTCTTTACTCTCTTTTCGTCATAGTTTTTCCTTATTATCCCTCCAGGTTCGTTATCTGCCATGCGTCTTCTCACAGCGGCCAGCAAGTACCATCCAGACAAAGTTGAACATCTTAGTCGAGAGTTTTGGATGAGAATTTGGTCCAGGGTATGTTCAATAGTCAACGAATGTCTTAGCCAGCAGTACAGGTGTTTTTTTGGTGGGCGAGCGATGGTTGATCTCATTCGAGTGTTTAGCCGCCATCTTGGATTTGCAAAACGTGGAGAGTTGGGACATTCTTTTGTACTCGTCTCAAGCCTCCAATGTTTTCATAATCCAAGATGGCAGCTTATAAACACTCGATGGAATATTCAGTGCTCGCTCACACAAAATACATGCAGGCTATGAATATCTTGGAAACGATTTTATTGTTTGTTTCAGGATGAAGACATAGTGGAAGCTCAGAGTCTTCATGAGGTAAGTTGGGTTGGAAAGGAAGGGGGGAGGGGGGGAGGGGGGGGGGGGGGGAGGGTACTCCCATGTAACAGTGATGGGCTCAAATTCATGAGAGAACATGAGAGTTGCCAAGGGTGCACAAGAGTTTCAGGCCAACTGAGCATGAGAGTTTGAACTTGCGTGCTCGTGTTTGGCCTGGGCATAACTGCAGCGAAAGAGACTACCTGAGTAACATTAAATCCAAGTATGAGAAGTACAGAGAAGCTCTTTCACAATATTATTATAACCTTGGTGATTTCTTTGGTGTCAGGTGTGCAAAAAAGTTGGATTAAATGGAGATGAGACTCAGTCTCTCATGAGTAAGATTGGAGACCAGGAAACCAAAGACAAACTGAAAGAAACAACACAGAAAGCTCTTGATTTGGGGGTAGGTACATGTACACTGAACAGTGTGACACTGTCCTGATTTTAGCATGATTTGGGGAAGCTCAGAAACATATCTAGATCATAGGAAGTTGAACAATAATGGTTTGATTCTGTAGAATAGCACTCGACAAATGACAGGAACCCATTAGGAAGTGAGGATGACAAACGACAGCGAGGATGGAAATGGATTGCAATATGGATTTTTGAAAAAACGTTAGGATGTCAGTTTTTCAAAGTTTCAAATTTGGCTAGGAAATCTTTGAAATTTTGCAAAAATTTTGTTGCAGTATGGAATTTCTTAAAGAAATTGCTTTTTATCATTTAGTTAGAGTTTATTAAGTTCTTATTCCATAGATTTAGGGACCATTTCGTGCATTTATAACAGTTTTGAGCAAATACGCCGGGACAGTGTCCCTTTAACTAAACTGTATAATTATGTCATTTCTTTGGTTTATGCTTGGTTTATACAGAAAACTCAAGCTTGAAAATAAACAAGCAAACTTGAAACCAAACAAAGAAGTTACAGTTAAACCTTCACTAACGGCCACCTCTATACAATCAATTTGATGGTATTATGTATACTCTGTTCTATTTTCAGGCCTTTGGAGCTCCAATCATTGTCGCACATGTCAATGGCGAACCTCACATGTACTTTGGCTCCGACAGATTCCTCTTGCTATCTCATTTGCTAGGTAAGTGAATAACAGAGCAGAAATAAAATAATTATTATAATAATCTCTGCAGTTAATTTTAAGTAGCAGTAGCAGCATACATTGCCCTGTCATTTTGTGTCTCTATGTGTAAGTTAGCCTGTGAGCAGGCTTCAGTTTGGGCCCTGTGCACGAGCGGTGAAAGCCACAAAACAAGTTGGTGAGTGAAGCGAGCTGGCAACGAGACAAGAAAGCACAAAGGCCGCAAAAGTGAGTCTGCTCACAGGCTACATGTACATGTAAACCAAGATCCAAGTGGGAAGTACAATGGCTTAATGTTTAGTACACTGCAGATCAAGAAGTCCAGGTTCGACTCTGGTCAGTTTTCGGGCCGTGTTCTTACTCTCACACACTTTACACTTTACTCTCACAGTTCCTCTCAGACTCCACCCAGGAGTATATAATGAGTACTGGCGAATTGTTAGAGCAACCTAACAAAAATGCTGGAGGGGAATACCTTATTCTCACTAATTTTCGCGCGTACTTAATTTCGCGAAATAGACAGAGTGAGATCTGTGTTTCGCGAGTCTTTATTTTTGCGATTCCTGAGAAAAAAGGGCTCAAGGTCTTTAAAATTTTGCGCAAATATCGTATTTATTTTCGCGTTTTTTGCTACATCGCGAAAATCGCGAAAGTTAATAATACTCGCGAAAATAAGTGAGAATAAGGTAACAAGAAAGTGTACTTTGCATTTAATCTTACTATCCACTTTTCTTTCCACACTTCGTCCCTTTTCTAATCTCTCATTTCTCATCCTTTTTTTTTTTTTTCTTGTTTCATTTCTTCAGGGGTAGAATGGGAAGGACCACTGAAGTCTCAAAACTCAAAGCTTTAAAATGCGGCACAACGTCTTTTGTACTACAACAAAGTTTGCTACTACTGCCACACAGTGGTCCATCCAAGAAAACAAAGATTCAAATCTTGCGGGGAAAAAGACATCTACTCCGTTGGCAAACAATATCAGTAGTGATTATAATGCGTACAAATGTACCCTCGCTTTACCCACGTTTATCATTGCCACTATTATGCTAATAAAATCATCTTGAAGAGTTTCCAGATATATCTGAGTGTAGAAAATTAATGGATTAATGCCGGCGTTACCTTGATGTAAGTTAGGAGGATAGAACAAATTAAACACAATTCAAAGTACTTCATGGTTGAAAAAGTTCTTTATTTTTACATTACGTTTAAAGCCTTTGTTTCCATCCTGTGTTATTTACATATTTGTTTCAAGCGCTATATACTATTGTTAAAAATAAAGCAAAAATATCTAAAAATCGAACTACAAAGTAAAACGTTTCTTCAAGTTTATTTGACATTTTGACGTAAATGTGTATTTAATGTAATACTTGGTACTATAGTACAAAATGTTCTCCTCGACTTCCCGGCATTATGTGGAAACATTTGATCATACGACCCAAGTGTATATGAACACTGCTAGCCTGAGTAAATCGCGCGTTAATTTTTTTTCCCGCTTGACATGGAGACGTCTGAGATTCGACCCGAAAAGTTCCATACTGATGACGTAGCTCTACAGATAACAAAACCGAGCAACAACCAATCAGAGACACTTACGTCATCAGAATGGACGGTTTCCTCAGATTGAAACGCTCAGGCTGAAACGCCTGACTCGTCCCCAGTCGTCTCCCTTGTCTCCTTTGTTGGGAGTTGCAAGACGCGGGGAATGCCCCCGTCGGCCGCGCTAGACAAGAGAGACGACTGGGGACGAGTCAGCTGAAATGCTATAAGATTGAGCAGCAATATCGCTGGAATACTTAGTTTGGCCTGGTCCAGAATCTGTAACTTTTTCACAACTAAGGTCATTTACTTTATATATTTGTTTGGCTTTGAATAATTTCTTCGAGTAGAAATTGAAAAAAAAAAAAACGTTTGAATTTCACGATGGGCGCATTGTCTCTCGTGACGTTCGCAAGTAAGGAAGGGGTACATATCATAAGAAGGCACCTTTTGTAAGGGGCGTAGAAGGAGAATTCAGATTTGCACACTTGCGGTCAGTACTTGTGATAAGAAGGCTTTATAATCAACCGTGGTGATTTGTACCCAGTGGGGAGGGGTGAAATGCTGTTTGGTTGCATTCGAGTGACGCTTTGACCAGACCCAGGCCTCTTCCAATCAGCGGGGATCTCAAAACTGTCCGATTTCCCCCCCGTGTCTCGTCTTCGTTCGTCTGTGACTTGTTTTCTATGTCCTCAATGAAAAGGGATTTTTTTCGCTTCATCTCTGGTGTAACCGTAAGCGTGCCCTCCCTTAAATTCTTTGCGGAATGAATAAATCCTCCGTTTGTTTCTCGATCCATGCGCGTTGCTGCGGGAGTGTCTGATTTCCCTCTCGGTGTAGCAACCTCGTTCCCAGGGTCTCTCTTCTTTCCTGGGAACGAGGCTGTCGCTGCAGTCGCTTCCTTTTGTTTCTTTTTCTTTCGTTGTGTTTCATCTGGAGACTTCTTCTGTTTGGTTTCTGCTGTAACAGTCTCTACAACATTTAATGGCTGTTTTGTCTCGTCTTTTATGTCTTCTTCGCCCGACGCCCGGAATCTTCTGTTTTTCGTTTCTTTCCCTCTTTATCCTTCCGTTTTTTCTTCTTCTTTGCCTTGCTTCCCTTCTCTTCCAAAGCTACAGATGGTCTCCGCTGTATTTCCGGTGTGGCTTGCGTGACATTCAATCCTGTCACGCTCTGAGGAATAGCCGCCATTACTTCCTCGGTCGCCGAATCGTCAGAATCAACCGTCTTCTTTTTAGTTACTTTGTCAGCCTTCGGTTTTTTCTTTTTCTTTTTGGTATCATCCGCACCAACTATGGTATTTTTAACCCCATTGACGTGTGAGATTGTTAGTTCATTCATGTTGCTTCTGTTCCCGCCAGAGCTTTCCCTTTGCCCAGCATCTGGTGACTGTCTGTGCTCGTTTAAAGGCGTGGCTGATTTGACATTTATCTTCGTTCTGTTCCCGCCAGAGCTTTCCCTTTGCCCGGCATCTGGTGACGATCTGTGCTCGTTTAAAGCCGTGGCTGATTTGACATTTATCTTAGTTCTGTTCCTGCCAGAGCTTTCTGCGTCTCCTCCACTCGCAGGTGTGATTGCTCGTCCTGCAGTTCCTTTTGTTCTGTTCTTGCCAAAATCTCCAATTTCATTCTCATCCAATTCTTCATTATTAACTGGAGAAACTGAATTTGTTTCATTGTCTAAAGTGGCCGCTTTTGTGGTCTTTTTTCCTTTTGAGTAAGTATCTTTAGGCGTAGCAGGCCTTATGTCGTTTTCGGCTGCTTTTGTAATCGACTTTCTTCTACCTTTTCCGTCTTCAACTTGTACAGCGAGAGACTTCTGAGGGATCTTAACGTCTGTCGCCGAATTTCTTCGCGACCCTACGTCATCACTTAGTGGTGTTATGGACGATCTCCTAACAGGTTTCTCAGCATTTGCTGACAAGAAGCTTTTACCTTTCTTCTGCTTTTTATTCTTTTCTTTCTTCGTTGGCAGGAACATTTTTTATCGCCGGCGTCCAAGCTGAAATCAGAAGAAACGGATTCTTTGCGTTGCTCTTGAGCATCACTCTTCTTGACAGAGAGCCTTGCACTGCCATTCACAAGATTTGGCGATTTGGATTTTCGTCGCATTTTATTACTGTTATTATAATTACTACTTGGTGCTCGGTTTTCATTCGTTTCCTGCAGGTAAACAGTCGTGTGTTCCTCAATAAAAGCTGGATTTCGAATTCCTTGCGAGAAACGCGAGCTCGCACTAGAAGGCCTAAGGGCTTGTTCATCGTCACTGTTCAAAATGTCGCTCAAATTATCCTCATCTTCTAGATTAACCACGCTTGCGCTGTCGATGCTTCGCCTGTCTTCAATATCTGACCCGTCGTCGTCCAGAATTAGTCTTGGCGGAGACCGCTGGTTATGCAGCTCGGTTGGTTTATAAGCCGGCGCAAGCGACCTCGCTGGGTAGCCTGGGGACGACCAGTTCATAGCCTCGTTATTATTTCGAGGCAAGCTGCTGGTTGAAGTTGTGGACGCGCTCCCATTGGCTGAAAAAAAGAAAAAAAGAAAGGTTTTAGCCGATAAGACAGATAGCACGTGGATAAATGCATTGATATCATATGCAAGATTTTGTATTTTATACCGATTTCATTTTACGCATCTTACAAAAACAGCGCTTCAGCGAATCACTCAGTCTAGTCTAGTCGTTCAACCTCGTCCCCAGGGCCATCTCCGCTTTCAAGATGGCGGGTGGGCGCGAAGAAGACCCTGGCGAACAGCAGGCCAAAAATATTGGATATTTTGATTGTTTCAAAATGGCGGCGGGCTCGCGATTGGCTAATTTTGTGGTCACGTGACCTGCTCTTCGCCAGGGTCTCCTTCGCGCCCACCCGCCATCTTGAAAGCGGAGATGGCCCTGGGGACGAGGTTGGTATGGGTTCGCATATCTCAAAAAATACATTAAAACTAAAATTTTCATATAATGGTAGTCTCCCAGATTCCAATCCTTGATATACTCTTCCTTTTCCTATTATTCTTGTAATAATAAGTAAAAGCAAGAGAGGATGATCTAAGAGAAGCATTCCCCCGTACATGGCTCTCTTCCAATGATAATTTTTTTTAAATCTATTTTTATAATAATAATAACATAATAACAACTTTATTAATGTGTCAAAGTCTTCTAGCGTGCCAAAAGGCCCACTAATCAGTCCATATAGCAGAGCTATTTTAAGAGCGCTACCTGATTGGTCAGTTGGAGTAACGTGATGTCGGAGGGAAATAGAAATAATTTCACAGTATGGCACGAAACTACTAATAGATTTCAAAAAATTATCATGGGGCACGGGGAATCCTTCTCTTAGATCATTCTCCCTTGCTATTTACTGTATGCACATACCATGTGATATCCGGTCGTTTTCTTCCATCGCCTCCATAATTTTAAGTTGCTTGAGTTGTTGAGCTTTCTTAGCATCCATGCGGTCACTGTTGATCGCCGTAAATTTCTTTCTTGAAAGAAGCCAGGAATGTTTGATAAACTTCCACAACACGCACAGGGAAACCAACCCTACGAGAGCCCCCCCGGCATAGATCATGGGCTTCAGGTCGACTTCTAACGGCGGCATGGCCTCTGTAGGGGGGAGTGGCTTGGGTGTGGGTGTGGGCGCCTCGTGAAGACTATATGAAGCATCATTCATGGCGGATAGCATGAACGAGGAAGAAATAACACGCCCATCCCATAATGGGACAACAAGAGAGTTATTGAGTTGTAGATGTCTCAGCAAATTTATGGATATTTCTAGAAAAGTGACGTTCTTTCCATACACTGTTATGTTCGCGGATAAGCTGTCGCATGTCAAATCAATCGTAGACCCGCGGTGTGTGTATGAGGGGTCTTTGGCGCCTTTTTTGCTCTTTGATTTTCCCTTCATCCTACCCCCTACAGCCAAGCGTTTTGCGCGGTGATGTGCCCTGATGCCCGCCACGTCCACCCCGCAGTAAGGCCGCTGACCAGTCGTGCAGCTTGTGCCTGTTACTGTGACCTGATCCAGTGGAATGCCGGTAAGGCGCTCTATTCCTTTTGTCAGAGAGTTTTTCAAGTTGTCCTCTTCCTTTGAAAATTGCTTGCATTCCAGTACAAACACCAGTAATATTCTGAAGTGTCTGGTTGGTTGAACAATTGCTGGTGGAGCTGCAGAGCAAATAATACAGTAGTCTTAACCTTGTGATTTATAACAGACCTTTAAAAATTTCCAATGATAAAATTAAGGTTACTGATAACCTTTACGGGGTAGAATTTTGCAAAATTGCAAAAACCTACCATAAAATAGCCCATTGCGCCGGTTTTCTTCTAAAAAAAAAAATTATTTAAAAATCTATTTTGCTTGCGGAGTTATAGCACATTTTGTGTTTTCGCGTGACTAAACAGTTAATCCCCGAGGTGTTTTTAGCTGTCATCGCTTTGTGACCTCCCGTGCGAGTTCATTGCATTGACCAACATACGCTTTGGATCATCTCCGACAGTTTCAACTCCGCTGGTACTTTGCTCTGCGGCTGGAGTGGTTTTCCTTCTTTGCCTCTTATTTGTGGATTTCCGCGCGCCCGACTTCACTTTTCCCATAATAGACAAACGTACGTTCAATGAGCGAGCGGCGAAGAACTTTTCCCGCGAATTCAAGGCTGTTTTGTCACAAGCCTCTGTAGGGGGCCATATGTTAATTTTCATTGGTCCGCGGCATGTCAACATTCACACCCGCGTTGAAGAAGTGTGAAAAATAATAAAATCTTTATGGCCCGAAAACTCGGGGTTCATTTTTGCGCGGGTAGCCACTCTTCAAATGAATTAATAGGGTATGTAGATTTGGCGGATTTTTACGAAATTTGGCCAAAATGATCGTTAGATATCGTTGCGAAAAAGGGTGTCGGGCATTTTAGGAATTCGAAATATTTTTACTTTTACGCCTCTCGGCGTGACGCGAAACGAAACATTTTCTATTGGCCAACTTCAAAGTTGTTTTTCTCAAAAACCAATTGGAAGATCAATAAAGCCCGACACCCTTTTGTAGCCCATCAAGTGCTGAGTGATATAGTACAGTTTGTTTGGTTGTACGCGCTAACGCGAAGGCGGGTAATTCATCGAAGCATACATCGACAGTTTTGAGTTTGAAGGCTCGCGCGCGCTTACCAAAGCGATAGAATTTTTAAATGGTAATGTATACAGATTCTACATTCTATTACCTTTACAATGATATATAGTAACCGTTGTTTCGTCGAAAATAACGCGCGTACGAGTTTTTTTCCGGAAGGCACCCAGAAAGGTTATCAGTAACCTTAAGTGAATACAAGAAGACTCTTTCTAACTAAGAACTGTTTAAAAAAAGACTTCTTTTTCTCGAATTCACTTAATCTATAACCTTCCAAAACACTTCTTTCTTTGTTTTGGGACTCTCGGGACGGGTTATTTCTCTTAGAAAATAATTGTGTCTGGTTTAAAAGGCAGAACCTTCCTTTTTTCGGCTAAAATCTGAGTAGCGTAAATCCTTGCGCTTATTTCAAATTTCAGTTTTTCCCTTGTCAAGTCCATAATTGAACCAGTTGTATTTTTATAACATTTTATTTTTGGCAAGAAATCTGGAGTAATTCTGCCTCCTCTTACTTCATACATTCGTTTTGACTGCTTTTTAAAGAGAGGTGTGGGTTTAGTTTCAAATTTCAAGATTCTACGGGGGCGCTTATTCGAAGGGGGGCGCTTATTCGAGGATTTACTGTATCTGAGCAAATGCTCAACGCAGAGGGGATTACGCTTGATATGATTACCTGTTGTGTTAGCGGTTGAGTTGCTGCACTTGTTGCAGCAGTAGCTTGAGTCAAGGGGACACAAACAGCAGGTCCACTGCGATGCACTTTCATTTAGTGCCCCTGTTAAGTTGACAAAAGCCTGCTGATCCAGAGTATCGCAGGCGGAGCTGTTACTTGCCGGGCATTTGCACGCGTTGTTCTCCACAAGGCACGGGCTGATTGAAAGAGAGTTGTTACATGAACCCTAGGAAAAGATTAAATGTGGTTCATAAATGTCACTCCGTTCTATTAAGCGCCAGTCATGAATGTCCCGAAACTATACTGTAAATAAAACCGCTATTAAGTGGCCACCTCTACATGTATTAAACGACCGCGGCCACCTTTTGGCCGTCCGAATGAGTGTTCTCTAATTGTTTTTACCCAGGAGACTCCTGTTTTTACCCCTATTAGGCAGCCACCAATAATTTAATATACGTAGTTTATTCAGTCATCAGCTTTTTCAAAACAAGGCCAAATTAAAGAGAAGGTGATGACTGATAAAAAAAACATTCAAACACACGTTTATTGACGTGATTCCTTTGTCACAGTATAATCGTTTGATTTTCTACCACGCCTTATGCTAATTTATGACGAAACCCTATTAAGCGCGCGGCAACTTGCCATTTTCCTGATAGATAGAGGTTCGACTATAGACATAACAAGACAGAACGCCATCAACAGCTGTCTGTACTAATCTAAAATTATAATAATCACATCTCTAACTTGGTCGATAAAACAAGAGGGTCACTGGAGACGAGATTGTTGGTCATTGTTGTCGTTTGATCACCCGCTGACATCAATTACCAAGGACGCTTTTTTGGCCAATATATAATATATTAGAGCAGTCGCTCTTCTCCGTCCCTGGTGGCCCCAGGACACACGTCGTAATTAATTTGTAACAGTTGCCAAAAATCCCTTATTTATTTTACGTAATGACCTCGGTCAAAAATCTACATATGGAAACGCGTCTCAAACGAAGATATCTATATTATAAAGAGGAAGCCACTCTTCCGACTATCGAAAAAGGAGTAAAAATAATAAATATTATCAGAATCTTTGTTGTTTAGGTATATCGTCTAATTTCTGTTTCGACAGCTCTACAGTCGGCGTTTTTAGGTCAATGCTGTACGCTGTTGAGAGTTCTATCTTCAAATTAAAGTGCTAGGCTTAATTTAGTCTCGAATTTTGTTTTCGACCGTGCACACAGTACACTGCACAGCCGGGTTTAACGAATCTTCCCCGAAAATCTCTTTTGGCTCGACGTTAGTTATGCATGTATATTTGCAGACAAAGTCCAGTCAATGTGTTTACTGGTGGCAAGTTCTGCAAGGTTTGTTCGTTATATATATTCCTTAGATTCTTCGTCGTTTTACTAAGAGAAAATTTTCAACACCAGCAAAAGCGGCTGGCGTCTCACTTATTGTCAGATACAATTGCCGAGTTAAAAATAATCAGTGTTAACAAGACGGGCTCTAAAACTATTCATATCTACCAGCGTAAAGTAAGTCTGAAATTCGCATCATGACAGTGTTTTTCCTCGATTTGAAAAAAAAAACGCTGCCATCTTATCTTGAATCAGTCTCAACGTTTCGAACATATGATATAACATCTTCAGGCCGAGTTCTATCAAGCAAGCAGATGGTCATTTGAAATCGTTTTTTCAGACTATTTGCTTCACGATCGCGATTTATTGTGCTAAATAACTATTGGTGGGAAAACCCACTAAAAAGTCGCAGGTAAATACGAGTCAGTACAGTATAGAGACACGCATTTACAGGGAAACATGGCGACAAAATTTGTCGCCGAAAACCTTTTTCGCTAGATGGTTATAAAAGCTTTTATTCGTAAGCAACTTAAGGTTGTCATCATCATTAGTCAACTCATATAGCTTTATTGGAAACAAGCCAGTCTCAATTTGTGAAATTAAATGTGTTTTTTTAAACCATAAAACATGAAGACGAAAAAAGGTTAAGAAATTTAAAAACAAATTAAAACAGAAAAAAACATTTCTTGGAATTTTTCTAGGAATACATATTATCTCGCATGGATTATCTTCACATAAAACTCTGGGTATACATGAATTTTCGAGACGTAAACCTGTAAGGAGAAAAACGTATTAAACATTTATAAGTGGCTCATTCAGTCTTGTGACGCCACTATTCTTAATATAATGAAATGAATAAAAACAAAACTACGACAGCCGTGAACTTAGCAAAATCCTCAAGGATCCGTTCTCTACTGAGCTGTATTAATACTTTCCACCAAGAAATAAATGGGCTTGATGTATGTAGTTAAAGTGGTGAAAATAATTAAAAAGTCAAAATACTGAATTTGTTTATCTTGGGCTATTAATAGAGCTGCAAAATGTCTCCTATATAATTCGTCAGCTTTTAATTGGTAACTGACGACGTCTAAAAATCGACGCGTGAGATTAATTACTGAAAATTCGTCAATACAACAAAAGCAAGAAGCATACTTATTCAAACTTCTCAGTCAAATAAAAAATTCATAACCTCCTTTGTTTTGTGGACGACAAATAAAGTTTTCTTTTTCGCGATTATTAAATGCATCTATGTATATTGCCTTTCGGTGAACAGTTAAACGACGATTTCTATCATTTCCCGGCCAGGAAATCCCCGTTATTTCCACGACCCAATGACATATACCATTACCATCTATTTTATCTGGGTCCCTGACCGCAAATTCCAGAAATTTAAAAATCCACCGACTGACTGACACTCGTAAGCTTCGCAGCTGCTTTATCGGTCTTTTAAATTAACTTAACTAAGCTTTCATCATGGGTCGCCTTCTAATGGTCGAACGTGACAATCGTTTTCGTCCAATTGTCTTGTAATCACATCTCTAGCCAAAGATGGCGGTATCAATGCTATTTTTTATTTCTCTGAAAGTGAAATATATATACTCTGGGTGTACATTTCAGTGATGTTATCGACAAGCTTGCAGTTTATTTATTAGTTGTTACAGTCATGGTAACTTTATGTACACTATATTGAAACTTTATTGTACAATCAGTATAAATAAACTGATATTTACTGGAGTACAGATCTTTAAGGCGCAGTTTCCCGCCGGTTGGATGAAGTAGATTTCTGCTCAACTTCATAAATGTTTAGTGCTACAATACTGCGAAACGTGCCAAATATTCACCGCTTAACATACGGACGACCTTAAAATGACATCGTATTCGTTGCTCGCTAATTAGGTTATCTTTGTTCTTCCTACGTTTAAAAAGAAAAGAAAAATTTCTGTTTTCATAACAGCAAATTGTTTGTTGGTAGCAACGAATTCAGAAGTTCTTTTTTCGAGCGAATAAAGCTATTGTCACATAAGACAGCAATATTTGTATAAGGAATAAATTTTTCGATTTGCGTTTTAATGATAACGTGGGCAAATTGAAGTTCGCCGTTTGCGTTCGACCGTTCGAGTTCCGTCAGTTCCCACACTGTACTGTATAACTAAGTATCAGATCCTGATCAGTGTAAAATGAAACTCTGTACCTTTAAAATTTTTATCATTACTGTTTTCATGTGGTGTACCACCATTACATCATGTATATACATGCAAAGCAAATCACCTAAATTTCACAATATCAGCAGTAGTCGCACTGTTACAATAAATTCGATGAAATGAATTTTAACAAAAATTTTATAATAAAAATAGAAATATATGAATCCTGAATGCTTAAAAGCACATCGAGCTATTTCAAATGGTTAATATATGAAAATCTGGAAATAAAAAAGATATTTTCACAACATTCAACCTTTTGTATCCAACTGTTTGCTTTGTCGCCAGTCAACTCGCTTTATTTAAGCCGTTAATTCTCAGGATTTATGGATTAAGAAACATTTGATTCACCACTTGAAGGGAAAGAAACAACATTAAGAACGCCATATATTACCTTGGAACAAGCATGAAAAACTCCTTGGTTTAAGGCTGTACATCCCAAGAAAAACATGCACATTGCACCTAAACGACAAAAGGAAATTTCGCTCGCACGGTTACTATAAAGAACGAATGTAAATCCATCCGTAAATGGTTGTTCTTAACTTCTAAGGTTTCGATTTTCGTGTATAAAGGCAGATTAAATAACAGCTTAGCTTACCGTGTAACAGAAGAACTTGTGTTAAACATGTTCCAAACATTATTCCGTCCGTAGTAAATTGCAAATGCTCAGCAGATCACTCGGACGCCATCCTCTATTGTTGCCAGTTTAATTTTTTCGTTTTCCAGACGCTTTTATTGACAAACTTGTGACTTGGACTGGTGTGCGAAATGAATGAGAAATTTTGGGTTTCTTCCAGACGAAATTAAATTCGCAGTTTTTACGAGCCGTCATTGGTTGCAACATAGCAAATCAGGAATAAATGATTTTTTGGGGAGGTTTCAATTTGTCTCGACTTGCCATTGGCTAATGAACTTGTTTGAAGTGATGAGGGGTGCACCTGCAGTATCCTGTCCTACTTCAAAAGGCTTCCTTGTCACTTCTGACCAGCTGTATAAATATAAATCTCCTGTGGAAAGAAATGATGGTATATTATATAAATCTCCTCTTTTTTCCTTTCGATTGATTGCTAACAAAAATCACAAACGTCATGCAGGGATGGATCTAAGTGTTGTTCTTTTAATCTGAAAATCTCGCGCGTTAATTGAAACAGATTTACATCGATTTTGCGTCCTATTTTTCTCCTATAGATAAGCATTATTGTTAAGAGGGCTTTTGAATATTGACACTTGCCTGTCATCGTCGCTTTTGAATGGTTTCCACGTTCAAGCCAATCTCAGTCTAAACCCAATTAATCGCCTAGACATGGAATGGCTTCGTTATCCATTTTCACGAGTCAACACCAGAAGTATATAATATTTCCGTTTTCAGTAAATACGAAAAAAAGGACTGTCTTAAACAGATTCTTTTCTTGTGATCTTTCCGGCCGTATTATAAATGAAGAAAACACTGTCAATCAGGGTGGGTTTTTTTCCATTATACCTTATTACATGAAATTTTCGCGACACGTTAATTTCGCCAATTTGGAGTGGACATATTTCGCGATTTTGCGAAAATTTTAAAATTTTACAGATTTTCGCGATTTCATCCAAGCTTTCGTGTCGAAAATTTTCTTGTATACCGGTCGCAATAAAACGATAAAATCAACATGATCTACCATTTGAACTACTTTGATGCAGTTTAATTTTCGCGCCAGCAAATCGCGACACAACTAATTTCGCGATTTTGAAAATTGTCTGAAAATTTCATATTAAAATGTTCTGCCTCTTACGTACTTCATGCATGTATGACGCAGTTTGAAATAGTCTGTACATCGAGAGTCGAGTAGAGTTGCTGAGAATTGGCCCTCGTGATAGTTTTCTTCAGCTCTTATCGCCGTACCATCACCTCGAGCCAAACGAGAGAAAACGAGAAAGTGCACTGATATCGCGCAAATACATTTATCTAGGTTATGCGATTCTAATGCTGCACACAAAATACACTGAATTCAGTATAAAAGCGCAAAAACATGTTTAGTTCCCGATAACGATGTTGTGAGACAATCTCATGAATCTTGATATCCATAGCCTGAAAACAAACAGACGTCTGTACTCCCACGCTCACCGGAGAGACATCTGACTTGGCTTACACTCGCTTACACGCGTTTTCCCGCGCTTGACAGCTTTCGTGTTTTCCCGTGCTTGGCACCTTTCTCGTTTTCCTGCGCTTGGCAGTTGGCAGCTTACGCGTTTTCCCGCGCTTGGCAGCTTTCGTGTTTTCCTGCGCTTGGCAGTTGGCAGCTTTCGTGTTTTCCCGCGCTTGGCAGTTGGCAGCTTTCGTGTTTTCCTGCGCTTGGCAGTTGGCAGCTTACGTGTTTTCCCGCGCTTGGCAGCTTTCGTGTTTTCCTGCGCTTGGCAGTTGGCAGCTTTCGTGTTTTCCTGCGCTTGGCAGTTGGCAGCTTACGTGTTTTCCCGCGCTTGGCAGCTTTCGTGTTTTCCTGCGCTTGGCAGTTGGCAGCTTACGTGTTTTCCCGCGCTTGGCAGCTTACGTGTTTTCCTGCGCTTGGCAGCTTACGTGATTTCCCGCGCTTGGCACCAGTTGCATGTTTTTGATTTGAGTTCTGATTGGTTCATTACATTATCTACATTTGTTGTGATTGGCCATGATTACGTTGGGTTTGGTTTTTCGACACTTTTAGTAAACCGCTCTATTACATGTAGTACCGCGAAACGAACGTTAGAACAAAAAAAAAACCACATAAACCGAGATCTCGAGCAGAGAATGGAAAATCTATGGGTAAAACGGGTCATATAGGTCATTTCATAAACTTCTACGCGTATAAAAAGACTCCAGATTTATTTACATAAAATGGGGAATACATTCAAGTAGAAAGAATGTTGTGCTACTAGTAAACGTTCTAATTCTCATAAGCTAGTTACAATAGGAAATATATTCATGTTTATATACAGCACGACCGCACGAGAAGTATATAAATTATTTTCTTCGCTTACATCTTGCTTGCTCAGAGTTTTCGCTATTTGATCGCATGATTAACAGTCTGAGCCCGCGGTGTTCAGCTGGGGTGTTGCTAAGCAACATGACGAATTCTGATGACGCGAGGAGCTGGCGTCAGCAACTTTCGTAGTCCTCGTGCTATTTCTGATTGGACGAAAATAATCGGAAACTCTTCGGATATTCCCGAGAGCTTGCCGACCACAGCACTTGTTTTCTTCATTGTACAACAGATGGCTGCACTATGCTCGAGTCCTGAGGTTCCTGATCTTGTTGTTCCAGTTTTGCTATTTCAGATTTCATTTGGTGTATGGCGTCTTTGCAGACTTTAAGTTTTTCGTGTAATTCACTGATTTCTTTACCGATCTTTTGTCGGGCACCGCCTATGGAAGCCGTAGTTCTTTGTTCAATTTCAGCCCCTGTGTGCGGTAATAACAGGCAAAAAGAAACGTGATTAATTATCTACCATCTACAATGCGTGCGAAGACTTTAGATGATGTACCTAACGTCAATAGGCCCGCAATACGTGCGAAGACGCTAGATTATTCCTAACCTCTCTTTACCTCTTCCTAATAAATTCGAGCAAGAAGGTATTGAGGGGAGGGGGGGGGGGGGGGGGAAGAACTTCCCACTGATTCCCACCCCTTCTGTTATGGTTCCCACGGCAATCCCGCCTCTTTGTGCTATTTCCATTGCAAAATATCATGCAATGTTGCAAAATTTTGTCCAATTTCTCCCGGTTCACACCACATTGGGAATACTGCTTTCCATCCTATCTTCTTCCACCTCCCATAGACTTCCTGCCCTCTTTACTTCAATTTGCCTTCGCTCTATGAATAAGGGAAAGGGGAACTGGTCTACTTCTGCTACAATGTACTACAGGTAAAAGGGACAATAAACAGTCCTTAGCAGTAGATATTTTGTTTTCTTACAGTCTGACTCATGTTTTATTGGCGCTAACTGCCTTGCACTCAGTAAACACTGATGCATCATCTGTGTGGGGTCTTGGAAAATCTGAAAAAACCCAAAACATTGAAAGTCAATGTTTCAATATTCTAATATCGAGGACCAGATATATAACAACACGCCACGCCTCCCGCGTCTTCTCGCAGGAGGTGACTTCCACACGCTTCGCATACGCTCGCCCACTCGATCCCTGTGAAAAACGAGGAACTGCTCATCCTCTATTAGTAACATTAGACCAAAGATTGAACCTAAATATGGTAACTCAACTAAAGAATAAAGAATAATCTTTTGGAAACGTATGTTGTGGATAAGACTGAACTTTGGGGACTAGAAACCTGACTTTATGTACATTTAAGCTATTGTACCAGGGCATGTATGGCCATCAGCATGTACTATGATAAATAAATGATAAATCCCATGGTTATAGCATTTCATGTGCAGCTGTTTTCACTTACAATCTCATCATAGAACTCTGAAACTAACTGTTTCTTTCCAGAAGCAAGAGCAGATTCAGTTTGGAAAAGCTTCAAAAGATGATAGAATGTTACCTGTACAAAACAATGGAAAAATATTAAAAGAAAATAGGAGAAATGTTTGATGCTTATTACTGTTTTCTACACTTGACTTGATCAAGAATGACATTTGAATATCAAAGATAATTTTATATTTTTTGTTAAAAAAGTTTGTCTTGTGAAAAATGATTTTAACCCCATTGCCAACTAAAACCAAAAATAGCATGAATCAACTTCTTTGTCTGATATAAAGGTGATCCAAGGGCAATGTTACTTTTCTGCTTCTAGTAATAAAATTAATTGTCCCAGAAATAATTTATTTTGTTATCTTTCACATACCATTCTTGATATCTCATCAAAAAATATTTCTAGCTTCGCTTGAATGAAAATGAGTTGTTCCAGAAAATATCCAAACCTCCACCACGGAAGGATTTTTGGTTTGAAACCCCAACCCCTATAGAATTTCCAGATTAGCTTCATACTTTCCTTTAAAAATTTTGGCTTTTGAGACCTCTCTCCCCCTCGGAAATTCCACCCTTGTGGTGGGTGAAATTGGATATTTTCTGGAACCGCACAACATTATTGACAGTGGAATGATGATTGTACATGTTGCAGTTTCCTACAGAGATTCTGAGCACAGGATGATCAACTAACCGGCCTCTCAGCTGGGTCCATGAAGAAGATTTTGATCTGTATTTCAAATTCTCCCCAACCTGACTCATTCACTTCATATGGAGGCTTTGTTACAACTGTATCAAAGATAAAAATATTATTTAAAATACAGTCGAAGCTCCCGTAAGCAAACACCCTTGGGCAGTGTCCGCAACTGGAACTGGCCGCTTACGGGAATGTGTAAATACAGAGTTTGTATGAGAGTTCAAACGTGGTTTTGTCAAGGCGGCTGTACATGTACGTAGAGATGTCTACTTATGAGAGTGTCTGCTCAGAGATTAAATAGCTATGAGAAACTAAGTTGTCACTCATCAGATCTCTTACCTCTCATTGGATTAGCGTAACTTTCATGAAGTTTAAAGTGGACTTTCTTCACATAGCTGGACATGTCCTACAGAAAATAATACATGACTGTTTATTATTTTAATTATTCACCCTTACCCCTCCCCCGACAAACTGCAACCCATTCCAACTGTCTTGCGAGTCTCTTCAACTCACATCTTTCAAGTTTTACTCTTTTTCATGTAAAACAGTAAATACATAAGCTTATATAAATACATAGTTCCTATTTTTAATACTTACTTGTAATGCACATTTACATTTTAAACGAGCTCCCGTGCTCAATTTTGTGATATGTGGATAAATAAAGCTACTTACTTACTTACTTACTTACTTACTTACTTACTTCTATCATAAAAAAAATACTGTTTTGTCCTCCAATTTGTGCATTTTTAGTGAAATTATTTTCTAGTGCAATTTTCATTTTCTCTGGGCTGCAAAGTAGTTATTAATTAACGATAATCCGGCAGTTCATGACCATAACGCCTGCCCAGTACCTATGTCTAAGGAGTATAACATACCTCATTCTTGAAAGGTCGAAGAAAAACAGTCCATCCGTGAGTATGGCCATCACTTTCACGTTTTTTCCCAAAGTAATGAGATACATTTCCGAATATGACTGGCTTTATGATTGTAATACCCTTTAAGGAACAACAGAGAATAGTTTATTCTCAGTTAAAGGAAAGAAAACCACCATTATTTCCAAAACACAAAGCAAACCTTTACTCTTGCGTTGTCTCCGGAGGACGCCATATTGTTTTAGTCAGTGTTGAGTATCGCCGGCTCCATTCCGTCTTGAGTAACTACTTCAAGTCTTTTTAATGAAGTGTAACGCAAATACAAAAAATTTAAAAAGTGGCGCAGTATTAAAAACTCTTCCTGACTATTGAATTGTTACCAGATATATATAGATACCAGACAAACTGTTTGACTGTGTGCAATTTTGCATTTTTATAGTGAATGTATGGGATTTACAGTAGAATTGTGAATAGTCACGCAGTATAACTCGCAGTGTAACTCGCAGTCTCGCTGTATAACTCGCAGTATAACTACAGTATCAGTCGCATGTATATACTGCGAGTTATACTGAGACTTATACTGCGAGTTATATTGTAGATATACGGCGAGTTATACGGCTTGCGAGCTATACTGCGAGTTATACTCGCAGTATAACTCGACTGGGTCTCTGGGTCTCTGGGTCGCTTGAATTCACAGACCCAGCGACCCTGGGAATCTGGGTCGCTGGAATCACAGACCACGCGACCCTGGGTCTCTGGGTCGCTGGATTCGAAGACCCAGCGACCCTGGGTCTCTGGGTCGCTAGATTCAAAGACCCAGCGACACTGGGTCTCTGGGTCGCTTGAATTCACAGACCCAGCGACCCTGGGTCTCTGGGTTCGCTGGATTCAAAGACCCAGCGACCCTGGGTCTCTGGTCGCTGGAAAAAAAGACCCAGCGACCCTGGGTCTCTGGGTCGCTGCATTCAAAGACCCAGCGACCCTGGGTCTCTGGGTCGCTGGATTCAAAGACCCAGCGACCCTGGGTCTCTGGGTCGCTCTGAATTCACAGACCCAGCGACCCTGGGTCTCTGGGTCGCTGGATTCAAAGACCCAGCGACCCTGGGTCTCTGGGTCGCTGGATTCAAAGACCCAGCGACCCCTGGGTCTCTGGGTCGCTGGAATCACAGACCCAGCGACCCTGGGTGTCTGGGTCGCTGGATTCAAAGGACCCAGCGACCCTGGGTCTCTGGGTCGCTGGATTCAAAGACCCAGCGACCCTGGGTCTCTGGGTCGCTGGAATCACAGACCCAGCGACCCCAGCGACCCTGGGTCCTCTGGGTCGCTGGATTCAAAGACCCAGCGACCCTGGGTCTCTGGGTTGATGGATTCAAAGACCCAGCGACCCTGGGTCTCTGGGTCGCTGGAATCACAGACCCAGCGACCCAGCGACCCTGGGTCTCTGGGTCGCTGGATTCAAAGACCCAGCGACCCTGGGTCTCTGGGTCGATGGATTCAAAGACCCAGCGACCCTGGGTCTCTGAGGTCCGCTTGAATTCACAGACCCAGCGACCCTGGGTCTCTGGGTCGCTGGAATCACAGACCCAGCGACCCTGGGTCTCTGGGTCACTTGAATTAACAGACCCAGCGACCCTGGGTCTCTGGGTCGCTGGGAATCACAGGACCACAGCGAACCTGGGTCTCTGGGTCGCTGGATTCAAAGACCCAGCGACCCTGGGTCTCTGGGTCTCTGGATTCAAAGACCCAGCGACCCTGGGTCTCTGGGTCGCTGGAATCAAAGACCCAGCGACCCTGGGTCTCTGGGTCGCTGGAATCACAGACCCAGCGACCCTGGGTCTCTGGGTCGCTGGATTCAAAGACCCAGCGACCCTGGGTCTCTGGGTCGATGGATTCAAAGACCCAGCGACACTGGGTCTCTGGGTCGCTGGATACAAAGACCCAGCGACCCTGGGTCTCTGGGTCGCTTGAATTCACAGACCAACGCGACCCTGGGTCTCTGGGTCGCTGGATTCAAAGACCCAGCGACCCTGGGTCTCTGGGTCGCTGGAATCACAGACCCAGCGACCCTGGGTCTCTGGGTAGCTGGATTCAAAGACCCAGCGACCCTGGGTCTATGGGTCGATGGATTCAAAGACCCAGCGACCCTGGGTCTCTGGGTCGCTGGAATCAAAGACCCAGCGACCCTGGGTCTCTGGGTCGCTGGATTCAAAGACCCAGCGAGCCTGGGTCTCTGGGTCGCTGGATTCAAAGACCCAGCGACCCTGGGTCTCTGGGTCTCTGGATTCAAAGACCCAGCGACCCTGGGTCTCGGGGTCGCTGGAATCAAAGACCCAGCGACCCTGGGTCTCTGGGTCGCTGGATTACAAAGACCCAGCGACCCTGGGTCTCTGGGTCGCTGGAATCACAGACCAGCGACCCTGGGTCTCTGGGTCGCTGGATTCAAAGACCCAGCGACCCTGGGTCTCTGGGTCGATGGATTCAAAGACCCAGCGACCACTGGGTCTCTGGGTCGGTGGAATCACAGACCCAGCGACCCTGGGTCTCTGGGTCGCTGGATTCAAAGACCCAGCGAGCACTAGGGTCTCTGGGTCGCTGGAGTTCAAGAAGACCCAGCGACCTCTGGGTCCTCCTGGGTCTCTGGATTTCAAAGGAGACCCGCTACCCTGGGTCTCTGGGTTGCTGGATTCAAAGACCCAGCGACCCCTGGGTCTCTGGGTCTCTGGATTCAAAGACCCAGCGACCCTGGGTCTGATGGGTCGATGGATTCAAAAGACCAGCGACACTGGGTCTCCCTGGGTTCGCTGGAATCACAGACCCAGCCACCCTGGTTCTCTGGTGTCCGCTGGCTTCAAAGACCCCGCGACCCTGGGTCTCTGGGTCGCTGGATTCAAAGACCCAGCGACCCTGGGTCTCTGGGTCTCTGGATTCACGGAAAGACCCAACCGACCTGGGTCTCTGGGTCGCTGGAATCAAAGACCCAGCGACCCTGGGTCTCTGGGTCGCTGGATACAAAGACCCTAGGCGAACCCTGGGTCTCTGGGTCGCTGGAATCACAGACCCAGCGACCCTGGGTCTCTGAGGTCGCCTGGATTCAAAGACCCAGCGACACTGGGTTCTCCTGGTCCGCTGGAAATCCCAGACCCAGCGACCCTGGGTCTCTGGGTCGACTGGATTCAAAGACCCAGCGACGAACTGGGTCTCTGGGTCTTTTCGCTGGATACACAGACGCCAGCGACCCTGGTCCTCGTGGTCGCCTTGAATTCAACAGACCAAAGCGTCCCTGGGTCTGCTGGGTCGCTGGATTCAAGGGAGCGCCAGCGCCCCTGGGTCTCTGGGTCGCTGGAATCACAGACCCAGCGACCCTTGGTCCATGGGTCGCTGTATTTCAAAGACCCAGCGACCCTGGGTCCTATGGGTCGTTTGAATCAAAGGACCAGCGACCCTGGGTCTCCTGGGTCCGCTTGGATTCAAAGACCCAGCGATTCCTGTTTCTCTGGGTTTGCTGGATTAAAAGACCCAGCGACCCTGGGTCCCTGGGTCGATGGATTGCAAAGACCCAAGCGCTCAGCGACCCTGGGTCTGCTGGGTCGCTGGATTCAAATAACCAGCGACCCTTGGTCCTCTGGGTCGCTGGAATCACAGACCCAGCGACCCTGGGGTCTCTGTTTCGCTGGGTTTCACAGACCCAGCGACCCTGGGTCTATGGGATCGATGGATTCAAAGACCCAGCGACCCTGGGTCTCTGGGTCGGGGGAAATCAAAGACCCAGCCACCCTGGGTCTCTGGGTCGCTGGCTTCAAAGACCCAGCGATCCTGGGGTCTCTGGGTTGCTGGATTCAAAGACCTCAGAAGCGACCCCTGGGTCTCTGGGTCGCTGGATTCAAAGACCCAGACC